>JARGCV010000174.1:7675000-8050000 GCA_034064705.1 Bothrops alternatus | reverse complement strand
AGTAAGCAATTTCCCTGAATTTGCAGAAATATCACCAGGCAGAACCTCAGGGCTGTTTGACATGTGACATTTCCTGTTCCCATTTCTCTACATCTCTATATTTGGGTGAGGACCAAACAGGAAAGAGATTTCACCATGGCAGTGATGATGGAGGATAGTGCAATGAAAACAAGAAACCACTTTGTGGGTTGTAGCAAAGCAAGAAAAAAAAAACTCAGCAAGAAAAAATCATGGTGGGGAATGCCTCTTTGCAAACAAAACTGCAATACCACAGTGAGTCCTTGTACAAGTATCATCAAACATCAAGAAAGATTACAGAAGACACAGATAAAGAGAGCAAGACACCTAAATGACCAAGTTTATTTATTTACACCATCTGTGGATGCCTCTGCTGCCCTCCCTCTTGAAATCCAGTGTTATGAGGGAAGGAGAAAAACATTTTCCCATCCTTTCTTTTCACAACCCATCATGCTTCAATTTATGCACATCTCCCATGACCCTGCTTATCAAACTTCCTCGTAAGCTAAGCAGATTTTAAATGAAGAATGGCTGCAGGACTTGGGTTTGGCTAGTCTAAAGAAAAGAAGAAACAGGGGCAACATGATAGCAATATTCCAGTATTTGAGGGGCTGCCACAAAGAAGAGGGGGTCAAATTATTCTCCCAGGCACCAGAGGGCAGGACAAGAAACAATGGTTGATCAAAGAGAGAAGCAACCTGTAATTAAGGAGAAACTTCCTAACAGTGAGGACAATTAACCAGTAGAACAGCCTGCCTCCAGAAATTGTGGGCGCTCCATCACTGGAGGTTTTTAAGAAGAGGCTAGACAGTCACTTGTTTGAGATGGTATTGGTTCTCCTGCTTGAGCAGGAGGCTGGACTAGAAGACCTCCAAGATCCCTTCCAGCTCTGTTCTGTTCTGTTCACAGCCAGAAACATGGCAACCAATGGCACCCATTTGAGATAGAGTGCATAAGAACAGTATGGCATTATGGAATAGGGCCAGGACGATCCATCTTCTTGTACCTTCTTCACCATGGACCTTCCCTGGGCTAGTCCTTCTGCCTCTGTCCAAGACCAGTGAAGTCTAGAGATGAATTAGGAATAGTCTACAGAAAAGAAGACTGAGAGGAGACATGATAGCTGTCTATAAATACCTGAAGGGCTGTCATAGTGCAGAGGGATCAGCCCTGTTCTCACTTGCTCAAGGAAGGACTAGAAACAATGGGATGAAACTGCAGGGGAAAAGATTCAGATTGGAGGTTAGAAAAAAATTTCTAACAGTAAGGGTGATCAACCAGTGGAACAGGTTGCCACGGGAGGTGGTGAGCTCCCCTTCGATGGAGGTCTTCAAGCAGAGACTGGACGACCATCTGTCTGGGATGGTTTAGGGAATCCTGCCTCGAGCAGGGGGTTGGACTCGATGACCCGGGAGGTCCCCTCCAACTCTACGATTCTATGATTCTATGATTCTATGATTCTATGAAGGTGCTGGGGAATGGGGAGATGTAGGTTCTTGTCCCCACCTTAGCCACAAAAGCTGTTTGGGGACTCTATCCATTCCCTTCTTCTCAGTTCAATAGTCAGAGTGGAGTAATGTGAAGATGCTCTAGTGGGATGAGGAGACCCAGGTTCTAGTCCCTCTTCAACCATGGAAGCCCCTGCAAGGAGATGGGGTCTTGGTCCAAGACCCAGGATAGGGTAGGGATGAAAGTGCTAGACTACAAGTGGGGGAATGGGGGGGGAATCTAATTTACCTTCAAATCTCACTGCAAGTCTTTGGATTAGTCTATTTCTACTTCTTGTGGGGAAAAACGGGCCTTGCATACCAAATAAAAATACTAAATTCTGGTATGTCTAAAATGAACCTCTATTAGATTCTCGGAAGAGGTGGAGAGACTTGTCCCATAGAATCACCTAGAGTCGGACAGGACTGCATGGGTAACACCATCATCATATTAGGTTCATTTTTATATTAGTGTATGAAGCATGAAAGCCTTTATTCCATTCAAGAGTTTCTGATTCTTAGGGAGTGCCTGGACAAATCCTTGCACTGTTTTTTGGCAAGGTTTTCCAGAAGTGCTTTGCCATTGCCTCCTTTGTAAGGCTGAGAGAAAATGACTGTCGGTCAATCACTGGTTTCAAGCCCAAGTCAAGACTAGAATCCATGGTCTCCCAGTTCCTAGCCTGATGCTTAACCACTACACCAGACTGGCTGCTTCATTACCATACAGTGTATTTATGTACAATAAATAGCAAGATAAGGATGAATAATTTGCCATTTTTAAAAATGGTTGCCTAAAGTGGTTTTCTTCAGCCATACAGCTGTTTGCATTCTGGGAAAATTATTCCAGCTTTATTTTCTCTACTTTCTCCATAGTATCTTTGAGGAAGTTTAATAAACCAAACATACTATTCCAAATATGGACATATTTTATAAGCACATTCTTTTCTATATCACTTAGTTATTCTATAGATGTTTCATCTCAGCCACTCAAGATCCCTTTGCTGGTCAGTAAATATCAGCTCATACTAGATATTTTTTCAGAAGTTTTCCAATTGAGCAATGATTTTACATGATCAGCTTGCTTGGTGTATTTATTTACTATTTTTTCTGTAATCATAGAAAATTCTTGTTGGCTCATCATACTAGGTAAAACTCAATAATCAATCAAACAAACAAAATCCTACAAATGCCTTAAAGAGTTTCTGAGTTCACACGGCACACTGAGCCATAACCTAACCTGATAATGTGTCGCACAACACACTAAGCCATCACCTAACTTCACCCAACTTTTAGTGCTACAATGTGGTCGGCTGACACATTAAAAATGATGTGGTGTTAGTGTGTTGTATGAATGTGGTTATTGAGAGGTTGTGAGGCATGTCTTCTCTATGGGGTTGCTTGGATCACATTGCAAACAATGCTGACTTTTCAATTTTCTTTCTGATGACATGTTAAGAAATACATGGTTGTTACTCTGATGTCCTGGCACACAGGCTGATTTAAGTGGTTCTCACTTAACCCCCCCCCAAATGATTAACCGTAACGTCACATCAGAAACCTTACCCTTTCATATATGTTCTTCACATTCAGTGGCACTCACTCTTGCCTGATGAAACTTTTCTTCCTTACAACGTCTAGATAAGGATGTGTAAGTCACAGTATTTGCATCATGCTGCCACAACTCATGTTTCATCATGAGTCTGCTCCGCTACAGAAGTCTATGATACATCTCCCATAGCAAAACAAGTCTTGGGAAACATCCTTAGATGTGGTCATAATCACAATTTGTCTACCCAAAAATTGTCCATTCCAGCCTTTCCAAATCTTCAGGTATACAAGCACTGCAACAATCAGCTGTTCGGAATTCAAATATAGCTCCAAACAACTGACCACACTGGCACACAAGATACTTATGAACTAAGGAGAAGAGGACTTAAATTCTGCTGATGATGTTACCTAATTGGGTAACAAAACATTCAGGAACTATATTAAAATAAGCTTGGAGAACAAACCACAGCCAAATCTAAAACCCCAATCTACAACTATTTCCTATTATTTCTAAGCACTACAATGCTCCAAGCACCCATAAAGGAGGATGCTATGTTGGCCTTCTGGGATTTAGGATTAGCGGCACAGGAGGGCGATAGCATCTACATTCCAGAATATTTATTGATCAGGAATCCTAAGCATTAATTCACAGTCATATAGATACATCTGTCACATGATTCACATTCTGTCCATTCATGCAGGTAAAAAGAGAATAATTTTCCTCCATTTTCATAAAGATCACATGCTGCTCTGGTTACATTTTCCCCATTCTTCGGAGCTCCTAGCCTCGTGGCTAGGATTCATGAAGAGATAATAAAACTGGAACGTACACAGGATGTCCCGTAATAAAACACAAGCCCCTCCCAGTGGCCAATTAGAACACAGATATAACCAGGTAACAACTAAAACTACATTTCCCAGAAAGCCATCCTCAAAGGGGCAGCACTTTAACTCTTAAAATGCTACTTACTCTACACACAGTTTCCTAAGCTAGCTATATACTGGACCAGCACAATATTTATGAACTAAGGAGAAGAGGACAATTAAATTCTGCTGATGATGTTACCTAATTTGGTAATGAAATGTTCAGGAATTATATTAAAATAAGCTTGGAGAACAAACCACAGCCAAATCTAAAACCCCAGGCTACAACTATTTCCTATTATTTCTAAGCACTACAACTCTCCAAGTATCCATAAAGGAGGATGCTATGTTGGCCTTCTGGGATTTAGGATTAGCGGCACAGAAGGGCAATAGCGTCTGTAAGGAACTGTTCTTCAGGCCTTTCAGAAAATAAGAATGGTTATTCCAATCACCCATTGTTGAAAAAAATGAATGTAGAGGGGCCAAGTCTGCATGCTGGGAGGACATTCCCATATATCCCCAGAGCTGGAATAGAAAAGAAGACCAATCCAACATGTAAGATTCACTTCAGTTGTAGCTTAAGTGGAATGTGCTCTTACCTGCCATGGTTGTAGGAGTTTTGGAAGATCTACCTTGTCTTCTCCTAAAATGACAACATGGCTAGATAAGGATGTGAAGACATCCTGGAGGGCATGTGCCACAGCATAGATTGCATGATAGATGTTGTAGCTCTCAGGGGACATTCCTTTCTCGAGCCAATCTGGGAGGAAGCCTGCCATGTTTCTTCTCACAAGGCCCCTTTTCCATGTCTTCCTTGACAATCTATAGTTGGAATCATGGAAGTCAAACATTTCTGACCAAACCAATTCAAGGGAACCATCTTGAACCAAAATAAGATCATGGAATTTGGATCTTTGGTTTCCCTGGATGGTGAAGGTTAGTGTTCCGTGGAAAGGTTTGATGTCTCCGTATGTAAAAGTTGTGCTTAAGGTGAAACCCCACAAAGCTGTGGAGATCCAAACTTTCCCCAGAGGAGTTTGATTGGCTTCTTCAATGTTGAACAATATAAGAGGCAACAGAAGCATTGTGTCAAGATCCCCATAATAAATGAGTATGTTGCTTGTCCCGTGTGTAAGGACAACATCAAAATGCAATAATTCTTCATAATAATCATTAATCTTCTCAATATGAATTTGTGGAATCTTAAATGTGAAAGCTACACAGATCCCAGTCCCAAAGACCATTGTCTCAATGGTCCTCATAAACCAATCTCCACCATCATGTTTTGGGGCAACAAGTCCAATCCATGTCCACTGAAAATGAAGGAGCAACTTTATGATCCCCACATATTGTGGGGTTTCCTTTGGGCTCATCCAGAAAGAGGAAGGAAACTGGGTTTTATCATTCAGAATGTGGTTACAAAAGCCATAAGTGAGCTAGTGAGGAAAGGAATCAATGCTTAGTGTTGAAAATAGCATTCAGGCTCTTTAAAAAAAAAAAAATCTGAAGTGATTTTAGCCTCTCTGTGAAGTCTGATCAAGGGTCGTTCAAAAGTCTTATCTTCCTGGATTGACTTAGCTTTACTTAGAAGAATTTATTTTTATTTTATTTATAAATTTTAAAGCTGCTAATTTCTCTCAAAGAGAGAATCTGGGCAGTGAACAAATCAAATATTGAAACATGAAAAGGGTATTTAAAATGTAAAATTTTATTTTAAAAAAGAATGTAGTTGTCCAGCTTAGTTCTGGGCTCCTTATTCCCAGACCCCAAAAGGACCACTGATTTTCTAAGTCTTCTGAGCAGATCTGCATCAGATTTTACTACAAGAATATAATAAATGGTTATAAGTGATTGTTTTTCAGCATAGTTTTCATTGCTATTTATTTTTTTAATTCTAAAATATGTTTAATGTCTTATAGCAGAAGCTCCAGGATAATAAATAATATATTTCATGTTAGAGTGTCACACAAAAACATGCCATTTTACATGATTAAAATGATTTTCAAAAATCCATATTAACTTGCTATATATTTACGATAATTTTCAAACAACTTCCATACTGTCATGATTAGAATTGGAAAAGTAACAAAAGGCAGTCTTACATTCAAACCCCAATTCCTTATTATAGGTTTTTCTGAAGATTTAAAATTGGAATTGCTCTGCATTTCTGTCTACCGGTCTGAATTGTGTTTTTAATTCTGTGAAATTTATCATATCTCATGCAGGTATGTGTTTGGTATGAAAACAATGATACATTATTCCTAGTGTATGCATTTTTGTATATGATCACTTTTACAAATGACTTTCTGCAATCAAATATTTTTTGCATATTTTCATATTGCATAGTCTATACATTTTGATGTGTGTGTTTATTGAAATATTTAACTTTATAAACACCATATTGCAAAACAAACCCCAAACATGCAAAGCCCACTCCAGTTTGTATATATAGCTTCATGGCATGCAGAACATAAAAACTGAGAGCAAATACAGTACATTTCTCTCTCTTCCATATTTCTGATATTGCTTTAAAATATATTTATATTAGTTAAGTTGTACAGAAGATGTTTATGGAAACTACTAATCTGAACATATATAATAAATAATACACGAAGGAAATTTAGAGAACATTCTGAAAGCAAATCCATAAAGTAGAAATTATTTTTCCATTATTTTTAAAAAGCACAATTTATGAGATTTGCATCCTTTGTTCTTTCTTAAGAACATTATTTCTAAAAAGAACAATTCATGAGATTTCCATCCTTTGTTTCTTTTGTGGCATCAATGAAAGAGTTGTAAGGGGAACCCTCAGAGGTCCATTCTATATGGGCTTTCTTTTTCAATCAGAAGTCCAGAGCCATCATTCAAATTCTGTCAGTTCATATTCTTATATATCACAGCTTATTTGTGGCAGACCTCAGTAAAAAAAACTGCCAAACTGAGGAAAAGAATTGACACACTGCGGTGTCCACATAGTGTCCTTTTTCAACATTTTGCAGAGTTGATGCAAGTGGTCCACTGAAGTGTGAATTCTCCAGGAGTGTCATACCTGGGGGATCTTGTAAATGCTTAACATGGTAGCCATCTGAAAGAAAGTTTCAAAGTCCCCTCCTTGAATCACAGCCAAGAGACTCTCTTCCCTTCCACACTTGAAATTGGGGACCATCCCATGACCAGAAGAAAGTATATCTATGGTGGCTTCGTAGGTTGTCCTTCTGTTGAAACAATTTTCGTAGATGCTGTAGCCAAGAGTAATATTGGGCAATAGCACGAGGTTTTGGTTGATCTCCTCTATGGCTAATAAGATGGCAAATAAATGCTGGAAGTTCCTTTCTAGTAACCTAGAATAAAAAAATAAACTGGACATCAGCCAGTTTAAATGCTATTTCTTAAGCTTGCTTTTTCAACTAAAAATCACACTGTCCTAAACATTTCACCGGAATTGTTCTTTCAAAAGCTATTAACGATACATATGATTCCCAGATAAGGTAGCTCCAAGATTACTGAAGAGAAGGTCACATTTTAAAAAAAAAAAATATCAGCATTCCTAAAATCTCAATAAAAAGCCAAGTGTCGACAGCAACTTTCCAAGAATAGGGGTCAAAGAAACAGGATTGCATGTGGAAATAAGGGCCTTTAGCTGGCTAATAAAGTATTCTCAAGTTGGTGCCAACTCTTAATGACTACATATCTTATGACTTATCCATTAGTTCATACTTCACTAAATTCACTAAAGGAGGTTATTGGAAAGAAGAAAAACTCATTTAAGAAATGGAAGGCTCTTCCTACCGAGGAGAACAGGAGGGATCACAAACTCTGGCAGACCAAATGCAAGGCAATAGTCATGAAAGCCAAGAGAGACTTTGAGGAGCATATAGCCAAGAATATTAAAAATAATAACAAAACCTTTTTTAAGTACATCAGAAGCAGGAACCCAACCAGAAAATCAGTTGGGCCACTTGATAACAATGGTCAGAAGGGGATAATCAGAGAAGACAAGGAGATTGCTGAGAGGCTAAATGACTTCTTTGCCTCCGTTTTCACCGAGGAGGATAGAGAACATCTGCCTGCCACTGAATTAGTTTTCCCAGGGAGGGAAATAGAAGAATTAAACCTGATAGAGATAAACAAGGAAGATGTTCTTGCATGCCTTTCTAAACTAAACGTCAACAAATCGCCGGGTCCAGATGGCATCCACCCTAGAATTCTCAAGGAACTCAAGTGTGAAATTGCTGAACTTCTAGCTAAAATATACAATCTTTCTCTAAAATCAGGCACTGTACCGGAGGATTGGAGGGAAGCAAATATAACCCCGATCTTCAAGAAAGGATCCAGAGGTGATCCAGGAAACTATAGACCAGTCAGTCTAACCTCAGTTCCAGGCAAACTGATGGAAACCATTATTAAAGATAAAATTACAGGGCACATAGAAAAACAGGCATTGCTGAAAGAAAATCAACATGGTTTCTGCAAAGGCAAATCATGTCTTACTAACTTGTTAGAATTCTTTGAGGGTGTAAATAAATACATAGATAAAGGGGCCCCAGTTGATATTGTATATCTTGACTTTCAAAAGGCTTTTGACAAAGTCCCTCACCAAAGGCTCCTAAAAAAGCTCTCCAGCCACGGAATTAGAGGACAGGTCTTGTCCTGGATTGGTAACTGGCTAAATTGTAGGAAGCAAAGGGTGGCAATAAATGGACAATTCTCTGGATGGAAAGAAGAGAGAAGTGGTGTACCCCAAGGTTCAGTTTTGGGGCCTTTACTTTTTAATTTATTCATCAATGATCTGGATGTAGAAGTTAATAGTGAGGTAGCCAAGTTTGCTGATGACACTAAATTGTTCCGGGTTGTGAAAAGTGAAACTGATTGTCGGGAGCTCCAGAAGGATCTCTCGAAATTGTGTGAGTGGGCAACAAAGTGGCAAATGCATTTTAACCTAAACAAGTGCAAAGTTATGCACATCGGGGCAAAGAACCCCAATTATACTTACCAACTGATGGGGACCAAACTTTCTGAGACAACCCAAGAAAGGGATCTTGGGGTTTTGGTGGACAGCTCGATGAAGATGTCAACCCAATGCGCAGCAGCAGTAAAAAAAGTAAATTCCATGCTTGGCATGATTAGGAAGGGAATCGAAAATAAGTCAGCAAGTGTTGTATTGCCTCTGTACAAATCGATGGTGAGACCACACTTGGAGTACTGTGTACAGTTCTGGTCACCGCACCTCAAGAAGGATATAATGGAACTAGAAAAGGTGCAAAAAAGGGCAACAAGAATGATCAAGGAAATGGAGCGACTCCCTTATGAAACCAGATTGCAACGCCTTGGTCTCTTCAGCCTTGAAAGACGGCGTTTAAGGGGTGACTTGATCGAAGTGTATAAAATCATGCATGGGATAGAAAATGTGGATAGAGAAAAATTCTTTTCTCTATCACACAATACCAGGACAAGGGGGCACTCTCTAAAGCTCATAGCTAAGAAAGTGAGGACAAATAAAGGGAAATATTTCTTCACCCAGAGGGTCGTTGATTTATGAAATTCACTTCTTGAAGGGGTCGTGACAGCTGTCAGCCTTGACAGCTTCAAGGCAGGGCTAGATAGATTCATGGATGCCAAGTGTATCGGTGGTTATTAAAACAGATGTCCATGTGCCGCCTCTATGTTGGTTGAGGCAGGCAGGATTCCCTTGGGTACCATTTGTTTGGGGGTCAAGGGAAAGGGAGGGTTTTGCCTTCTCTTTCTGCTCAAGATCCCCATGTACATTTGGTGGGCCACTGTGTGACACAGAATGCTGGACTCGATGGGCTTTGGCCTGATTCAGCATGGCTCTTCTTATGTATGTTCTTAATTCCTCATGTGAACCTTGGCTTTTCCTCTTTTCACTTTGTACCATCTCTCATATTTTTTTTTCCCAAAATTGGGAATCTAAGAGTATACTGCTGCTAGAAAAAAACAACCTATGTTGTGATTGCACCAAGGAAGAACTAAATTGGAGAAGACAAATTGAAAGCTAACTTACGGAAAAAAGTCTCCGGAAGGGTCAGACCTGAAAGTGTGTGTTGGATACATAGCTGTCCTGGTGGGTATGACTCCAGCAATGAGATAATCTCCCGGTTGATAATAGTTATAAGGATACATTTTTGATATTGACCGACCTGGTCTTTGAGTTGTTACTGCCCCAAAATTCAAATAAAGCAGTAATAACAGAACCATCATTTTTTTAGACATTGACTTTGTAGAAAGCTTACCTTTAGTATTTAAAAAGATAGTCTGATCTTTGGACAGATTGATCCTATGCAGTTCCTAATTTATGGGAATTCAAAGCCCAAATCATAGTAACTATTGGTATAATTATCTACCACTCTTTTTCTGGATTTGGTCAGGAAATTATTAGTGATTTTGAGTACCATCTGCTTCATCATCTGAAGTGGCACATGAACATTTTAAAAAGTTCTTGGCACTAGGGACAAATAACAACAGTGGCAATTATAGTGATTTTAATAATTACAATAGAAATGTATATGCGCTTGATAGCTGCACGTATGTGTGCACAGCAGGAGAAAACATGTTTGTCAAAGTCCACCTGAGTCCTGTCATGCTTCATTATGCAACTCTGAAGGGATGGTAAACTTTGCCAAGAACTTTGTTAGAAAACAGAATGCCAGTTTGGGCTACTAGTTAAGGGACTGTCCTAGAAACCAGGAGGCTATGAGTTCTAGTCCCACCTTAGGCATGAAAACTGACTGGTTGACTTTGACCCAGTCACTATCTCTCATCCCAACTCACTTCACAGGGTGGTTGTTGTGGGGAAACGAGGAGAAGGAAGGAGTATTGAGTATGTTTGCTGTGTTGAGTTATTTGTAAGAATAATAATAAGGGCAGTAACAGCATAAACAAACAAGTAAATAAAAATATTTCCAATAGATAGAACATAAGAACATAAGAAGAGCCATGCTGAATCAGGCCAAAGCCCATCGAGTCCAGCATTCTGTGTCACACAGTGGCCCACCAATTGTACATGGGGATCTTGAGCAGAAAGAGAAGGCAAAACCCTCCCTTTCCCTTGACCCCCAACAAATGGTACTCAAGGGAATCCTGCCTGCTCAACCAACATAGAGGCGGCACATGGACATCCATTTTAATAACCACCGATACACTTGGCATCCATGAATCTATCTAACCCTGCCTTGAAGCTGTCAAGGCTGACAGCTGTCACGACCTCTTCTGGAAGTGAATTCCATAAATCAACGACCCTCTGGGTGAAGATATATTTCCCTTTATTTGTCCTCACTTTCTTACCTATGAGCTTTAGGGAGTGCTCCCTTGTCCTGCTATTGTGTGATAGAGAAAAGAATTTTTCTCTATCCACCTTTTCTATCCCATGCATGATTTTATACACTTCGATCAAGTCACCCCTTAAACGCCGTCTTTCAAGGCTGAAGAGACCAAGGCATTGCAATCTGGTTTCATAAGGGAGGTGCTCCATTTCCTTGATCATTCTTGTTGCCCTTTTTTGCACCTTTTCCAGTTCCATTA
The DNA here is from genome assembly GCA_034064705.1 of Bothrops alternatus. Classification (NCBI taxonomy): domain Eukaryota; kingdom Metazoa; phylum Chordata; class Lepidosauria; order Squamata; family Viperidae; genus Bothrops; species Bothrops alternatus. Next base: position 8,038,544 of record JARGCV010000174.1, on the reverse strand, counting down.
TATCCTTCTTGAGGTGCAGTGACCAGAATGTTCAGCACATCCACTTTGTTGCCCACCCTTTTCCCTACTTTTTTTCCCTCCAGTGTACTTTTGCATCATATGGGGGGGGAAAACCCCAAGAAAAATAATAATATGGATCCTCTATTGCTGGATTACTCATCACACCTGCCTCCCATCACCCTTTGAGACCACAGCCTGTACTTTGCCAGATCAATTTCTTCTGTCTCTTTCACAGTTTTTAATTTAATGTCAATGTCATTAAAGTAAACATTTTGAGGCCGTGATTCTCAGACTTGGCAACCTGAAGATGTGTGGGCTTCAACTCCCAGAATTGCCCAGCCAGCTATGGTTGAGAAAGGTTTTAGGAGTTTTAGTCCAAAACAAGTCCAGTACAAGTCATAAAATATCAAAGTCTTGATTTCACAGATGGAGTGTGGATCCAGAGCCAACACTTCCCAAAAAGTTACTTATACAGAATACAGAATAACAGAGTTGGAAGTGATCTTGGAGGTCTTCTAGTCTAACCCCTGCTCAGGCAGGAAAGCCTGTACAATTTCAGACAAATGGTTGTCCAGTCTCTTCTTAAAAACTTCCAGTGTTGGAGCATTCACCACTTCTGGAGGCAGGTTGTTTCACTGATTAATTTTTCTGTCACGAAATTTCTCCTTAGTTCTAGGTTGCTTCTCTCCTTGATTAGTATCCGTCCATTGTTTCTTGTCCTGCCTTCAGACGCTTTGGAGAATAGCTTGACTCCCTCTTCTTTGTGGCAGCCCCTAAGATATTGGAACACTGCTATCATGTCCCCACTCATCCTTCGCTTCATTAAACTAGACATACCCAATTCCAGCAGCCGTTCTTTAGACTTCAGTCCCCTAATCATCCTTGTTGCTCTTCTCTGCACTCTTTCTGGCGTCTCAACATCTTTTTTACATTGTGGCAGCCAAAGCTGGATGAACTTTGGTATCTGATCTCTATTTCTTTTAGGTAGTTCATTCCACAGAACCATCCAGCAGTGTTCCAATATCTCAGGGGCTGCCACAAAGAAGAGGGAGTCAAACTATTCTCCAAGGTGCCTGAAGGCAGGACAAGAAGCAACAGATGGAAACTAATCAAGGAGAGAAGCAACCTAGAACTAAGGAGAAACTTCCTGACAGTTAGAACAATTAACCAATGGAACAACCTGCCTCCAGAAGCTGTAAATGCTCCAACACTGGAAGTTTTTAAGAAGAGACTGGACAGCCATTTGTCTGAAATGGTATAGGGGTTTCCTGCCTGAGCAGGGGGTTGGACTAGAAGACCTCCAAGGTCCCTTCCAACATTATTATTATTATTATTATTATCACCATCATCATCATCATCCCCCTTCCGAAGAACTCCTTCTGCTCCTCCCTTTTTATTGTCTTCCACTCAACCTTTCTTTTTAATTAGATACACTTTTAAACAATTCGCTGAGCTGCATTTTTCAACACCTCCAATTTTTAAAGGACAATCCTAGAATGTGGAGTCTATTAAATGAAAACGTAGTCGGTGGTTGGAGGCGTGGCTTAGTTTCCCATTTTGTTAATGAATTTATTTTTTTTAAGTAAGATGAGATGGGAAAGTTGATAGGCACCAATTGGGTGGACTGGCATTTACCATTCCTATTCTTAGAACTGGCGAAGAACTTAGTATTTACTGCTGTTCTCTGCTGGCATTCATATGCCTGGAGATCCAATATAAACTTTCTGGAAACTAATCAAGGAGAGAAGCAAACTAGAAATAAGCAGAAATTTCCTGACAGTGAGAATAATTAACCAGTGGAACAACCTGCCTCCAGAAGTTTTGGGTGCTCCAACACTGAAGGTTTTAAAGAAAAGATTGGACAACCATTTCTCTGAAATGAAGTAGGACCTCAAAGGTCCATTCCAACTCTGTTGTTTTGTTATTCTCCACTGTGGGCTCCATTAATACTGCATGGATTTAAGACCTGCACAGTCTTAAAGAAACTTCCCCAAACTGGCTCCCTTGGGGTGAAAGTACCAGGACTTTTTCTCTCCAGAAGAAGCTCCTGCTGGCTTTGCATGGAGTTGGAACTCAGCTCATCTGGAAGGTGAGAGAGAGGTAAACAGTGCCAATGAAGGAGACTATTTGTAGCTCAAGGTTGAAATGAGCTTTTATATTCTCGTGTCTTGCCTGTCTGGGTGGGTGGGGGGCAGTCTTAGGGATTCTGTGGCTGGGCTGTTTACTAATGGCTCTTTGGCAGTTTCTTGATTGGTTATTGCTTACTTGGCGAGTTAATCTATGCTGATCTGAGTGCTGATTACTGGTGGGAGGTACTGGAGTCTTTTGCTCTTTTGGGCTGGTTGATTGTCTCTTTTGCATAGTCTATAGATGTTGTTAATGTCTGTGTGTCTATTGATGGCTGATTTGCCAGAGTGCCAGGCTTCTAGAAATTCCCTGGCATTTTTGGATGTGGCCCGGTCTAGGATTGTCACATTTTCCCAATTGAAATTATGGTTAAGTCTGTCTATATGTTATGAAATTAAAGAATTTCCGTCATGCCTTTTGACTGCCAGTTGGTGTTCATGGATGCGTTCTGCCAGTCTCCTGCCTGTTTGTCCCACCTAGTGGTTGTTGCAGTTCTTACGTTGCCTGTTGTGTAGAATAGATGACTCCTGTTTTTTCTTCTGGGGTTGCTGGGTCTTTTGGTTTGCTTAGGATGTTCTGAAGGCCTTTTGTTGGCTTGTGTGTTACACTGATTCCATGTGGCTATAGTACTCTGCCATTTCTGAGATGTTTTTGGTGTATGGCAGTATAATTCTTTTTACGGTTTGTGTTGGTTGTGCTGCCTTGAGTTGAGGGGGTCAGGGACTTTTTGATGAAGTTGCGTGGGTATCCATTTTGTTGGAATGTGTTATGCTCTACTTCCTTTTTCTGCTGTTCTGGGTTACTGCAGTGTGTTTGGGCTCGTTTAAATAAAGGCCTTACGAAGCTTCTTTTGTGGGAGGTTGGGTTGTTGCTTTGGCAGTGGAGCACCTGGTTGGTATGGGTGGTTTTTCTGTAGACTTGCATTTCTAGTTCGCCATTGTGGTCTCTGCTGGTCAAACAATGGCACAAACTCATTGGAATGTGAGTAGGTTTCTGTCCATGTGCGTTCCTAACTGCTGCTTTCTAGGCTAGACTTCGGAATTCCTGGCTGGAAAAGTTAAAGCCCTAATCCATTTATAGATTTCACTTTAAATCGTGCTTCCCATCTGTCTCAATTCAAGCAATAACCGCTCCTCTCTTTCTCCAAATGAGCATGTCTGCAAGGCAGTTGATGCCGAGATGCAGTTTTAAAGCGATTGCTTTTAATTCAATCCTCTGATAAGGGAAGTATGAAGAAAAGGGAAATTCAGAGATGGGAAAGCAGCATGTGGTTGGCACAGAAAAAAAGTGGACAGTCCCCTCACTAAGACACTCCAAAAAATAGGAATCTTCCATCAAAATGCTTTTCCTTTTAAAGGGCAACCTATGCACTTCAGTCTTATAAAGGCATAGAAATGTATTGAGGAATGTATTGGCCTGAATGTAAACTCAGATCAGGTCTCCACTTGTCCATTATCATACCAAAATATTCCCTAGCAACTACTTTGCTTTGTCTCAATAACAGAATAACTAATAACTTGGAAGGGACCTTGGAGGTCTTCTAGCCCATCCCCCTGCTCAAGAGGAGACCCTGCACAATTTCAGACAAATGGTTGTCAATCTCTTCTTAAAAACTTTCAGTGTTGGAACACCCACAACTTCTGAAGGCAACATCATCATCATAATAATAATAATTAAAAAAGTTGGAAGTGACCTTGAAGGTCATCTAGTCCAACCCCCTGTTCAGGCAGGAAACCCTATACCATTTCGGACAAATGGCTTTCCGGTCTCTTCTTAAAAATTTCCACTGTTGGAGCATTCACCGCTTCTGGAGGCAGGTTATTCCACTGATTAATTGTTCTCACTGTCAGGAAGTTTCTCCTTAGTTCTAGGTTGCTTCTCTCCTTGATTAGTTTCCACCCGTTGCTTCTTGTCCTGCTTCGTGACAGCTGTCAGCCTTGACAGCTTCAAGGCAGGGCTAGATAGATTCATGGATGCCAAGTGTATCGGTGGTTATTAAAACGGATGTCCATGTGCCGCCTCTATGTTGGTTGAGGCAGGCAGGATTCCCTTGGGTACCATTTGTTGGGGGTCAAGGGAAAGGGAGGGTTTTGCCTTCTCTTTCTGCTCAAGATCCCCATGTACAATTGGTGGGCCACTGTGTGACACAGAATGCTGGACTCGATGGGCTTTGGCCTGATTCAGCATGGCTCTTCTTATGTTCTTATATTGGAACACCGCTATCATGTCCCCCCCCCATCCTTCTCTTCATTAAACTAGACATACCCAATTCCAGCAACCGTTCCTTATATGTTTTAGCCTCCAGTCCCCTAATCATCTTGGTTGCTCTTCTCTGTACTATTTCTAGAGTCTCCGCATCTTTTTTACATCGTGGTGACCAAAACTGGATGCAGTATTCCAAGTGTGGCCTTACCAAGGCATTGTAAAGTGGTATTAATACTTCACGTCAGGGCTTTTTTTTGTCATAGAATGCCCAGAATGGAGTTCCGGCACCCTTTTTGGATGGAACCTTATAGGGTAGGCAAGGCGGGTTGTATGACATGTGTGAGTTCCGGCACCTTTTTTTTTTTTTTTTTACAAAAAAAGCACTGCTTCATGTGATCTTGTTCCACTGGTTCATTGTTCTAACTGTCAGGAAATTTCTCTTTAGTTCTAGGTTGCTTCTCTCCTTGATTAGTTTCCATCTGTTGCTTCTTGTCCTGCCTTCAGGTGCTTTGGAGAATAGGTTGACCTATTTTCATCCCCCTATGAGATAGGCTTAAGTTACTCTTAGCTGTACTAGTGTTAAAATAATATTTCTCCTACTATTCCAGCATCCAATGATAACTGCCAGGTATGTAAAATCTGTTATAATTTGCCACTCATTACATGTAGTCTCCAAGTTACAACTGTTCATTTAACGGTGGTTCAAAGTTACGTTGGTCTTTAAAAAAGGGAATTATGACTGTACTCTTACTTGACCATTGCATCATAGTCAGGTGATCACAATTCAGGCACTTGGCAGCCAGCTTGCATTTAGAACAGGTTGCAGTGTCCTGTAGTCACATGAACATGATTTGCAGCCTTTTTTTGCTAATTTCCAGCAAAAAATGCCCATGGGGGAATTTGATTTACCTAATGACTGCAGTGATTCATTAATGACCTCTGTAAAAATCATCATAAAATTGGGACCAATTCTACTTACAACAATGACTTACAACAGAAATTCTGGTCCCATTATTGATCACAAGTTGAGGAGTACCTGTTTATCAGAGGCAAAGTCGGGTGATCAATAGTGAGTGGGATCAGAACAGCGCTTGTTGGTCATTTCAGGTTAATCCAGACACAGCTATTCACTCAAGGAAGGGTAAATAACACATAAACTCAGCAGCGGCTAAAGGTCAGAATCAGAAAATGTATAGCAAAATGCACCTTGTGATAAATTACATCTTTACACCTGCTGCATTTATTTTATCTAAGATCTATGCTGCCTACTGTGCTCTGTAGCTCATACCATAAAACCCATCCTCATCCTCATTATCTTCATCTCATGGCAAGTGTCCTCTGAAAATTAACTTGAATTTCTTTCATATGTCTTTAGAATCTTTACATTAGGATTAAGGCAAAGTTTCTCAATCTTGGCCACTTGAAGAAGTGTGGGCTTCAATTCCCAGAATTCCCAAGCCAGCATATGCTGGCTGGGGAATTCTGGTAGTTGAAGTCCATCTCTCTTCAAGAGACTCAGGTTGAGAAACATTGGGTTAAGGCAGGGGTAGTCAACCTTGGCTCTTTTATGACTTGTGGACTTCAACTCCCAGAATTCCTGAGCCAACATGGCTGACTCAGGAATTCTGGGAGTTGAAGTCCACGAGTCATAAAAGAGCCAAGGTTGACTACCCCTGGGTTAAGGTATTCTATCAGAACATTCTGAGTTTTCACCCAAAATTATGTTGATCACTCCTTCCTTAAAAAAAACAAAACTTTTATAAAAATGGTAAAATCATTCTAACATTAAATCCATTAAACACAGGGTAAGAAGACAAAAAGCATACCAAAATCTGACAAGACTATATAATGTTTATTAGGAAGAAGGTAGGGTTCCTTCATTTGGTTGCTTGAGAAGAAATCTCTGAAGCTCTGTATCTATTATGCATGAACAACATCAGTTCAACCCTAGCAGGCTATCCTTGGACCTCTATTGTTCATACTGTGTCAAAGTTAAGATAAGAATTTTTATATCGGGGTACAGTTTTCATATTTCTCTTAGAAGTCTTTTTAAATGTTCAAATAGCACAAATACTATAGAGAAAAAAATACAGAAAAAAGGAAAGTCCTTGATGCAGAGATATTGCAATCTAAATTGGCTCTTTAATGTATTGCTCCATTTTCAGTGAAATTATGAAGAATTCTCAATAGATAATTACTGGCAGTTTCATTGGTATATATTCGTAATGTACAATGATTGGCTTTCTTCCCAATAGATTCACTGAAAAACCCTTTACTATTAAATTTGTTCTACATAAGAACATAAGAACATAAGAAGAGCCATGCTGAATCAGGCCAAAGCCCATCGAGTCCAGCATTCTGTGTCACACAGTGGCCCACCAATTGTACATGGGGATCTTGAGCAGAAGGAGAAGGCAAAACCCTCCCTTTCCCTTGACCCCCAACAAATGGTACCCAAGGGAATCCTGCCTGCCTCAACCAACATAGAGGCGGCACATGGACATCCGTTTTAATAACCACCGATACACTTTGCATCCATGAATCTATCTAGCCCTGCCTTGAAGCTGTCAAGGCTGACAGCTGTCACGACCCCTTCAGGAAGTGAATTCCATAAATCAACGACCCTCTGGGTGAAGAAATATTTCCCTTTATTTGTCCTCACTTTCTTAGCTATGAGCTTTAGGGAGTGCCCCCTTGTCCTGGTATTGTGTGATAGAGAAAAGAATTTTTCTCTATCCACCTTTTCTATCCCATGCATGATTTTATACACTTCGATCAAGTCACCCCTTAAACGCCGTCTTTCAAGGCTGAAGAGACCAAGGCGTTGCAATCTGGTTTCATAAGGGAGGTGCACCATTTCCTTGATCATTCTTGTTGCCCTTTTTTGCACCTTTTCCAGTTCCATTATATCCTTCTTGAGGTGCGGTGACCAGAACTGTACACAGTACTCCAAGTGTGGTCTCACCATCGATTTGTACAGAGGCAATACAACACTTGTTGTTCTGAAACTATTACTTTCTTCTTTTCGTTATTAAGTGCTCTTTGGCATTCAGATAAAGCTACCATACAAGCATTTAACATTTGGGAAGGAAGATGCAGCCCACTATCCCTCCAAGATGGAGAAGACCTGCACAGCTATTATGTACTTTCTCTTAATGCTCAAATAGCTTGGCACGAAGGATACCAAAACATTGCAAAAGACCAGTATACTGAAGATGACCAACTCGATTTCATTGAAACCTCCTGATAATTGTCTAGGAAAGCCACAGTGAAACAGATGGCTGCTCGAATAGCCATGTAACCAAGAGCACTGTAAAACATGGTGATAGACCCTTTATTGCGTTGCAGTATCAGCTGACCAGTCTGGGAACAGTGAGGGTAAAGACAGTCCCTCCCTAATAGTTCACAGACTATATTGAAGATGCAGATAGTAGAGTCCTCAGTCTGTCAATATTTTGTCTATCAGTCTGAAAAAATAAAAACCCTTGGTTTTGGGTGTAGTTGGAGGAAAAATTCCACTCCAAGCCATGCGCATGAATAACAAAGTCACAGAGTGCAATATCCATTGGCAAATTCTTCCCCAGCCATGTCTTCAATCTGTTTCCTGGCTTTGTAGCCATGAATGTCAACATTACAGTCAGAGTTTTGGCCAGCACAGCAGAGAGAAAAACTGAAAAGACGATGCTAAAGACAAATCACTATCTGAGGCTGTTCAGTGTAGAAAGGAAGATAAGAAGGAAAGCAGGAGGATGTAGGTTAGTTTCCAGTTGTTGCTTTGACCAACAGTGTATCTAGGAATTTGATGAAGATTCTCAAAATCAGAATTGTAAGTTGACTTTAGCACAGGTCATAGAAACATAAAGAGATTCCCAGAAGTTCTTCATAGGCTAGGAAGACCATAATCTTGGGGATATATTGATCTCTACTGTTTTTTTAATTTAGAGTACTCATGACAATCAACTGCATCTAAAAGCGGGTATCAGAATTTCATTTTTTAATATGTGCCAGTGTGAACACAGAAAAAGTGACAATAAAGGTTAACTTATTTTAATAATAATAATAATAATAATAATAATAATAATAATAGTAATAATAATAATAAAGTTGGAAGGGATCTTGGAGGTCATCTGGTCCAACCCACTGCTCAGGCAGGAAACCCTATACCAGCAGTTCTCAACCTTTTCCGGGGCTCGACCCCAACCCGCATTGCGCATGCGTGGTGCGATGGGGCACATCGCGCATGCGTGGCGCGACGGGGCGCATTGCGCATGCGTGGTGCGACGGGGTGCATTGCGCATGCGTGGTGCGACAAGGCGCATTGCGCATGCGTGGTGCGACAAGGCGCATCACGCATGGGCGGCACGACGGCCCGCATCGCGCATGCGTGGCGCGATGGCCCGCATCGCAAAGGGGAAAAAAATGGCTGACCCAAAAAAAATGGCTGACCAAAAAAAAATAAAAAATGGCGGACTGCGGTGTTTGGCGACCCCCGTGAAATGGTCGTTTGACCCCAAATGGGGTCGCGACCCACAGGTTGAGAACCGCTGCCCTATACCATTTCAGACAAATGGCTGTCCAGTCTTTTCTTAAAAACTTCCAGTGTTGGAGCATTCACCACTTCTGGAAGCAGGTTGTTCCACTGGTTAATTGTTCTAACTGTCAGGAAGTTTCTCCTTAGTTCTAGGTTGCTTTTCTCCTTGATCAGTTTCTATCCGTTGCTTCTTGTCCTGCCTTCAGGCACTTTGGAGAATAGCTTGACTCCCTCTTCTTTGTGGCAGCCCCTGAGATATTGGAACACTGCTATCATGTCCCCCCTTGTCCTTCTCTTCGTTAAACTGGACATACCCAATTCCAGCAACCGTTCCTTATATGCTTTAGCCTCCCATCCCCTAATCATCTTTGTTGCTCTGACAGCATCATTTTCTCTGCAAGAGTTCCTCCCACTATTTTCTGAAGGGAATTTCTCCAGTGCGCACTGTTAACAATAAATGCTGCAGTAAGCCTTGATTATTTGCTTTAGGTCTTTTTGGGAGAATGTGTTTGAGAGAGTCAGAGGAAAGGCTTTCTGAGAAAATATGTCTGTGTGTGAGAGAGGGAAGGCTTTCTAGGAGAGTGTGTGTATGAGAGAGAAACAGAGAAAAGGCTTTCTGGGAGAATGTGTGTGTCTGTGTGTGAGGGGGAGAAGGGAAAAAGAAAAGGCATTGACTTCTGACTTTCTCTGTTGCACTGACTAGAAGGAAGCATTAACAGTGAACCTCAGCTTTTTACTTTTCCATAATATTATAAACTACCCAGTTCTATAAGAACAAATGAATCTAACAGTAAAACCCAAAATCCTCCCCCCCCCTTTTTTAGACTTCAAGTTTTTGATACCTTGCTAAGCATTGATGGTACTGGAATATTATCATGTCCTAAAAGTGGTACAATCTCAGAAAAGGTTGAAAAGCCCTGTTTTAATTGATTGTGAACATGATGTTTCTATGGAAGAGGGAATTTCCTTAACCTTAGCTCAGTAAAACTACCTTTTTGTCAATTTGCTTCAACACGTAACTATATTCATTAATAGATTGATTAACTATTGATTTAGATCTTGCCCTGCTGTCCATTGGGCTAATAAGCTAATAGACTTTCAGAGCTACTCATAGTACAGAAATCCAATGCAAAATTGTTTCCAGGCACTCACCAAGTCCAACTTCATGATCATTTAAATGGTGCCATCTGCTGGCTATCACCAAAAAGTTTTATTTCATGTTTCCAATCTCGTCAATTTCCCATCAATGTCCACATTGGCTATGGAATTCTAGGACTGACACTCCATAATGCTGAACCATCAATGAAATTGCCCCAAGAATCGGAAACAATATTAAACTACGAAAAACAGAATCATGAATGAGTTTTGGGAAAAGGAGGACCATGAAGGGTTTTGTGTGTTAAAAAAAATTATAGAGATGGTTTTTCATGCTGATTATAAACTCCTGAGCTTAATTACTGTCTGGGTCACTATTTGCATTTAGCTTCACTTGCTGGTCTTCAAAGTTCTTAAAAACAAAACAAAATAGATCCTGCAAGCCATCTTAAGCCTATCCCAGTTATCTGAATAAAAGGGCACATTCAGCCACACATATTTATAACACATCAATGTCTCCTAAATCTTACTGAAAAGAAAAATGAGAATCCTGATTTATCACCATGCAGAGAATGAAATATACCAAAAATAGAGGACTCGCTTGTCCTTCAGTTGTTGCAGGCAATCAATGCCCTTTTTTTAAATAACAGCTGGTAGGATCTCTCTTCAGAGTCTCATATGTAGCAGTCATCCGTGTTCAGGATAACTGTGCATCTTCCTTTATCACAGGGGTTCTCAACCTTGACAACTTTAAGACTTGTGGACTTCAACTCCCAGAATTCCTCAGCCAGCAAAGCTGGCTGAGGAATTCTGGGAGTTGAAGTCCACAAGTCTTAAAGTTGCCAAGGTTGAGAACCCCTGCTTTATCAGCAGGCAAGATGGTGATGTTTGGGTCTCTTCCTAGGGTACATCACTGCTCTCCTTTCTTGAATTGTGAAGGGGGTGTTTTGGCACTAGCAAGGGCTGCAGATACCTTCATCCTTCATTGTTCTGCCTCTGGTTCTGCCAGGTTGTTGTTCCTGACTTTTTGGCTGTGATGAGATTTACAATTGGTAGCTGTTCTAGTGTTATTGTAAAATTCAGTCCTTTGGATAAAAAGTTCTTTCTGTTTGAGTAAGCTCTCATACACCAAGAGAGATCTTTATCAGCAGTTATAACAAAAAGGTCATTGATTGCCTGCAACAACTACTAAAGGACAACGCCAATGACAAGCCACAATACTGCCACTTTTACCCTCAAGAGGTCACTCCATGCATATATGAACTCCTGAAAATCCACAAGCAGAAAACTCCACTCAGACCAACAGTCATCGGTTATCCAGAACATTGCAAGACATCCATCCACTTTATTAGCTCCCTTTGGTCATCACTTCAACAATTCATAGCAAAGTTCAAAAACTAAAAATGGATCCTGATGAAACACTAATTTCTTATGATACCACTTCACTTTTCACCTATATTCCAACAGGCCCATGCAACACGCCAGTCAGTCAAGTTTTTTTTTGTTGCAACCAATGGATCTACAACTATCTCCATCAAAATGCATATATGCCTCAGATACTGCATTTGATGGCATTCATTGGTCCAAAAAGCAGACCCTGCTCCTGTGGGAATGATGCTAGAAAGATGATGATGATGATGATGATGATTTTTGCAGTTAGTGCACAAAATATTATTACCAATCCTGAGTACCTTCATATTCACCTTCATAAAAAATGGTATGTACCTGCCAGTTCTAGAAACAATAGCTCAGCGGTTCTCAACCTATGGGTCGCGACCCCATTTGGGGTCGAACGACCGTTTCGCGGGGGTCGCCGGACACCACGGTCCGCCATTTTGTTTTTTTTCCTCCCGTCGCGCGCGTGCCGCGCATGCGCAGTTCAGCCCGTCGCAGTCCGCCATTTTGTTTTTTCCTTCGCCGCGCGGGCACCGCGCATGCGCAGTTTGGCCCATCGTGCGCCGCGCATGCGTGGATTGGCCCGTCGCGCGCACATGCGGGATCGGCCTGTCACGCGCACATGCGCGGACCGGCCCATCGCGCGCGCATGCGCGGACCGGCCCATCACGCGTGCATGGGCGGCGCAAATGGGGTCTCAACCTGAAAAAGGTTGAGAACCACTGCAATAGCTCAAATAACAATAATTTCGATAATTACAAGGAAGATATAATACTCTTCCTTGTAATCATCAAAATTATTGTTATATATAATAATATAATATAACATATATAATAATAACTCCCCAATGTTTTATAAACTTTTAACTGCTGAAAAAGTGCTGTGGGAGAAAACATGTTTGCAAACACCTCCTTGAATTCTCTTACGCTCCACTGGGAGGCACCAAAGGGATTGTAACTTGGACTTTCCTAGCCAAATAATAAAGTTTTCTGACAAACCCAAATTATGGCTTTTTAGTGTTTGTTTCTACGTTTTCTCGAGGAATACTACCCCCATCTGTACCCACTTCCTCATAGCACTGTTCTTATGGAGAATTTCCTAATTACATAAAAAACACCACTTCCTGTTGTGAGTGTCCCTAGACCAGCTTGGGAAGTATCAGAGTATGAGGATGAGCAGCCAGGCCCCTCTGGGTGTTTTCCCCTCCCGGCAGCCGAGGAAGAGCAGCCAGGCCCCTCTGGGTATTTTCCCCTCCCGGCAGCTGAGACAGACAGGGAGGAGATTTACAGGCAGTCTGGGTCAGATTCGCAAAGTGAGGGGTCAGATTCGGAGCAAGAAGATAGATGGCTTGATCCGAGATTCAGAAGGTTTGATAAGCGAAGGTGTCAGTTAAGTGGGAAAAGGAAGTAATGGGGGGAAGTGACGTATCGGAAACTATATTAGAAGGGGACAGAGAGACTACGCCTTTGTCACGAGCAACGTTACTATCAAGGAGTAGCTTGATGCCTTGCCCAGTTCGTTTGAACTTAGTTCTCTGATGTTTTTGGACTCTACGGAAGATTAATGAGCTCTTGGACAACTTTACAGATAAAGAGTGAGTTAATTGGAAGGGAGGGAGAGCATGGTAAAGCGGAATGTAAATAAATCAGAATTGGCCGTTCCGGGGCCAACAAAATGCCAGCAGCTTGCTTTGCAATGAATCTCTTGAAATGTGTTAAATAAAACTCTTAAAGACATACTACTGTGGATTTTACTAAGCTGATAAGGGCCAGACATAACACTTCCTAGCAACCTTGTTCTGTGAGACTAGGCCTCACATAAGCCACTGTGAGGTACACAATAAATGTACATGTTATAATTTTTCATTTCTGCTAAAGGAATAGGCATATTAAAGGCACTTAGCTAAGATACTTTTAGTAAAGGAAATGTAGTAAGCTGGAAGAATAGAGAGAAACTATATACACTGACTTAAAGCATATTTTTAGAATAGTGCACACTATTGTAGAATAGCATATAGCTTATAAATAACATATTATTCATTTTATATAAGGTTTATTTTCTATAAAAACTGCCTAGAGTATTTTAAAGTATAACTATGAACCAAAGTGCAGCCATGTTTAACTGAAGCATAAACTCTGTTACACACATACCGGTAGCTTCTAGATGAAAAACAGGCATTCTTATAGATAAACAAGGGACATAAATCCTTTATAGTTGCAATTATCCAGTTTGGGTAACAGTTCACCTTGTAGATAAAACTACACCCTTAGTTAGCAGGATGTTACAAATCATGCTACAGACAAGGAAGGAGAGATAAGACAGGAACAAAAGGGGCTTTTGATCTAATAATTGGAGGGTTTGATAATTGTAATGGTTGCTAGGCGGTGGGAAAGCATCTGACCAATTCAAACCTATCAACTGGGTTTTAATTGGAAGGATGTGGCGTGATGCACGGGACAGGGTATAAAAGTTAGTGCTGAAATTTATTCAGTGTGGCCCTTTATTTGCCTATAGAAGGGTACACCAGCTTTTGCAAAAGCTTTAATAAAACTTGTTTTGTTTTCCAACACCCTTAGAGTTGAATTTTTATTCCAGAAGCTGTGAATGCTCCAACACTGGAAGTTTTCAAGAAGAGACTGGATGGCCATTTGTCTGAAATGGTATAGCATCGTGGTGGCGAACCTATGGCACGTGTGCCACAGGTGGCACGCAGAGCCCTCTCTGTGGGCACGCACGCCGTCACCCCAGTCCTAGGCCTTCAGCTGGGCTTTATAAAACCTTTTTGCTTTAGGCCTTCATCGCCATGTGCAAAAAAAAAAAAGGTTCAATCAATCAATCAATCAATTTTAGCTTCTTGCGGGAAAAAAAAGATCTTGCAAAATTGGAATTGATTGATTGAACTTTTTAGTCCCACCCAGTCTGCCGTTACCACCGCAGCCACGCCCATCATATGGGCCACGCCCACCCAATTGGCCACACCCACCCAATGGGCCACAGCCAATCGGCACCCGACAATACATAAGTGGGTTTTTGGTTGCAGTTTGGGCACTCGGTCTTTAAAAGGTTCGCCATCACTGGTATAGGATTTCCTGCCTGAGCAGAGGGCTCTGGTCCCGGGCAGCACCTGTGCCCTGCACAGCTATCCCGCTCGTGCCTGTGATCGGCCTCCACGCCGCCGCAAGTGGTGGCACCCTGCAGTCCCACCCGGCTCCGTTCCGGCCCAGGACAGCACCTCTGCCCTGCGCGGCTGCTCTGCTCACACCCACTCTGAGCCTGCGATCGGCCTCCACACCACCGCCACTGCCGCTGCAGAAGTCATGCAACGGGGACGTGTATCCGGGCAGCTCGGGCGAGAAGTTGGGCTTCATAGGGCTGGATGCTGGCGCCCCCGAGTCCTCCCATGATGGGGCCCTGGTGATCACTGGGTCCAAGGGCAGCGGCAGCGGCAGCAAATGTGGCTCGATCCTCAGCAAGCCCCATTTGCCATCTCCTGCCCAATGCCACTGCCATGAGGCTGCAGAACAAGCCAGGCGGAAGTAAGGAACCAGATCGGGGCAGTGGGAGAAGGGCGCTCTGTGAGGGTTGGGTTCGACCCATGTGGGGCTGCTGCCTCGCTTTCTGTGCTGTGCTGCAGCTGGGCTGAACTGGGCATGGACCCTCCATGCCGCTTCTTCCCCCATGGATATCGGGAGCGCCCACCCTGCCTATCCCTCATCCTGGGGCAGCTGCTGCCGTCCCGCGCTTTCCAGCCCATCGCTGGCCAGCTGGGTGTACCAAGCACGGGCCCCAGGCAGATGGAGGCTGGAAGGGAGCGAGAACCGCATCTGCCCGGCTCCTCTGCCTGAGGACGCGTGCGGGGAAAGGCGCTGCCCGGCTTGGTAAGCCGTCATCTGCCCACAGAAGGAGGAGGAGAATGGAGGAGGAGGACTGGCCAGGGACAGGCGCAACACTGCCCACAGGGGGAATCTGACCAGCCCCAGCCTGGAGGGGGGAGAGGCCGAAGGAGCCTGAAGGGAGGCATCCCAGTGCACCCGGCTGGCCAGCGACAGGCTGGAGAGCGCCAGACAGCGGTGGCTGCCCCGGGACGAGGGATAGGCAGGGTGGGCGCTCCTGATGTCTGTGGGGGAAGAAGCGGTGAGGAGCCAAGCTGGCTCAGGAATTCTGGGAGTTGAAGTCCACAAGTCATAAAAGAGCCAAGATTGTCTACCTCTGGCCTAGCCCAATACGAAGCAGAACTATTCACTTCAGAAAACATCATTTTGAATGCTGTAACATGCTCAGCCCAGCAACATTACTGCCCACTAATCTATCAGACGAAGTATTACATGATTGCTTACATGTAGTCCAGGATGCTGAACTACCATGTCTCAATTTAACCGATGATTCCCTTTCAAACCCAGGCCTAGAATTATACACTGATGGCTCCTCCTATCTGCTTAATGGGGCCTGTGTAACAGGAGTCGCAGTTGTCTCTCTGCATGAGACAGCCTGGGCTTCCCCTGCTGCCACACTACAGGGCTCAAGTGGCTGAGCTTATCGCATCGAGAAAAGCATGTGAAATAGCTGAGAACTAGTCTACCAATATATATAAATGCTGATTCCAGATATGCTTTTGAAGTCTGTCATGAGACCGGGGCTCTGTGGAAGCAGAGAGGATTTCTAACACCTAATGCCCACGCTGACCTCATATCTGACATACTGAAAGCTATCCTAGCAGTCATCCATTGTAGAGCACACCAAAAGGATGACTCAAGGGTCACAAAAGGAAATAATTTGCTGACGCTGCAAACAAGTGAACTGCCAATCAACCCCTGAAGTCATCCACCACCGTCCCTACCTTACAATTAGGACCAACAGTACAATATCAAGATTTACTAGAACCTGGAGAAATAAAAACTTGGGAAGAGAAATGTGAGGTAGTTTATAAAGAAGGATTTTGGTGGGTCCAGATGGGAAGTCCATAGCTCCCAGATGTCTGCTACAACTAATCTGTCAGCAGCTACACTCCAAAGGGCACTGTGGGACACAAGCAATAGTAGATGCCATGAGGAGAGTGTGGTATGCCCCAGGAGTCTACAGTGAAGCCACTCGCATAGCCAAGACATGCCAAATATGTTAAGCAAACAATGCCTCCTCAAGAAGAAGCAACACACACAGGGGGGAGACCATGGGCCCATGCCCCTTTGAAAAACTCCAATTGGATTACATTCAACTGCCCAGAGCCAATGTATTAGTCTGTAGGGACCAACTCACCCACTTGGTGGAAGCATACCCGTGCTGCCATGCCACTGCTTTAGAGACAGCAAGACACCTATTAAAGGATCTTGTGCCCAGGTTTGGAGTCCCAAGCATTTTAGACATGGACAGAGGCACACACTTTGTGTCACAGGTTATCATGCATGTCCTCCAGGCATTAGGCGTTAAATAAGACCTACACATGCCGGGTGTCAGAATCCAATTATATTTAGAACATAAGAAGAGCCATGCTGAATCAGACCAAAGCCCATCGAGTCCAGCATTCTGTGTCACACAGTGGCCCACCAATTGTACATGGGGATCTTGAGCAGAAAGAGAAGGCAAAACCCTCCCTTTCCCTTGACCCCCAACAAATGGTACTCAAGGGAATCCTGCCTGCCTCAACCAACATAGAGGCGGCACATGGACATCCGTTTTAATAACCACCGATACACTTGGCATCCATGAATCTATCTAGACCTGCCTTGAAGCTGTCAAGGCTGACAGCTGTCACGACCCCTTCTGGAAGTGAATTCCATAAATCAACGACCCTCTGGGTGAAGAAATATTTCCCTTTATTTGTCCTCACTTTCTTAGCTATATTTCATTTCTAGCTACCTACTCTTGAAAAAACCCATTTCTTACTCTCTCTGGATTCTGTCAAACTACAGCTGGCTCACCCACAGGCGCCATTTCCTCTGTAACCTCAGCCATTTCCTGAACGGAGCACAGGGTAATGGGTGGGAACAAAACAAAGAGGAGCGCAAACTTTCTGTCAGTGTCCTTACCAATGCCTGGTCTCCAGAGGAAACAAGCAGTAGACATCAAGGTGGCTGGAAAAACGGAACGGTCTGACCAGCGTTTAATCACAGCATTATACCTTTACATCGTTTACATCTCTATATTGTTTAAACCTTTATATTGATTTCAGCACTATACTGTTACACAGGCTGCATTAGTTGTCAGCTTGGTTCTGGGTTCCAATTTAAGTTTAATTTAAAGTCTTTAAAGCCCTTCATAGTATGAAACTGGGTTATCTGAGTGAACATCTCTCCCCAGTTACATCTGCCATCCCATTAGATTTGGCAGAGAAGGCGAATTTGGGGGAGATGGGTATAAATTTGATCAATCAATCAATCAATCAATATAAATAAGTGCATATTAAAAATCATGGCAATTATTTTATTTTACATCCCATTATAGTGATATACCTGATTCTCTCCTGGCTACTTTGATTCTTGAGCAATGATAGCACACTGGTTAGATTGCAGTAATGCTCTGTTCACAGCCAGGGGTTCGATCCCAAGCAGCTCAAGGTTGACTCAGCCTCCCATCCTTCCCAGGTCGGTAAAAGGAGGACCCAGATAGTTGGAGGCAATATGCTGACTTTGTAAATCGCTTAGAGAGGGCTATAAAGCACTGTGAAGCAGTATATAAGTATATGCTATTGCTATTCTTGTAAATGTTGTCAGAAAATTGCTCACCTAAAGGGAGGAAACAAAGCATTTGAAGATAGACTCAACAAAGGATACTTTACTGGAATATCTTTGGGGGCCAGCTGACCTACGAAAACAACACCCTGTGTAGGGTTACCAAATATATGGATAGGCCAAAACTTCCCCGCCAAAACTTCCTCCTTTTATAATCTCTCCTTCTCTCTCCGCCCCTCTTCTCTCTTCCGAGCGCGCCTCCCTCCTCGGGCTCTCGTAGTGGATCTCAGCCTCGACGGGCGCCCTACTCCCAGACCGTCACTGCCCTCCATGCCCCGCCGCCCCGTCCCCCCCACTCCCTTTCCGGCTCAGTCGCTTGTTTGTGTGCGCCTATCAGCTGGAGCTCAGCCCTCTCACGCCCGGACTCGTCCCACATACATGAGCTGTGCGCTGCTGCCGGCTTCAGCAAAACCCTCCCCCCTCTCGGCTACACTTCTCGTGAAACTTTTCGGACTGTTTGCAGACTTCCCTGGATGAGAGAGAGATCTTGGGCTTCCCATCTTTCGGGTAAGAGCCTGCTGGAGGTGGTGGTGGTGGTGGGGGGGAGAGGCACATGGCCGAGCGCTGCCCCCCCTCGCTTAGAGGTGCCGCTTCGGCTAATTAAGTTTTAACTTTCACTTATGGGTGTTTTTTTTTTGACTTTGGATGAATGAATTGCAAGTTCATTGCCAGGTGGAGTGCCGTTAACTTCCAACACACTCCCCGTGATGGATTACACAGTGAAGGGCTTTTCATTGCTTTTAACCTGATTGATCTCGTCGCCTTCACAGCAGGGCAGATTTCAGCTACCGTGTGTGTGTGTGTGTGTGTGTGTGTGTGTGTGTGTGTGTGTGTGTGTGTGTGTGAACAACGATCATCAGTCGCTTTTTTCAGTGCCTTTACAGCTTCAAACGATCACTAAACGAATAGTTGTAAGTCAAGGACTACGGTACCTGTAGGTCGGGGTAGGCAACCTCGGCTCTTTTATGATTCATGGACTTCAATTCCTTGAAATCCCACGAGCCCTTGTCTCTTTCATGGCTGGGAAAGTTACACGAAAAGAATTTCCCAGGTCCTTTCCAAGCCATGAGTCACAGGGTAAATAAGACGAGAAGCGCATGCTGAGGGAAAGGAGGTGATTCATTTCTTCCTAATAACAAAGAGGCGTGTTCTTTGGGGCAGTTAGCAAAAGGGTAGTAGTTCGTTCAAGTTTTTATAGGATTTTCAGCCCTTTTGTGTTAATTGTATGGTGTGTGTGTGTATGATCATTTCAGTGCTGCTCTTGCTAGGGACAATATCTTGATGATTAGAGGTCTGGAGGCTAAAACATATAAGGAATGGTTGCTGGAATTGGGTATGTCTAGTAGTTTAATGAAGAGAAGGATGAGGGGGGACATGATAGTAGTGTTCCAATATCTCAGGGGCTGCCACAAAGAAGAGGGAGTCAAGTTATTCTCCAAGACGCCTGAAGGCAGGAGAAGAAGCAATAAATGGAAACTGACCAAGGAGAGAAACAACCTAGAACTAAGGAGAAATTTCCTGACAGTTAGAACAATTAACCAGTGGAACAACCTGCCTGCAGGAGCTGTGAATGCTCCAACATTGGAAGTTTTTAAGAAGAGACAGGACAGCCATTTGTCCAAAATGGTATAAGGTTTCCTGCCCGAGCAAGGGGTTGGACTAGATGACCTCCAAGGTCCCTTCCAACTTTATTATGATTAAGATGATGATGATGATGATGATGATGCTATTCTCCAAAGCGCCTGAAGGCAGGACAAGAAGCAACGGATGGAAACTAACCAAGGAGAGAAGCAAACTAGAGCTAAGGAGAAACTTCCTGACAGTTAGAACAATTAACCAGTGGAACCACCTGCCTCCAGAAGTTGTGAATGGTCCAACACTGGAAGTCTTTAAGAAGAGACAGGACAGCCATTTGTTTGAAATGGTATAGAGTTTCCTGCCTGAGCAGGGGGTTGGATTAGAAGACCTCCAAGGTCTCTTCCATTCGATTCAATTCTAAGTGCAATGGCCATTACCAAATTCTTCCCCAGCCATTTCTTCATTCTGTTTCCTGGCTTCGTAGCTATGAATGCAAAATCACAGTCTGAGTTTTGGCCACCACAGCAGAGAGAGAAACTGAAAAGACGATGGTTAACTGCAATTAACTCTCTGAGGCTGACCAATATCAAAAGGAAAATAAGAAGGAAAGCAGGAGGATGTAGGTTAGCTTCCAGTTGTTGCTTTGACCAATGTTGTTTCTGTGTATTTAATGAAGATTTGCACAATCAGAATTGTCGTTTGATTTCAGAACAGGTCAAAGAAACTCAAAGTGATTCCCAAGGGTTCTTCAGAGGCTAGGAAGACCATAATCTTCCTAGCCCATGAATACATTGACCTCTAATGTTGCTTGAATATTGAACTTTAAAGCACTCATGACAATCATCTGCATCTGAAAAGCCCAATGGATTTAATATTTAATATCTCGAGGATGGACTTTGGAGTCCTGAGAGATGGCATGCATCAAAAAAGGGGCTTTGGGGTTTTTTAAATAGGTATTTAGTCAAAGTTTTAAGGGTGGGGAGGGGTGGGGAAGGGGTGTTTAGGGTAGGGGAAGAAATTGTCAGAAGGGAACAAGAAGACAGGCCAGGCGACGGAAGGGGACGGAGTCCTGAGGGTGCGGACGGGGGGTTGATTAAGACTAACTCAGTTCCAATAAGTACCGTTAGCGGGAGGGGCAGGTATGGTGGGAGCAGGGGGCCGTATCATAATAAGGGAGCGCGCACCCGCTGCTTACGAGCGGTCGTGCGCTCCGACCCCCAAGGCTCAACCTGTTCTCGGGGTTGTTCAGAACCACAGGGCCCTGGCTGTAGGCTGATGCTGTGCAATGCCAGGTCTGTGGTAAATAAGGCCCCCCTCATTCAAGATTTAATCTCAGAGGGGGGAGTAGACCTGGCGGGTATAACGGAGACCTGGTTGGGACCAGAGGGCGGTGTCCCTCTGGTGGAAATGTGCCCACCGGGTTTCCTTGCATTTCACCAGCCGAGAGCTCAAGGCAGGGGTGGGGGAGTGGCGGTCGTGATCAGGGAAGGTTTCAGGCCGAGGGAGGTCACTGTTCCTCAGACGGCAGGCTGTGAATCCCTTCTGGTGAAGTGGGACCTAGGGGGTCCGAGGGCGGTGTTGATTACGTACCTGGCGCCCTGCCACGTATCAATCTCCCTGCCCGAGCTCCTGAGCGTTGTCGCCGCGGTGGTGGTTGAGGTCCCCAAGCTAATAGTCATGGGTGACTTCAACCTGCCGTCCGGGGGCGGGGCGTCCGGGGAGGCTCGGGAGTTCAGGGCTTCCATGACGGCCATGGACCTGACCCAGGTAATTCAAGGCCCCCCACACACAGGGGGGAACACGCTTGACCTGGTTTTTGTCTCTGGACAGTGGCTGAGTGGTCAGAGTGTAGGGGATATAGTCATTGAACCCCTGTCATGGTCTGATCACTCTCTCCTATACTTGGACTTTCGGACCGTTGCACCCCACCGCAGGGTGGCGGAACCGGTGAGATGGTACCGCCTCTGGCAGCTGATGGAACCCGAGCGGTTCCAGGAAGAGCTTGGGCCAATTCCTGAGGTTCTGACACACGACTCGGCTGGAGAGCTAGTGGCGGCCTGGGACAGGGCGGCTGCCGGTGCCCTGGATCGAGTTGTGCCTTTGCGGCCTCTGATTCGGCGTGGGTCTCGACCGGCCCCGTGGTATAACGAGGGGTTGAGAGAGATGAAACGCCGGAAAAGACGCCTAGAGAGCAGTTGGAGATCGAGCCGTGCCGAATCTGACCGAACATTGGTAAGAGACCATATTAGGTCCTACCTAATGGCGATAAGAGCAGAGAAGTGTTCCTACCTCACTGCTCTTATTGCGGCATCAGATAACCGCCCAGCCTCCCTGTTTAGGGTGACCCGCTCCCTCCTTCATCAGGAGGTGAGGGGAGACCCCTTAGAGGGTAGAGCTGAGGATTTCGGAAAATATCTGTATGATAAAATCGCTCAGATACGGGAAGGCTTCGACTTCAACTGGGTATGTCCAATGGGAGAGGCGGAGGCTGGTCTTGAGACTGTTATCTGGGTTGAGTTTGACCCCGTGACCCCCGAGGACGTGGACAGGTTGCTGGGGGGACTTAGGGCGACCACATGTTTACTGGACCCGTGCCCCTCCTGGTTGGCGTTGGCCTCCCGGGAGGTGGTACGAGGCTGGTTCCGAGCAATTATCAATGCTTCCTTGAGTGAGGGTATCTTTCCCGCCGCCTTGAAAGAGGCAGTGGTGAGACCCCTCCTCAAGAAGCCTGCCCTGGATCCAGCTGTTTTATCAAACTACCGTCCCGTCTCCAACCTTCGCTTTCTTGCGAAGGTTGTTGAGAGTGTGGTTGCCCAACAGTTCCCGCAGCACCTGGAGGAATCGTCATATCTCGATCCGTTCCAGTCGGGCTTCAGGCCTGGCTACAGCACGGAAACAGCATTGGTCGCGTTGGTGGATGATCTCTGGCGGGCCCAAGACAGGGGTTGCTCCTCTGTTCTGGTGCTATTGGACCTCTCGGCGGCTTTTGATACCATCGATCATGGTATCATGCTGCAACGGTTGGAGGGGCTGGGCATAGGAGGCACTGTCTTGCAGTGGTTCTCCTCCTTCCTCTCTGGCTGGATGCAGTCTGTGTTGACAGGGGGCCAGAGGTCGACCCCGAGACCCCTCGTATGTGGGGTACCTCAGGGGTCGGTCCTCTCGCCTCTACTGTTCAACATTGATGTAAAGCCGCTGGGTGAGATCATCCGTGGTTTTGGCGTGAAGTACCACCAGTACGCTGATGATACCCAGCTGTACATTTCCACGCCAAACCACCCCAACGATGCCCTTGCCGTGCTGACCCAGTGCCTGGAGGCCGTGTGGGTATGGATGGGGAGAAACGGACTCAAGCTCAACCCCTCCAAGACCGAGTGGCTGTGGTTACCGTCG
Source organism: Bothrops alternatus (assembly GCA_034064705.1). Taxonomy (NCBI): domain Eukaryota; kingdom Metazoa; phylum Chordata; class Lepidosauria; order Squamata; family Viperidae; genus Bothrops; species Bothrops alternatus. The sequence goes on along the minus strand of JARGCV010000174.1, from coordinate 8,015,495 downwards.
TCCTGGTACAGCCAGCTGATTCCATCGCTGTGTATTGGGGGCGAAACAGTGGCTCCCACAGGAAGGGTTCGCAATTTGGGAATCCTCCTGGACTCATGGCTGTCCTTAGAGGACCATCTGACCGCCGTGGCCGGGAGGATGTTCTACCAGGTTCGCCTGGTGCGCCAGTTGCGTCCCTTCCTAGACCGGGACTCGCTACACACAGTCACTCATGCCCTCGTGACCTCCAGGTTGGACTACTGTAATGCTCTCTACATGGGGCTCCCCTTGAGGTGCATCCGGAAGCTCCAACTTGCCCAGAATGCGGCCGCGCGGGTAGTGATGGGAGCGTCGTGGCGCTCCCACGTAACACCGCTCCTGCGTGAGTTGCACTGGTTGCCGGTGGTCTTTCGGGTGCGGTTCAAGGTGTTAGTGACCACTTTTAAAGCGCTCCATGGCATTGGACCCAGATACTTACAGGACCGTCTGCTGCCAGCAAATACCTCCCGCCGTCCGGTACGGTCCCACAGAGAGGGCCTCCTCAGGGAGCCGTCGGCCAGACAGTGCCGGCTGGCGACCCCCAGGGGGAGAGCCTTCTCTGTGGGAGCTCCCACGTTATGGAACGAGCTCCCCCCCGAACTCCGTATAATAACAGATTTACGCACCTTCCGTCGGGAACTAAAAACATTCCTTTTCCGACAGGCCGGCCTGGCATAGAAGCTTCGGTTCCAATAGGGTCAAAATGTTTTAGGGGGACTGAGTATTTTTTAAGATTTTAAGTTTTGTATGTTTTGGGTTTTAAATGGGATTTTGGCCAAATTATTTAATTCATTTTTAATTATTTTAAATTTTGTATATTTATATGTTTTTTAAATTTTAGGCTGTACACCGCCCCGAGTCCTTCGGGAGAGGGGCGGTATAGAAATTTGATAAATAAATAAATAAAATAAATAAATAAATATCTCCACCTTCTTTTTTTCAGGATCGAAGTGCCAAGGAAATACTAACATATCAGACCAGGAAGAGTCCTTCATGACTCACATGTTCACCTTCATGATTCACATGTTCACCCCATAGGCATTGCAAGGGATTTGTGCTCCTTGATTGATTCCTCTGCTTGCCTCCCTTTCACTCAATCTCTTTCTCTCCACTTCCTCCACTCATTCTTCTCTTCTACCTTTCCCACAGGCTTGCCCCGCAGAACCTTCTCCTCTCCCGGTCGCCTTCTCTATCCTTCGCTCCCCTCTTTCCCGCCAAAACTTCCTCCTTTTATAATCTCTCCTTCTCTCTCCACCCCTCTTCTCTCTTCCGAGCACGCCTCCATCCTCGGGCTCTCGTAGTGGATCTCCACCTCGACGGCGCCCTACTCCCAGACCGTCACTGCCCTCCATGCCCCGCTGCCCTGTCCCCCACCGCCTTTCCCGCTCAGTCGGCTGTTGTGTGCACCTATCAGCTGGAGCTCCACCCTCTCACGCCCTGGCTCATCCCACATACATAACCTGTGCGCTGCTGCCGGCTTCAGCAAAACCCTCCCCCCTCTCGGCTACACTTCTCGTGAAACTTTTCGGACTGTTTGCAGACTTCCCTGGATGAGAGAGAGATCTTGGGCTTCCCATCTTTCGGGTAAGAGCCTGCTGGAGGTGGTGGTTGTGGTGGGGGGGAGAGGCACATGGCCGAGCGCTGCCCCCCTGCTTAGAGGTGCCACTTCGGCTATTAAGTTTTAACTTTCACTTATAGCTTTTTTTTTTTGACTTTGGATGAGTGAATTGCAAGTTCATTGCCAGGTGGAGTGCCGTTAAATTCCAACACACTCCCCGTGATGGATTACACAGTGAAGGGCTTTTCATTGCTTTTAACCTGATTTATCTCGTTGCCTTCACATCAGGGCAGATTTCAGCTACTGTGTGTGTGTGTGAACAACAATCATCAGTCGCTTTTTTCAGTGCCTTTAGCTTCAAACGATCACTAAACGAATAGTTGTAAGTCAAGGACTACGGTACTTGTAAGTCGGGGTAGGCAACCTCGGCTCGAAAAGAATTTTCCAGGTCCCTTTCCAAGCCATGAGTCACAGGGTAAATAAGACAAGAAGCACATGCTGAGGGAAAGGAGGTGATCCATTTCTTCCTAATAAGGAGAAGGGCGGCATATAAGTTAAATAAATAAATAAACAAATAAACAAATAAATAAATAAATAGGCTTGTTCTTTGGGGCAGTTAGCAAAAGGGTAGTAGTTCGATCAAGTTTTTATAGGATTTTCAGCCCTTTTGTGTTAATTGTATGGTGTGTGTGTGTGTGTATGATCATTTCAGTGCTGCTCTTGCTAGGGACAATATCTTGATAATTAGAGGTCTGGTGGCTAAAACATATAAGGAATGGTTGCTGGAATTGGGTATGTCATGCCCTTATCATCTCGAGGTTCGACTACTGCAATGCTCTCTACATGGGGCTACCTTTGAAAAACGCTCGGAGACTTCAGGTTATGCAAAATGCAGCCGTGCGAGCAGTATTGGGCTTGCCTAGAAATGCCCACATTTCAACATTACTCCGCGAGCTGCATTGGCTGCCAATTGGTCTCTGAACGCAATTCAAAGTGTTGGTTATGACCTATAAAGCCCTACATGGCATCGGACCAGGTTACTTACGGGACCGTCTGCTGCCCCATGAAACCCAGCGACCGGTTAGGGCCCACAGAGTCGGCCTTCTCCAGGTCCCGTCAGCCAGACAGTGTCGCCTGGTGGGGCCTAGGGGAAGAGCCTTCTCTGTTGCGGCCCCGGCCCTCTGGAATCAACTCCCCCCGGAGATCCGTATTGCCCCCACCCTCTCCGCCTTTCGCAAATGCAGAGTCTGGGGAGAAGGGCGGCATATAAGTCAAATAAATGAAATGAAATTACTGAAGACTCATCTTTGCTGACAGGCCTGGGGCAATTAACACCTGGCCCCAGCCAGTGTATGTATGTTGTATGTCTGTTTTGGATGATTGGTCTTTTAATTGAGGGGTTTTACTATGTGTTTTTTATATATTAGATTTCTACATGTTAGTATCTATGTTGTGAGCCGCCCTGAGTTCTTGAAATAGGGCGGCATAGAAATCTAATAAATAAATAAATAAATAAATAAAATGTCTAGTACAGCGGTTCTCAACCTGTGGGTCGTGACCCCATTTGGGGTCGAACAACCATTTCACGGGGGTCGCCAAACAATGCAGTCCGCCATTTTTTTCCCCTTTTCCCCTTGGCCGGCGCAGGGGGCAGCACCGCGCATGCGCAGGGTAACACCACACATGCACGATGCGGGCCGTCGTGCCGCGCATGCGCAATGCAGGCCACCGCGCATGCGCGGCACAGGTCGGGGTCGCAGCCTGAAAAAGGTTGAGAACCGCTGCGCTAAAGGCAGCTGAAATGCTTCTTTTTGCAATTGAGGATTCTCTGCGCAGCCTTGGGAGGGCTGTATTCGGGGCTGTGCGTGTGCGTGTGCGAGAGAGAGAGAGAGAGAGAGAAAGTTGAAGCCACCACATCTCCAGCCTCGCCCACGTACTGCGCCACGGCGCTTTTGTTTCAGGTGGGAGGAGCGTCCAGCATACGTCATTGTAAAGGGCCGTTGACCGACCACATGGCCGGGGAAAAACGGTGACGATAATTGGGGTGGACTGTTATTTGGAGGTGTGGCCGAAGCGGGTGCGGGAACTCTTACCCTCTTCCGGGGTGCTTTTGGGAAGGCCTTGGTGATCCCAGGGGGGAACGGCTGCTGCGTGCGGAGCCTTTGCAACTTCGGAGAAGTGGAATTATTACTTGGGAAAAGACTCTGCACCCACTTTCTAGTAAGCAATTCAGGCTAAATGTTTGTGGATATCGGAGGGTTTGAATGGATAGCATTGCTGAAAATGGTCCATCCAAGATGCCTTGGCATTCTTAATTACTACCAAGGGCAAAAACTTCTGCAATAGCAGTGGATATTAGTGAAAACTATATTTCTTACAGTTTTCTATTTAAAATCTACATATATAGTTACAGTGATTGGTACTGTAATAGGTAAAGAGTATGGTAGTGACAGAAGAATAGTTTGGGGCTCCAATTCGTCCTGATTCTAGGGTGATACGTGTGTGTGTGTGTGTGTGTGTGTGTGTGTGTGTGTGTGTGTGTGTATGAATATGCAGTTCTTGTTGGAGACCTCATTTAACACTCTTTGCAGATTTTATCCTTTGGGGGTTTGAGGAAATTTTCTAATTTTAGTTGATTAACTTAGTTTCAGCTTGATTGTCAATGATCTGGTGGAGACACTGCATCTCAGACTATTGTGGATTCTGCTAATATTTTAAGGGATATCAAACCTCTCACAGTAGTTTATAGTAATGTCACATCCTGTGCTAAGTACATTGAGCTAAAAGTATGTTCCATAGCTCTCGGTCCACAACTACAGTCTCCACATCCTTCCATTTAAGATTGATGCTTTTCAGATCTTTCTGAAATGCTTGGCACCAGGTTTTCTTTGGCCCTGCTCTTTTTCTCCCAACAATCTGGTGGTATCCAATTGATTGCGGTCCTTGCTGGATGTTGCTCACACATGCAGAACACTTGTCCAGCAAAGCACATTCTTCATTCTTAGTTCGTACTTTGTTAATATTAATAATAGAATTATACGTTCTGCTACTTTTTTCCTAAAGATTTAAGGAGAGTTTTTTAGGAGATTAAAACAAATTGTGGATATAGGAGATAGTGGGTGAGTCACTGAATTGAATAAAAATAAATGAGTAAAAGGCATTGGTGTATAGATAAAAATTACAACGACTATCATCTCCTGCCTGGGTTTCCACTATAGGTTTTTTTCTGCTGAAATTATGACTTGGGAAAGGACCAGAAAGAAAGAAGCAGCTTTCTACTGGGTGGTATGAATAGTGGTCGTTTTTTCTATCTAAATCCCTGTAAATGGACATAGTAAAACAAAAACAAAAAACCCCGGGTGCTCTATCTCCCTCTCCGTGGGGAGCAATTTGCTCTACTTAACACCATAGGTTACCTCCATTGAAGCCCGTCTCGTTTCAGAATGTGGGCTTGGTGGTTTCCACCCATGAATAAAACTTCTTTAGAGGCAGACCCGCCCTGGCCCTTTATCCAGGAGAAGGAACATAAACGCTAAAGGCAGCTGAAATGCTTCTTTTTGCAATTGAGGATTCTCTGCGCAGCCTTGGGAGGGTTGTATTCAGGGCTTTTTTTGTGTGTGTGGGTGTGTGTACACCTTGAAGCCAGCACCAAACCTCCAGCCTCGCCCAGGAACTTGGCCATGGCACTTTCATTTGAGGTGGGAGGAGCGTCTAGCATATGTCATTGTAAAGGGCCGCTGAAAAAAAATCCTGAAAACAAGGGAATAAGAGCTTCCTGAAGAAGCATTACATTGTATTCCCCCCTATTGTTGTTCTCCTCCTCCTCCTTTTGGCCTTCAATTAACGGAAAGGAAATTTTATAGGGCCTAGAGGAGATTGGGGGGAGGGGGGGCTTTGAGCCTAAGTAAGAATAGACAGGAAAAGAGTAAAGGGCAAGAGCAAACAGGCAAAATTCACACACACTCTACTTTCTCTTCTTCATGCTTCAAAACACTTTCCCAACTTTTCATGCACAAAGAAATCTGCACAGAGAAATACCAACAAACAGAGATGGTGCCCTAACATTGCCAAGCACTGTGATCTGTAACACCTCCCCCTCCCCTTTGGAGAAGGAGCTATAATCAGCTCAGGTGGGGACCAAGTCAGGGGCGGCATACAAGTACGAATAAACATAAACATAAACATTTCAGCAGGTGCTCCTCACTTTCAAGTTTTACCTTTGGGATTACCTGTTGGCTTTTTTTTTTTTAAAGCAAACAGATGCTGAGTCAATTCGATGGCCAATTCTGGCCCTAGGTTCTGCCTTTTCCAATAAGCAACCGAGTCAGAAGATAATTTAAAAGCAATTTAATAATGATGATGATGATGATGATGATGATGATGATGATAATAATAATAATAATAATAATAATAATAATAATAATGCTGGAAGGGACTTTGGAGGTCATCTAGTCCAACCAACTGTTCAGGCAGGAAACCTTGTCCAGTTTCTTCTTAGAAACTTCCAGTGTTGGAGCATTCATCGCTTCTGGAGGCAGGTTGTTCCACTGGTTAATTGTTCTAACTGTCAGGAAGTTTCTCCTTAGTTTTATGTTGCTTCTCTTCTTGGTTAATTTCCATCTGTTGCTTCTTGTCCTGCCTTCAGGCGCTTTGGAGAATAGCTTGACTCCCTCTTCTTTGTGGCAGCCCCTGAGATATTGAAACACGGCTGTCATGTCCCCCCTCGTCCTTCTCTTCGTTAAACTAGACATACCCAATTCCAGCAACCGTTCCTTGTATGTTTTAGCCTCCAGATTCTACTCATCTTTGTTGCTCTTTTCTGTACTCTTTCTAGAGTCTCAACATCTTTTTTACATCACGGTGACCAAAACTGGATGCAGTGTTCCAAGTGTGGCCTTACCAAGGCATTGTAAAGTCGTATTAATACTTCATGTGATCTTGATTCTATCCCTCTGTTAATGCAACCTAGCACTGTGTTGGATTTTTTGCAGCTGCAGCACACTGCTGGCTCATATTTAAGTGATTGTCCACTAGGATTCCAAGATCCCTCTCACAGTTGCTACTATTGACTAATAAATAACAGAATGTTGGATATATATATATTTTTGCTTCTCTACTAAAATGTTGCCCAATTTATTGATGGCAATAAAAAACTTTGCATGACAAATTACTTTCTACTACACACTATTTAAGAGGCTGTATCTACGTATTAAAAGTGATTCTTGAAATTAGCAGTAATTTGCCAGCTTCTGTATGCATCTTGGCCTTTCTTCTTGTGACAGCCCCGTTTCCAATTTCAGATCATACAGATCCAGGAATGTTGAATATGGATGAGGAGAAAAAGCTTCAGGGCTCTCTTAGCAATGGATATGCAGGTGGACAGGAGGAACAAGCAGGTAATAATAACAATATCAAGATCTTGAAGCTAGTCACCCAAATGAAGGGATTGAAATGTCCAAGACATGACCACAGGAGCATACGGAGCAATATAAAACATGTACCGTGTCCCCAATTGGACTTTGACAAATTCCTGCTGAATTTTAATGTTTCGTGGGACAGAAATAAAGAAGCAAATGTCATTAGAGAGCTAGGCTGTCATCCTAGTAAGCTTTAAGAGGTTATTTATATCAAATGTACAGGAGAGAGTGGAAAGTCTGCTCCAAATATGCAAAAGTACAGATTTCGCTATGGATTTGTCTGGACATGTTCCTTGTCCAAGAGGCTCCAAAAAGGAGAAGAGGTAAATGGATTTATTCCTGGGTCTATATAGTTTATCTCAAACAGTTCAATGTCAGGCTGGCTCTGTCCCACCCTGGGTGTAGACATTTATGTGGTTTTCCTGCTGCATCATCAATTTTATTTATTCAATTTCTCTAGCTGCCCTACTCAAATCAAGTGACTCTGGGTGGTGTATAATTCTAAATTTGGAATGAAGGCGAATATATGTGCTTTAGAATATAATAATTATTAGATAATTTATAGTTTTACAATATAATTATATATTCTAATATAATTAGAATATTCTATAATTTTAGAATATAATTATAATCTGAATATAATTTAGAATATAATTTTAAAATATAATTCTATAATTATATTCTAAAATTATATTTAGAAGATAATTATATTCTAAAATTAAAATATAATTCTACAATTATAGACCCATTAAAATAAAAATAAAACAGTACAAATATCCACAAAAGAAATAGAAACAGCAGCCAAGATAGTTAATCAACTAATGGTAAAGCCAGGAAATGGGGCCCTTAATCCATTCCGAGCTCCAGGCCCTGGTACCTAGCCACGCTTTTAATGCCTTGTGAGGGTTGGAGCCATTCTAATCTCCGAGGGAGAATGGCCCACAAGGCAGGGGCTACAGCAGAGAAGGCCTGTCTTCTAGTTCCTGCCAGTCGACACTCTTTGGCTGACGGGATGTGCAGCAGGCCCAATCCTGCTTCACCAGGCCCGATTTTGTTTCATGTCTCAATCTTCTGTTTAACTGAACCAGATGAAGCACAACTATTTTCTGGAGCATCATCTTTATTTACAAGAAGGCCTCCAGATCCATCAGGGACACTGGAAAAAAAGGGAGGGAGGGATAGAGGTAAAAACTGCTAAGCAGTTTTATTTCCTCAATAAGAATATTATAGCTCCGTTTCCTTTCATCAAACTCCTACTGACATTTTAGTTGACTCAAGAGGAGAATTATTAGGTTTGGAAATTAAAAAATAAAAATCAAGAAAACCATACCAACTTGGAAATGTGCATAATATTTTATTTAGGATTTTCACCTCAAGGAGATTTCTCTCCATCTTCCTTTGGTGTAGCAGATGAGTGCTGATGGATCTTGTTTTTTTTTGTGTGTGTGTGTTGTTGTTTTTTTGGTGCAGGATGTATCAGACGGAGATTATTGCCAGCTTTGAATAAGCGCAAAAAAATAATAATTGGATGTGTCATTTTGAACTTCATCGTTGCCGTTGTCTCCTTTTTACTGGGTAAGGAATCCTGACCCTGACACTTTTGCCTTGAAATGCTGCTTCTCACATGACTTCCTGAAGGTGAATGCAGTTGGATCAAAACACAGAGTTGGCCTTGTCTCAGTTTTAGGTACTGTAAACTACTTCATCCAATACAGGAAACTTCAGGTCCAATGTTTGGAACAAGTCTTGATGTTTGAAAGGTAAAATCAATAAACATACATTTCTGTATTTAGTGGTTTCCTGCCAGAAGCAGTAAATGCAAAATAGGTGGACCAAATGCGCAATAGGTTGACTAAATCAGTGGAAAAGCCCACAAAGAGATTCATGGCTGAATAAATGGGTTTGCATCTGGTATGTTTGATCCAAATCCAGCATGGAAATCACTGCTCAGGCCCACACTCTCTATTAATTTGAAGATTGCAAGATGGAGGTCACTACAACTGCTAAAATGTGGGCCTTTTCATCGAGATGGGGTTTTATCAGAACTCACTAACAGGTTGCAATTCAGCAAGAGGGTCCCATCTTCCCATAAGAACGGGACTGGATAAGTTAGTGTCTATTCTTTCTATCTCTCTGTTCCAGGAAGACACACGTCATTAAACTGCGAACGTGATGACAGTAAATGCCCAGCTGACTGGATTGGACATCAGGAGCATTGCTATAAATTTTCAGAAGAGGAAAAAAACTGGAATGAAAGCCGGAACTTCTGTATTTTGCATAATGCTTCCTTGGCCAAAATTACAAAGAAGGAAATGGTGAGTAACTGGCCACGGTAGAGATATTGTTGTTTCATTGATGGTGCATGCTCTTCTACAACATGAAAAAGTTAAAGGATTTTCTCCTAATATTACTAAAAAAAAAAAAATCTCCTTAGATGCCTTTCTGAGTAAAAGCATCAAAATCCTTTTAATCTTATCCAGGTTCTAAAAGCTGCCAATTTTACAAAGCAGAAAATTAAAAATCCAAGTATATCATTGAAACAAGTCACTGTCATCTGCTTCTTTCATCTGATAACATCTGATAACTATCTCCAAATAGCAATAGCACTTAGACTTATATACCGCTTCGCAGTGCTTTACAGCCCTCTCTAAGCGGTTTACAGAGTCAGCCTATTGCCCCCCAACCATCTGGGTCCTCATTTTACCAACCTGGGAAGGATGGAAGACTGAGACAACCTTGAGCATGGTGAGACTCGAACTGCCAAACTGCTGGCAGCCGGCAGTCCGCAGAAGTAGTCTGCAGTACTGTATTCTAATCACTGCGCCACCAGAGATAGAATCAGGAAGCCAACAGTAAAACTGTAGACATTGCCAAAATCCATTCTAGAAAAATCATGGCAAAACCATTCTAGGTTTGTAGAAAACCTACAAAAGGTTTAAAATGTACTTTTAAAAAGTTAACTATCTTCTACCATTTTGCCACTCACCAGAGAACTACTTGGTATGTTTTATTAGGGTAAATTACTGTTCAAAAGATAATTTTAGACTCTTCAGCCTATGTGTAAGTTCAGATATTCAGCTGGGAATCTAGCATTGCAAGGTTCTAACATGCACCATATTTGTTTTTTGTTTTTTTAAGGCTTTTGTGAGGATATTCACAAGACACCACATCTTTTGGATAGGCCTTGAGAGACATCCACCCTGGAAGTGGCTAGATGGAGACAATGCAACGTAAGTCTTCCTCTTTCCCCTTCAGTTGGCAGGAACTAAAAATTAAATGCCTCCGCTGAGGCTCCATGCAGCTCAGGACTGATCTTGCTGGCTGCCAGCATTCAGGAGTTGCCCTCTAAAGAGATTTGGCCCTACTAATGTAACTTAAAATGCATTATGGGTAGTCCTCGATTTACAGCCATTCATTTAGCAAACATTTAAAGTTGCAGCGGCACTGAAAAAAAAACTCACTTGTGATTGATCCACACAATGACAATCATCATAAGCATCCCCATGATTACGTGATCAAAATTTGGCAAGTAGCCCATATTTATTTGTTAGGGAAAATTTATATGGCTACCCAACTTGTTCAAGGCGAAACAACAATACTAAACCCAATAAAATCCCCCCCCCATGATAACAATCAAATCAACCAGTTGATGGGCTCCATATCACCCATACCCAGGCCTGCTGGCAAATCAGTGTCAATGGTTGCAGCATCCTGGGGTCATGGAGCTGCCACTTGCGATCTTCCCAAGAAGCAAAGTCAAAGTCTTAAAATCGTTTGATTCACTCAACCACTGCAGTGAGTCGCTTAAGAGCTGTGGCCCCCCCCCAAAAAAAGTTATAAAACTGGACACAACCCAGTTAACAACTGCTTTGCTTAAGCAATGGCAATTCCAGCCCTAATTGTGGTTTTTCTAAGTCAAGGACTACCTGTGCAATAATGTGGTTGGAACTGAGGCCAGAACGCTGAGCTCCTGTACAGTCAACACTTCCCAATAGAGCAATCTGCAGAATCATCTGTGAGAAGGCAAGGCTCAGCTAGTTGAACTGTAAGCTCAGGAGTCCTTTGGTACTGCTAGTTGAACTGTAAGCTCAGGAGCCCCACTGCCTAACTTCTGCTTCTGTTGCAGGTCGGAAATCATGGGACATGGAGGAGAAGGAGGAGGAGACTGTGCATATTTGGATGATAGTGGCAAAGCCTACCCAGGGACATGCACCACCGAACACCGCTTCATCTGCAAAAAAAATGATCCTAAGAGATCCTGAAAGGTCTTAACCATTCAAAACACTCAGAAATAGCCTCAAGGTTCATGCCACAGGAACAGGAAACTATTCCAAAAGGCTAGAGGGAGTATAAAAACCTACTGCCCGTGTGCTCAAGGCCTCTTTCCTCTCTGCTCCTTGCAAGGACCATCTTTCTGCTTTTTCAATAAACTGTAACTTTCCCAAAGCAATCGCCATTTTGCTTATTTATCCCAGCTTGGATGAACCAGGATGAAGACTTACTTCTAACAGAGGGAAGTGTGTAGTGGGGTGCCCCAGGGCTCTGTTCTGGGCCCAGTGCTCTTCAACATCTTCATCAATGATTTGGACGAGGGGATAGTTGGAGAACTCATCAAATTTGCAGACGACACCAAGCTGGCAGGAATAGCCAACACTCCGGAAGACAGGCTTAAGACACAGGAGGATCTGAACAAACGGGAACACTGGGCGCTATTTAATAAAATGAAATTCAACGCTGAAAAAAGTAAAGTTCTACATTTATAGGCAAGAAAAACCAAATGTACTGGTATAGTATACCTTGCTCAATAGTAGCAACTGTGAGAGGGAGCTTGGAGTCCTAGTGGACAATCACTTAGATATGAGCCAGCCGTGTGCTGCAGCTGCCGAAAAAGCCAACACAGTGCTAGGCTGCATTAACAGGGATAGAATCAAGATCACGCGAAGTATTAATACCACTTTACAATGCCTTGGTAAGGTCACACTTGGAATACTGCATCCAGTTTTGGTCACTATGATGTAAAAAAGATGTTGAGACTCTAGAAAGAGTACAGAGAAGAGCAACAAAGATGATTAGAGGTCTGGTTTATTATTACTATTAAATTGCTTTTAAATTATCTTCTTACTCGGTTGCTTATTGGAAAAGGCAGAACCTAGGGCCAGACTTGGCCATCCAATTGACTCAGCATCTGTTTGCTTTAAAAAAAAAAAAAGCCAACAGGTAATCCCAAAGGTAAAACTTGAAAGTGAGGAGCACCTGCTGAAATACCTGACTTGGTCCCCACCTGAGCTGATTATAGCTCCTTCTCCAAAGGGGAGGGGGAGGTGTTACAGATCACAGTGGTTGGCAATGTTAGGGCACCATCTCTGTTTGTTGGTATGTCTCTGTGCAGATTTCTTTGTGCATGAAAAGTTGGGAAAGTGTTTTGAAGCATGCAGAGAAAGTGGAGTGTGTGTGAATTTTGCCTGTTTGCTCTTGCCCTTTACTCTTTTCCTGTCTATTCTTACTTAGGCTTAAAGCCCCCCCCCCAATCTCCTCTAGGCCCTATAAAATTTCCTTTCCGTTAATTGAAGGCCAAAAGGAGGAGGAGGAGGAGAACAACAATAGGGGGGAATACAATGTAATGCTTCTTCAGGAAGCTCTTACTCCTCCCCTTCTTTTCAGGATTTTTTTTTCAGTACTTTCACATGAATTAAATTCAATCCTGAGTTTGTATCAACATTTCACTTGGACTTCCGGTTCCGGTTCGCGGCGCCTCTAGCCGCACGGTGAGGCTTCTCTCCTCGTCCGGCTAGTTTCCCTCCGTCGGTAGACCCCGACGGGGGTCGAAAGTTGCGCCTGGAGGTCACGACCACCCTCGACGAGGCTACGCTCGGCTGCAGAGGAGCGGCGGCTCCTCTAGCTATCCGAGCTGACTCCGAGGGCCGACGGAGCAGAAGACCGGCCAAAAATGGCCGTTCACCTAGCCGCACCAACCGCAAGTCACAAGATAATCTAAGCATAAGAAACCACCATGGTGAATCCGGGTGAGACCTTTCCCTCCCTTGCTATCCTGATTTTTCCTGTAAGAGTTTTTATTTTCCTTTATTAAGAAAGCAGCGGCTGCCTATATTTGGAAAGAAGAGCTAAAAAGATAAGAATTAATTTTTGTGTACTATTTTACTATTTGATCGCTGTGGGGTGAACTTCAGGAGAGAAAAAAAGGGAAAAAGAGACATTGCTACTTTTCTTTTTAATTTGACAATACAGAAAATAGTTCGAAAGAAAGAGAGAAAACTTTCCCTTTGTGTTCTTTTTTAAACTTTCTCTAACCTGATTAACTTGTGGGGGGGGGGGAAGAGAAAGAAGAAAGACTCTATAATCCACCGAGGACATCTGGTGGTGAAAAGGCATAATTTCAATTGTATTTCTCTTTGTTATTTGGAAAAATAACTGGACAGCTTGGTGGTAAAGCTGGCTATTAAATCTTTGGAGGCGGAGATTTGTGGATTTTCTTTAAATAGTCTCTAATAAAGAAATAGACAAAGCTACCACCAAAATGGCTGAAAGTTATCCTCATCTTGACTATGACTCAATATTGGAAAAAATATTAGAAACCAGAGAGGAGTTTAGAGCCTACTGGAAATCTCATTTTGATCCATTAATAACAAATCAAGTTATGGAACAAGGAACAACAGAAGATGAACAGAATAGTTCTCAGACCTACTTACAATTTAAAGAGACAGAGACATTATCTTTACAACCTAATCATGAACTCGCATCAAGAGGAAATGTGGAGACTACGGAATCAACTATTGATACACGTTGTCTACAATTGTCTGAACAGACTTATTCACAATTTAAAGAGACAGAGACATTATCCCTACAACCTAATGATGGATCTGCATTAAGAGAGAATGTGGAAACTATGGAATCAACTAATGCCATGCGTTTCTTACAACTGATGGACAATCTTGATAATAAAAAAATAGCTGTAACTGACCAAATTCAATTACCAAAAATAACAAAGATTGACACCCTGACACAACATTTCGGAAATTACTATAAAGAGGAAAAGGAAAATTTTTTTGCCAGTTTGAATTTGTTAAGAAGCCTCGTAATCAAATCTTGAGGTTTGAGAATCGAAAAGCCTTATTATGGGAACCAAATTGGCATAGAAAGAAAGCTAGAGTTAGGTTCAAGGGTGATACAAAATGTTACTTGATGGATTAAAAAGGCTTAGAAATTATTTCTGATTTAACGTTGTATGAAGGATGTAAATTTATTGTTACTTTGGTTGATAATTATTAGAGGGAGTCATTCTTGTTAGAGGACAAAAAGACTATATAGAAGTAGACTGATGAAATGATTGAATATATCTAATATTTAATTAGGAATGAAAGAGGAGAATTGCCTGATAATATAATTAACAAATATTTGAAAATATAAACTTTATTAAGGTCTTAAAGAGTTTTTGTTGGATTTATATTATTATTTTAAATATGATAACTATGTTGTAAAAGAGAGAGAGAAAGAGGTATTTGTGATAAGGGGGGAAGAAGGGGAAGAAGGAAAAAAGAAAAAATCTGTCTCAATGAACGATTGTATATTAAGGTTACCTGAAATCACTATCATATTCTTATTAAATGTACTTAGAATGATAATTGTAAGGAGTTTAGCTTTAAAACAGGACATAGATTATAATTACATGTGCTTGATGATTTTTGTAATTGTATAAATTTTAATAAGCAATATTATATTTAATTTGAACTTCATTTATATGACTTTGCTGCTGAATGAGGCCCGATCATTATGTTGTGTTTTAATCTTTGGAAAATTTGGAAAGAGGAGTTGCTCGGACATTTCTCCTGGTATACATCTGAAGAGGGACGAGAGGGAAGAAAGAGTGAAAGAGGGGAGAAGGAAGTAGGAAGGTTGGAGGAGAAGAGGAGAAGTGGAGAGAAAGGGAAGGAGAGGGGTGGAGGAAGAGGGAAGTAGGAAGAGAAGAAAGGTAGAAGAAAGAGGGCAGATGTGGTGAAGGGGGAAATGGGCGAGCAACCTCAAAAGTTATGTGTAGGTATTTATCTCATTTCATTTATTGACTATATGAATGTTAAAGAATGTAAGCTAATATCTTATAAATAGTATGATATATGTATCGGGGAGAGTTTGGAATGAAATTGATAAAGTCTTAAAATAGGTTTAAATTTATTACAGAAACGGAATATATTAAATTTATATGTTTTTGGTTTTCTCTTTTCTTTTTTGTTTTTTTTCTTTCTGTCTTGTGTGGGAGAGGGAAATAGAAAGATGATAACTGAAATGTATTGTTGAGTTGTTTATGTATGTTTTTATTTTGGAATTTTTGTTCACCCAATCATCACGGTGTGATTTAAGCATTTATTGTTAAAATCATAAAATCAATTATATATATATATATGTGTGTGTATGTATATCGAGTGTTTCTTTTTTTATTTTTTTAAATTGCACCCTGTAAACCCAAATATGGGAGAAAGAAATCTTTCTTTCTTTTACCTGTTTCAGCTCAACCCAGAGCCATCCGCAGGAACAAATATATATATATGTTTTTATTTAAACTGCCTAACATGCAGACAGCCCAGGTTCGAATCTCAGAAGGGTAAGTTCTGGCTGAGGAGAGTTAAGAAACTCAAAATAGCTATCCCAGTTCTCCCTTATTCTTTGTTAGCAATTTAAATAAAAACATATACATATACACGTAAGAGTGTCTTATCCTTGTATTTTCTGGACTAGGAAATTGGTTTCTGTTGAATTTACAACATTGTTTCCAGTGGCTATAATTGTTTTCATAGCACATTTAACTATTGTATCGGAACTTCACTTCTCTATACTTCTCTTTTTTATGTCTATAGCAGTGGTGGCGAACCTATGGCACGGGTGCCAGAGGCGGCACTCAGAGCCCTATCGGTGGGCACACGCGCTGTTGCCCCAGTCCTAGGCCTTCATCTGTGTTTTAGAAAACCTTTTCGCTCTAGGCCTCCACCGCCGTGTGCAAAAAAAAAAAAAAAGGTTCAATCAATCAGTCAATTTCACCTGACGATGCGTAAGTGTGTTTTGGGTTGCAGTTTGGGCACTCGGTCTCTAAAAGGTTCACCATCACTGGCCTATAGCTTCTATCAAAACTTAATGAGCTCTTCTGAATGTTCCTGGACCCTCATGCATCAGTATAAAATTGTATATAACTGTATATAAAATTTAAAAGGAGGCAAAGATACAGGCAGTCCTTGACTTACGACCACAGTTGAGCCCAAAATTGCTGTTGCTAAGTGAAACAAGTGGATTTTGCCCCACTTTATGATTTTCCTTGTGAACAATTGTTAAGTGAATCACTGCAGTTGTTAAGTACATGGTGGTTAAGTGAAATCATGCTTTAGGGTTAACTTTCCTTGTAAGAAAGTTGCCAAAGGGCTTCCGGTGGCACTGCCGGCGTCGCTAGAGTCTCCTCTGTGAGGCTCCGTTCCCTGGGTTTGTAAAGCCGCAAAAAATAGCGAACACCAGCTGTTTTTTGCGGTGGAAAATCCCCTCTTCGGGCGAAGAAGAGGTGAAGAGCATCAAGAGCAGAGTTGAGCTCCTCTAAAATCCCTGGAAAAAGTTTTCAGGGATCAAGAGTGAGAGCTACCCACGCTCTTGAAGACGCTCCTGCCCAGAGACGCTTCTGTCATTAGAGAAAGACGCCGCGACCGCTTCTGCTTTTAAAAATAGAACATAAGAGAGACTGTCCGCAGATGGAGTGAATACAGGAGTTCTTATTGGATTGCAAGTATTTTTTTATTGTATTTCTGGCTATACATTTCTAACTTTTACAATCAACATAATGCATTCAAAATGGCGTATAGCTTTCACTGCTTTCACTGTTAAAGGAAAGTGCTTGAAAGTGAAAGTGAATTCTCCCTTTTTTTCCTTTTTCTCGTAAGCGAAGCTAGAGAAACGGCTGTAGAAATTTGAATAAAGCCAGAGTGATTGTTTTAAAATTTAAAATGGAGTGGAACTTACATTTAAATGTTAAACCTATTTTTGATCGTATTGATGAATTTAAAGAAGAATTTAAAGAAGAATTGCTCGCAATAGTGAAAGAGTTTACTACAGAAATATTAACCAGATTCTCTCTTCCAAATAAAATTGATCTGCAACCGACTGCTGAGCATTTTATAAAACAACCCATACAAGAAGAGGACAGTATTGAGAATAAAGAGGATAAAGAGAAATGGATCTTGCTTGATAAACAGTTTATTTACGGAGTGGAGGAAGAGGATTTGTTTCAAGATAGGAGGGGATGCCCATTCCTCTCAGATAAGCAGCAAGAAGAGGATTTAACTGAGAAAAAAGAGAAATTGACCCAGTTTAAGAAGCAATCTACTTATGGTGTTGAGGACCAGGAAAAGCAAAGACAGAGATTTGAAATGTTACCGCAACGAAATTCTATGGCTAAGAGAAACAGAGGACTAATGCAAAGGCTAAGATGGTTTATATGGATTCAAATGATATTGCAAGTAAAAAAGAGAGACTTATTATTTGGAAGGGAGGCTTTTTTATGGAGGTTTACCTGGCAGAAGAATAAACCCAGAATTCGACTGAAGAAGTGAAATTTAAAAAAAAAAATTAAGGGTAATTTAAAAGTATGGACTGATTTAAGGACCAAGATTATGAGCAAGATGTAAGAGAAGATGAGTAACGGAAGAAATAATTAAATTGATTGTAAGTTAGAAATGGAGTAAATAGACTGTATTTGTTATGGAGGTTTATCTGATAGATGAGAAAGCCCAGAAGTTGATTGAAGAAGTGAAATTTAAAATTATATGTAAGGAATTAAGGGCAATCTAAGATTATGGGCTGATTTAAGGACCAAGTTTATGAGTAAGATGTATGAGAAGATGTTTAATGGAAGATATATATTAAATTGATTAAGAACGTATTTTTTGAATTGAGGGGTATATTGATATTAATTGTTTTTTTTTTAAAAAAAAGATGATTTATTTATTTGATGTCTAATGGTTTGAAATGATTGTTTAGAATGTTAAAAGAGGGTGATTACTGGAAGATATATATTAAATTGGGCCGTTTGGGTGATTCTATATAACCTCTCAATGAATTGAAGTGATTTAAGGTTTGACTTAGATTGATGGATTAGATATGTAAATGAAAATTACTATTCTTAACAAGATGATTTGTTTGTTTAATGTTTAATGGATTGAAATGATTTAAGGTTTGATATTAGATGGATTGATTGATGGATTAGTTATTTATTTGAATTGACAAGGTTGAATAAATGTAAGGTAGAGATTGTAATTAGCATATAGTTTAAAATTCTTGTTAGGATTATATAATAATTTTGTTTGATGTATTGGGTTTTCTTTTGTTTTACCCTGTATTCATTCTGGGAAGTTGGGGGGGGGGGTAGGGGGGGTTTATAATTTTATATATCATGTTTTTCTCAACTGCAATTGGGGTTGGTGTAAGAATATATAATTATAGTTATTAAGGGTTTGCTCGGGTGGCCTCTGGGCACCACATTTGATGGAAAGAGGAAGGAGGAGTGAAGGCATATGTAAGTAGAAAGAAAGTTGGTAAGAGGGGGGATGAGTAGGGATAGGTGGGTGGAGTACAGAGAAGTAGAGAAGGAGGGAGGAAAGTAGGTAGATAGTTGGTAAGTGAGGGGGGAGGTTAGGGTTAAGGGGATGTGGTGGTGGGGGTACCGAGCAGCTATGTTATTTGCTTGGTAAATGTGGTCTATGATTATTTTCAGTTGAGTTATTATTACTAGATGTATTGATTGAATTATGTATTTATGTTTTGTTTATGGATGATTGTTTATATTAACACTATGATGTGACTTGAGCATTTTTCTGTTTCTGTAAAAATTAAAAAACTAATAAAAATTTATTATAAAAAAGAAAAAAGAAAGTTGCCAAAGATGATCACATGATCCAGAGACACACACACACACACACACACACACACATATACATACACACATACACACAGAGAGACACAGACACACACACACAGACACACACACAGACACACACCCCTATAATAAAGGTAAAAAAGGATTTATGCTTTTTAGATACGATGTATTGGGTTTTAAATGAATTTAGGACCTAAATGTTTAATCTATTCTTAATCATTTTATTTTTTGTATATTGATGTTTTTAATTGGGCTGTACACTGCCCCGAGTCCTTTGGGAGAGGGGCGGTATAGAAATCGCAAAAATAAATAAATAAATGCAGTGTTATCTTCATTTTAGATATCAAAAGGGTTTTGTGGCTCACAGTGTTTTGTTTTCAGTGGGAAACGGGTCCAAGTGGCTCTTTGAGTGTTTTGGGTTGCCTATCCCTGGTATAGGTCAGTGATGGCGAACCTTTTAGAGACTGAATGCCCAAACTGCAACCCAAAACCCACTTATGCATTGTCGGTTGCCGGGTGGTTGTGGCCCATTGGCTGGGTGTGACCCATTGGCTGGGCGTGGCTGCGGTGGTAACGACAGACTGGGTGGGACTAAAAAGTTCAGTCAATCATTTCCAACTTTGCAAGATTTTTTTTCCGCGAGAAGTTGAAATTGACTGATTGATTGAACCTTTTTTTTTTTGCACACAGCGGTGGAGGCCTAAAGTGAAAAGGTTTTATAAAACCCAGCTGAAGGCCTAGGACTGGGGCGACAGCGCACGTGCCTACAGAGAGGGCTCTGAGTGCCGCCTTTGGCACCCATGCCATAGGTTCACCACCACTGGTGTAGGTTCTCCTGCTTGAGCAGGGGGCTGGACTACGAGACCTCCAAGATCCTATTCTATTCTATTCTGTTTCTGTTTCTGTTCTTTGCCTTCAGCCACTTTGAAAAAGGTAGTTTTTTATAGGAAGATGATTAAAGGACTTTTCTTGTTCATCCATAGCTCTTGGCCATTGAAATTATACTTTTCCAAGCAACAGGGCAACAAGAGCATTGCCCACTGAAGTTGCACATTAGAAAACAAAGTACTGTAAGAACAATGAAAATGGAATAAATAGGAAAGATACAGCAATAGATTTTCCCGTCGTCCTGTAGTTCTACCAAATTAATTCAATTTGCCTTGGGTTATAATAGCCCTATGGCCAACTCTCTAGTAATACTTCCCTCCAAACCTTCCCTTAAATGATGACTCTGCCCATTTAGGGTTAAACCAAGGCAAGTATGGGAATTAGTTACATTGATTCTGTAGGAATTTGATGTATTTTCAGCACACTAGGGTTAAGACCAATGGTGCCCGATTGGTACATTTGTTAAGTGAACTAAGAGTTAACGAAATAATTTTGTAAGCCCCTCAGAATTACTCGTGTGTGAGTTGGGCAGCTATATAAATTTGTTTAATAAAATCAGAACTGAGGGAGCGTCTTGGATGAGAAGCAAAAGGTCTTCAAGGAAGAAATGAAGGAAAGTCCAGTTGCCTTTGGAAAAAACATATTTGGGACAACCATGACCTGGATGACTGAGAATCTCTATATAGACACTTAATAATAAAACAGGAACAACAATAACAACAATAACGAAGAAGGAGAAGGAGGAGGAGGAGGAGGAAGAGGAAGCGGAAGCAGAAGAAGAAGAACAAGAAGCAGAAGAAGAAGAAACAAGCAGAAGCAGCAGAAGAAGCAGCAGAAGAGGAAGAAGAGGAAGAGGAAGAAGAAGCTGAAGAAGAAGAAGAAGAAGAAGAAGAAGCAGAAGCAGCAGCAGCAGCAGAAGAAGAAGAAGAAGTAGTAGTAGTAGTAGTAGTAGTAGTAGTATCCAGGTCCTGTCTTAATGTCCACAAATCAATCTGTGGGATAGACAACCTCCTGAATTTCTTTTGAGAGCTGCTCCTACTTACAGTAGAAGGCAAGGCAAGGCAAGGCAAGGCAAGGCATCTCAAAGTGAAACACATACATGAAAGACACCTCTAAACATACTATGTACAACATATGTATAGACCCACACCCCTACATATACATAGCAAATAAATATTAAATACTGTCCATCTTGAATACATAACGGAAGGAAGAAGCTTGAGAGTTCGCAAGGTTAATGCTGTATGGAATGAAACTATGGCTGAATCTGGATGTTCTGCTACGGATACCATGAAGCCTCCTCCGTGAAGGTAACAAGGAAAACAGGTCGTGGAGAGGATGTGTAGTGTCTCAGATAATCTTATGGACCCAGCTCAAGCAACGCTTCTGTGCTAGGTCCTGGATGGGAGGGAGGGAACTGCCAATGATCTTTTTGGCCATCCTCACCACTCTGCACCGTCTTCCTGTCTGAAGCAATGTAGTTTGGTTTTGGGGCTACAAAGGAAATGTGAGCTCTTTTTCACCATCTGATGTGTGAAACTACAAGGAAATATCTCAGAAGGGTTCTGACACTAATGAGAATCTTGAATAGCAACCACAAAAGAAAGAAATGATAGCAGAAGTTTCTCTGTAATGAAGGAGTTTGCTTTTATCAGCCTTCCAATGTGGCATCTTTACTTGGTCTTGAATATCTGAGATATCTGTCCAACCTCACAGAAAAACAACACAGATTTCAGGAACGTCTCTAATGGTGTGTAGGGTAAACACATTATCCTGGAGGCTGTGAAAGGAATTTCCTCATTTTTAGATAATTAATAATTTAATTAATTTTGGAATGATTGGAAATGCTGCTCCCCAGGTTTTCTGCCCCTAGGGCTAAGATGTGGCTTATAAAATAAGCTGCCAACTAATCTCTTATTTCTCGTTTATGTGTGTTATTCCTTCCCAGCCAAGGAAACAAACACATAAATCATTGAACAAAACAACACAGAGTTCTCAAGGCACAAATAGCCAGACTCAAATTATATTGTATGTACCATACCATCATACTTGACAGTTAATATGAGATGCTTGTGCTGATAGGCTATGTTTGGTTTTTGCCAAATGTGGGACTCTGCATTATGGCCAGATATCTCCACTTTGGTCTCATCTGTCCAATGGACACTGTTCCAAAAAAATTGATGTGAAAACTGACCTCTCTAGAAGAGGCTCTAATGCTGGGAAAAATGAGTCAATTGGCAGCTTACCTTACAATAAGTGCTTATCTTACACTTGGAATACTGCATCCAGTTTTGGTCACCATGATGTAAAAAAGATACTGAGACTCTAGAAAGAGTACAGAGAAGAGCAACAAAGATGATTAGGGGACTAAAGGCTAAAACATATAAGGAACGGTTGCTGGAATTGGGTATGTCCAAATTAATGAAGAGAAGGATGAGGGGGGACATGATAGCCGTGTTCCAATATCTCAGGGGCTGCCACAAAGAAGATGGAGTCAAGCTGTTCTCCAAAGCGCCTGAAGGCAGGACAAGAAGCAACGGATGGAAACTGACCAAAGAGAGAAGCAACCTAGAACTAAGGAGAAACTTCCTGACAGTTAGAACAATTAACCAGGGGAACAACCTGCCTCCCGAAGCGGTGAATGCTCCAACACTGGAAGTTTTTAAGAAGAAACTGGACAGCCATTTGTCCAAAATGGTATAGGGTTTCCTGCCTGAGCAGAGGGTTGGACTATTATTATTATTATTATTATTATTATTATTATTATTAGTATTAGTATTAGTATTAGTATTAGTATTAGTATTAGTATTAGTATTAGTATTAGTATTAGTATTAATTTATTTATTTAATTTCTATGCCGCCCTATTCCGGAGAACTCAGGGCGGTGACCTCCAAGGTCCCTTCCAACTTTATTATTATTATTATTATTATTATTATTATTATTATTATTATTATTATTATTATTATTATTATTATTATTATTATTATTATGGTATATAAACTCCTATTTGGACATCAATCTTCTTAGCTAGCCAGGAAACTTTGCTGAATATCACTCATCTTGGTTTCTTGCCATTAAAGACATAATTCCAACAGCTCTGCTTCAATTTAATTATTCTTCAAAGTGCTGATCGTTGCGTCCCAGCTAGAAGAATCCTCACGGGGGGGGGGATTTTCCTCTCCACAATCTGGCGACCATGAAGGGAATCCCAGCTAACCCAGCCACGGGACCGGGACCGAAGAGCCCCCACCCTGCCAGTGACAGACGCTTTTGTCTGTGGGAAAGGACTCTATGGACCCGGCCCATTAGGCAACGGGTATTAAAGGGAGTTTTTCAGTCTTGCACTCAACAGCTGTCTGGAAAGAGGGTAAATGCCACCTAAATTACCTTCTTTAGGGATTAGATAATGAGAATTGTCACCTTCGTGCATGTGAGTATGGCATCTGCCTCTGGCAACAGCTGGATCCTACTGCCTCTGTGTTTTCTCTAACCCCCCCCCCGCCCTGCTGCTAGCTTATCAAAACCATGACCGGCAGGATCCAGGAAAGCAAGGAGAGAGAACCAGAGTGTGGGACCTTCTGTGAGTAGGGAAAGTATCTGAGCGGGCAGCAAAAGTGTCAAAGGAAATTTAAAAAAAAAAGAGGTTTGTTTTTTTTTACTGGTAGTCCAGGACCTCCCATCAGAAATTAATCAGCAAATGCCCAAAAAGGTGGGGCCTATACCTCTGGTAAGCAAGAGGAGGTCCTCCCGAACTTTAGTGAGTCCAAAAACTGAGGCAAGAAAAGGAAAAGGAAAAGGAAACAGGGAAGGAGGTGTCCATATTCACTGCGGGGAGCAGCTGGAGTCCTCCCGGACCCCTTTTTGGTCCAAAAATTGACGGCGGAGTTCCCTTGGAGGAGGAGCCTGTACTCTGTAAAGGGAAGCAGAGTCCTCCCAGATCCTTTTTGGTCTGAAAACTGAGACGGGACAAGGGGTTTCACTAGGAAACCCAAAATTTGCTAGGACCCGGTGAAAATGAAGTGAATCCTTACATCGGGAATAGGGAAGCATGGGAAGCTCTAGCTCCAGGGTCATGGTAGGCTCCCCATTGGAAGACTTGCTTAATGCCTGGAAAGGAGGCAGTTGCCTATCCAGGCGGGTATGAAAAAGAAAGATGCGAAAAATTTGTATAAGAGTTGGGCTTTGCTTAGAGATGAGCACGGGAACCAAATTTGGCCAGAGAACAGTACTTTTAAATATCAGACTCTAAAAGCACATAGGATGAGACTGGGGGGTGGGGTGGGGCCTGTTGCTTCCCTCCCCCTGCCAGACACCCATTTGTGGGACAAAAAAAAAAGTTCCATAGAAAGTCTCATGGAACTTTTTTTTTTTTACTGATAGTCCCACAAACAAGTGGCGAAGGCTGAGAAGCGAACGGAGAAACAGAATGCAGCTGAAAGGGACATTAGTACAAAAACGCTTGGGGGAGGCGAGGGCACCTGGGTGGGGGTGGGGGTGGAAACCTTATCCTGCATGGTGATGGAAGGGCTAATGGCAGCCACAGGGGGGCAAGGAGGAGCTGTGCAAAGCAGGCAGAGGGGAGGCCAGGAAGATAGCA
Organism: Bothrops alternatus; assembly: GCA_034064705.1. Classification (NCBI taxonomy): domain Eukaryota; kingdom Metazoa; phylum Chordata; class Lepidosauria; order Squamata; family Viperidae; genus Bothrops; species Bothrops alternatus. The sequence continues at coordinate 7,991,096 of JARGCV010000174.1, read as the reverse complement.
GGCGCCATTCCTCGCCTCCTCCATGCTGCAGCCACCGCCACTGCTGTTTTGGGCAAAGTGACTCAGACATTGCTACCACTGCTGCTGCTCTGCCCGGCTCTGCCGCTGCCATACTGCTGCCCCACTCTGGTCCTGGACAGCACCTCTGCCCTGCACAGCTATCCCACTCGTGCCTGTGATTGGCCTCCACGCCGCCGCAAGTGGTGGCACCCTGCAGTCCCACCCGGCTCCGTTCCTGCCCAGGACAGCACCTCTGCCCTGCGCGTCTGCTCTGCTCACACCCACTCTGAGCCTGTGATCGGCCTCCGCACCGCCACCACTGCCGCTGCAGAAGTCATGCAACGGGGACGTGTATCCGGGCAGCTTGGGTGAAAAGAAGTTGGGCTTCATGGGCTGGATGCTGGCGCCCCTGAGTCCTCCCATGATGGGGCCCTGCTGATCACTGGGTCCAAGGGCAGCGGCGGCAGCAGCAAATGTGGCTCGATCCTCAGCAAGCCCCATTTGCCATCTCCTGCCCAATGCCACTGCCATGAGGCTGCAGAACAAGCCAGGCGGAAGTAAGGAACCAGATCGGGGCAGTGGGAGAAGGGTGCTCTGTGAGAATCATAGAATCATAGAATCGTAGAGTTGGAGGGGACCTCCCGGGTCATCGAGTCCAACCCCCTGCTCGAGGCAGGATTCCCTAAACCATTCCAGACAGATGGCCGTCCAGTCTCTGCTTGAAGACCTCCATCGAAGGGAAGCTCACCACCTCCTGTGGCAACCTGTTCCACTGGTCGATCACCCTTACTGTTAGAAATTTTTTTCTAACATCTAATCTGAATCTTTTCCCCTGCAGTTTCATCCCATTGTTTCTAGTCCTTCCTTGGGCAAGTGAAAACAGGGCTGATCCCTCTGCACTGTGACAGCCCCTCAGGTATTTGTAGACAGCTATCATGTCTCCTCTCAGTCTTCTTTTCTGTAGACTAAACATTCCCAATTCCTTTAACCGTTCCTCATAGGACATGGTTTGTAGACCGTTCACCATCTTGGTAGCTCTCCTTTGAACCTGCTCCAGTTTGTCAGTGTCTTCCTTGAACTGGGGTGACCAGAACTGGACACAGTACTCCAGGTGAGGTCGGACCAAGGTAGAGTAGAGGGGAATAATAACTTCACGTGATCTGGACTCTATGCTTCTCTTGATACACCCCAGGATCGTGTTTGCCTTTTTTGCAGCTGCTTCACACTGTTGCCTCATGTTCAATCGATGATCCACTAGGACACCGAGGTCCTTTTCACATGTACTGCTGCTCAGCTGGATTCCTCCCATACTATATGCGCTTTTTTCATTTTTCTTACCCAGATGTAGTACCTTGCATTTTTCCTTGTTAAATACCATTTTATTAGTTGCAGCCCATTGTTCGAGTTTCTCTAAATCTTTTTGAATCCTTTCTCTCTCTGCTCTGGTGTTTGCAATCCCTCCTAGCTTTGTGTCATCTGCAAATTTGATCAGTTTCCCCTCAATTCCCTTATCCAAATCATTTATAAAAATATTAAACATAACTGGGCCCAGAACAGAGCCTTGTGGCACTCCGCTTGAGACTTTCTTCCAGTTGGATGTGCAGCCATTTATAGCCACTCTTTGAGTACGGTTACTAAGCCAGTTATGAACCCACCTAACAGTCACCCTGTCAATCCCATATTTGATCATTTTTTCAATGAGGATGGTGTGAGATACTTTATCGAAAGCTTTGCTGAAATCCAGAAATACTATGTCTACTGTACTTCCCTGATCAACCCATTCCGTGATTTTGTCATAGAATGAAATTAGATTAGTTTGACACGACTTGTTTGTTACAAACCCATGTTGACTGCTGTTAATTATTGAATTCCCATCCAAATGCTGACATATATGTTGCTTAATGATTTGTTCAAGAATCTTTCCTGGTATTGAAGTCAGGCTAACGGGCCTGTAGTTCCCTGGGTCTGCCTTCTTCCCTTTTTTGAAGATAGGGACAACATTTGCCCTTCTCCAATCATCTGGGACTTCTCCTGTTCTCCATGACTTTTCAAAGATTACAGCAAGTGGTTCAGCTATTACTTCTGCTAATTCCTTCAGTACCCGAGGATGTAATCCATCTGGACCTGGAGACTTAAACTCATTTAAGTTAGCTAAGTGTTCCCTTACTTTCTCTGTGTCGATTACCTGCCTTAATTCTCTTAGTTCTTCACTAGCACAGTGAAGGTCAGTTGCAATTACATTATCTTTCTTAGAGAAAACAGATACAAAATAGGAGTTTAGAATCTCCGCCTTCTCAAGATCACTTTTGACCACTTCCCCTTTCTTGTTCTCTAGACTTCCTATAGCCTCTTTAAATTTTCTTTTGCTTTTGACATATCCCCAATACCCTTTTTTATTGTTTTTAGTCTCTCTTGCAAGCCTCAATTCATTATTAACCTTAGCTTTTCTGATTCTTGCCCTGCAGTTTGTACAGATTGCATTGTAATCTTCCTTAGATATGTATCCCTCCTTCCAATTCTTAAACATTTCTTTTTTCCTTTTTAGCAAGTTTTTAAGTTCTAGGTTTATCCACCCTGGTCTCTTTAGATGTTTCCCATTCTTCCTTCTTTGAGGAATTGTTAAAGATTGCGCTTCTAGTATTGCATTTCTCAAAATATCCCATCCTTCTTGGACATTTCTATCCCTTAGTACATTCAGCCATTTGATCCCCCCTACCCTCCTCTTGAGTCCATCAAAATCTGCACGTCTGAAGTCCAACTTTGAAGTCTGAGTCCTCTCAGGCTTTCCTTCCCTTATTATGCAGAATTCAAGGATAACATGATCACTACCTCCTAAGGTCCCAGAAACTCTGATTTCCCCGACCATTTCCTCCCTGTTTGTAAGGATTAGATCGAGGATAGCCAATCCTCTTGTTTTCTCCTCCAATTTTTGGTGGATGAAATTGTCAGCAAGAGAGAATAAGAACTTATTAGACTTCTGGCTTTTGCCTGAGAGAGATTCCCAACAAATGTCTGGATAGTTAAAATCTCCCATAATCACTATATCATGCTTTCTTGATAGTTTAGCCATTTGATCTAGAAAGAGGTCATCCATATCTTCTGTTTGTCCAGGGGGCCTATAATAGACTCCTACAATAGTATCCTTTCTGTTGTTCTCCCCATGAATTCTTACCCATACAGATTCTATTGAGTTTCCACTCTCTGAAACCTGGATCTCTGAGGAGACAAATGCTTTTTTAACATAAAGTGCAACACCCCCTCCTCTTTTGTTAAGCCTGTTCCACAAAAATAAGTTGTAGCCTTCGATGTCAGTGTTCCATCCATGTGTGTTTTCCCACCAGGTTTCAGTAATACCTATGACATCATATTTATCTTCCTGAATTAAGATCTCCAGCTCTCCTTTTTTATTTCTCATGCTTCGTGCATTGGTGTAGAAGCATTTTAGTTTGTGACTGGTACCTATTGCAGACTTGCCTCCTCCACTTTTCTTACAATCTTTTTGCATTTGTTCTTTTGTTCTATTTCTGAGAGGAAGAATATCACCTGGTTTGATTGGCTGAGTATTTTTGTTTAACTTTTTACTTCCCTTCCCCTTTTGTTTTAGTTGGGTTGGGTTCGACCCATGTGGGGCTGCTGCCTCGCTTTCTGTGCTGTGCTGCAGCTGGGCTGGACTGGGCATGGACCCTCCATGCCGCTTCTTCCCCCATGGATATCGGGAGCGCCCACCCTGCCTATCCCTCCTCCTGGGGCAGCTGCTGCCGTCCCGCGCTTTCCAGCCCATCGCTGGCCAGCTGGGTGTGCCGAGCACGGGCCCCAGGCAGATGGAGGCCGGAAGGGAGTGAGAACCGCATCTGCCCGGCTCCTCTGCCTGAGGACGCATGCGGGGAAAGGCGCTGCCCGGCTTGGTAAGCCGTCATCTGCCCACAGAAGGAGGAGGAGAATGGAGGAGGAGGACTGGCCGGGGACAGGCGCAACACTGCCCATGGGGGGAATCTGACCAGCCCCAGCCTGGAGGGGAGGAGAGGCCGAAGGAGCCTGAAGGGAGGCATCCCAGCGCACCCGGCTGGTCAGTGACAGGCTGGAGAGCGCCAGACAGCGGCGGCTGCCCCGGGACGAGGGATAGGCAGGGTGGGCACTCCTGATGTCTGTGGGGGAAGAAGCGGTGAGGAGCCAAGCTGGCTCAGGAATTCTGGGAGTTGAAGTCCACAAGTCATAAAAGAACCAAGGTTGCCTACCCCTGGCCTAGCCCAATACGAAGCAGAACTATTCACTTCAGAAAACATCATTTTGAATGCTGTAACACGCTCAACCCAACAACACTACTGCCCACTAATCTATCAGATGAAGTATTACATAATTGCTTACATGTAGTCCAGGATGCTGAACTACCATGTCTCGATTTAACCGATGATTCCCTTTCAAACCCAGGCCTAGAATTATACACTGATGGCTCCTCCTATTTGCTTAATGGGGCCTGTGTAACAGGAGTCGCAGTTGTCTCTCTGCATGAGACAGCCTGGGCTTCCCCTGCTGCCACACTACAGGGCTCAAGTGGCTGAGCTTATCGCATCGAGAAAAGCATGCGAAATAGCTGAGAACTAGTCTACATATATATATATTGTTTAAAATTGTTGACAAAGAAATAAGGGAATTTCTGATATAGCTATTTCGAGTTTCTTAACTCTCTTCAGTCAGACTCACCCTTCTGGGATTCGAACCTGGGCAGTCTGCATGCTAAGCAGATGCTTTAACCTATTGAGCCACAAGTTCTCTCCCGCTTTGTCAGTAGTCAGGGAGTAAGGATATGTGTCAAGTGTTTATTTATTATTTTTTAGATTGCACCCTGTAAACCCAAATATGGGAGGAAGGAATCATTCTTTCCTTTTGCTTGTTTCAGCTCAACCCAGAGCCATCCAGCAAGCACAAATATATATATGTTGTTTAAAATTGTTGACAAAGAAATAAGGGAATTTCTGATATAGCTATTTCGAGTTTCTTAACTCTCTTCAGTCAGACTCACCCTTCTGGGATTCGAACCTGGGCAGTCTGCATGCTAAGCAGATGCTTTAACCTATTGAGCCACAAGTTCTCTCCTGCTTTGTCAGTAGTCAGGGAGTAAGGATATGTGTCAAGTGTTTATTTATTATTTTTTAGATTGCACCCTGTAAACCCAAATATGGGAGGAAGGAATCATTCTTTCCTTTTGCTTGTTTCAGCTCAACCCAGAGCCATCCAGCAAGCACAAATATATATATGTTGTTTAAAATTGTTGACATATATATATGTCAACAATTGTTGACATATATATATATGTTTTTTTTTTAAAAAAATTGTTAACAAAGAAATAAGGGATTTCTGAGATAGCTATTTCGAGTTATTTAACTCTCTTCAGTCAGAACTCACCCTTTCTGGGATTCGAACCTGGGCAGTCTGCATGCTAGGCAGAAGCTTTAGCCTCAAGCCATGCAGACTGCCCAGGTTCGAATCCCAGAAAGGGTGAGTTCTGACTGAAGAGAGTTAAATAACTCGAAATAGCTATCTCAGAAATCCCTTATTTCTTTGTTAACAATTTTAAAAAAACAAACATATATATATTTGTGCTTGCAGATGGCTCTGGGTTGAGCTGAAACAAGCAAAGGAAAGAATGATTTCTTCCTCCCATAGTTGGGTTTACAGGGTGCAATCTAAAAAATAACCACTTGACACATATATATATATGCTGATTCCAGATATGCTTTTGAAGTCTGTCATGCGACCGGGGCTCTGTGGAAGCAGAGAGGATGTCTAACACCTAATGCCCACGCTGACCTCATATTATTTGGTACCGCCCCAGGCGACTGATGGAACCCGATAGGTTCCAGATGGAGCTTGGGCCAATACTGGAGGCTCTAACACACAACTCGGTTGGGGCGCTGGTAGCAGCCTGGGATAGGGCGGCTGCTGGTGCCTTGGATCGGGTTGTGCCTTTGCGGCCTCTGAGCCGGCGTGGTTCTCGATCAGCTCCCTGGTTTAACGGGGAGCTGAGGGAAATGAAGCGCCAGAAAAGACGCCTAGAGAGCAGTTGGAGGGCGAGCCGCTCTGAGTCTGACCGAACACGGGTAAGAGACCATATTAGGACTTACCTAGTGGCAATAAGGGCAGAGAAGTGTTCTTATGTCACTGCCCTTATTGCGTCATCAGATAACCGCCCAGCCTCCCTGTTTAGGGTAACCCACTCCCTCCTTCATCGGGAGGTGAGGGGGGACCCCTTGGAGGGAAGAGCTGAGGATTTTGTGCAATACCTGCATGACAAAATCGCTCAGATTCGGGACAAGATGCCACTTGCCTAAGATCTCAGAATGCCACAACCTCACTAACACTGAACTAGCCTGCAATAACACTGGAGTCATCACCTTTTCATAGGGCCATACGATGCTTCCTTCAGGATGGTTTTTGCTGTGTGGCTTAAAGGCTTACTGACGAACTCCACAGGGGGCCCTTGCATATTAGGATGATTACCCATGCTAATGCCCTTCATGCAGAGGCAATAATAAGGGGGTTTCCACACATTGACTCCTGACTGTGACTCAAAGGCTCACCAAGGCTGAATACTGGTATTGGCTGTTTCTCTAGTGGGAGTGTCAAGGCTCATAGTAACATAAACAGCTTGGCATGCACTTAGCTAAAGGTCTAAATACCAGTTCCCAAGCTCTGATGGTTTAAATAAACAACTAAGGCAGGTAAGAGAAGAAACAGTTGAGAACAGGGCAACTATAGGTTATTTCTTGCTGAGAAATAATCTTGGCTGAGAAGAGTTTCAAGGATTTTGTTTCAACTTGACAGACGAATGTGGCCTAATTGAGCAAGATATCAAACACCTAAAAGAACTAGTATAAGACATTGGGCATAACCAACCTTCTTGGGACTTATCATGGCTTTTTTTATGGCTCCCAGACTTTCATTGGCTAAAAATCCTCATTGGAACTATAGTCACAATCACAATGGTGGGGCTCATTATTTGCTGTTTCTGCCAGTGCATAGGGCCAGGCTTTAAATCAGGGGTCTTCAAACATGGCCCTTTTATGACTTGTGGACTTCCAGGCATGCTGGCTGAGGAATTCTGGGAGTTGAAGTCCACAAGTCATAAAAGGGCCAAGTCTGAAGACCCCTGCTTTAAATATCAAAGGAACTGCATTACAAGAACCAGCAAACAGGCCAACAAGGTTTCCCTAGTGATGAACCAAATTGACAGCCCACTATCAAGTTTACACTCCCCCTGTTGTACTAATTACTGGATCATCAGTAATAGTACAAAATGGGGGAATTGAAGGAAGAACTCCCCCCTCCCCAGCTAGAAGAAGAAACCTTGAGGCAGGAAAAATAATTAAATCGCAAAATAATAAAATCACAACAGTTTAATCCAGGGGTTCTCAACCTTGGCAACTTTAAGACTTGTGGACTTCAACTCCCAGAATTCCTCAGCCAGCAAAGCAAAGCTGGCTGAGGAATTCTGGGAGTTGAAGTCCACAAATCTTAAAGTTGCCAAGGTTGAGAACCCCTGGTTTAATCCTTTTTAAAAATAGCACACAAACCTTATCTGACTCATTTCCAGAGCTTACAACCTCAGGCGAGCCCAAGTGCAAAGACTGCAGTCTAGCGCAAGAATGTAACAAAATGTTAACAAGACAGGTAACACAGTAGCTGACACTTGTTAAAACCAATTATCAAGACAAACATTTCCCTCTCCACAGAAGGAAAAGCTGTTGGTTGGAGGTGGCTGCTGCAGTAACAGAGGAACCCCCATCACCTCTCCTTTATAACCCTGTGTTTTCTTTAATTTGTTTTAAACTTTTGTAATTTTAAGCTGTTTTGCTATTCAAAGTTGACTTTATATCCATATGTTTTATTATGTTGTAAGCCCCTCAGAGTTGCCTCAAACTGTGAGATGATAAAATAAATAAAATCTCATAACTGTTGCGTTTATGTTCCGATGCCTTCTATCAAACCGCTGTTGCTGTTGTTGTTATTAGTTGCGGTCGTGTCCGACCCATCGCGACCCCATGGACAACGTTCCTCCGGGCCTTCCTGTCCTCTACCATCTTCTGGAGTCCATTGAAGCTCAGGCCTACTGCTTCAGTGACTCCATCCAGCCACCTCATTCTCTGTCGTCCCCTTCTTCTCTTGCCCTCAATCTTTCCCAGCATTAGGCTCTTCTCCAGGGAGTCCGTCCTTCTCATTAGGTGGCCAAAGTACTTGAGTTTCAACTTCAGGATCTGGCCTTCTAAAGAGCAGTCCGGGTTGATCTCCTCTAGGACTGACCGGTTTGATCGCCTTGCAGTCCAGGGGACTCACAGGAGTCTTCTTCAGCACCATAGTTCAAAGGCCTCAATTCTTTTGCGCTCAGCCTTTCTTATGGTCCAACTTTCACAGCCATGCATTGCAACTGGGAAAACCATGGCCTTGACTATACATACTTTTGTTGGCAGGGTGATGTCTCTGCTTTTTAGTATGCTGTCTAAATTTGCCATAGCTTTCCTCCCCAGGAGCGTCTTTTAATTTCTTGGCTGCAATCCCCATCTGCGGTGACCTTGGAGCCCAGGAAGATAAAATCTGTCACTGCCTCCATTTCTTCCTGTACAATCACATTTTTAAAAAAAAAACAAACACCAAATTGATGTATATTTGTTTGTCCAGATTGTGAAATATATTTCTGAAGAAATTGATGGTTTTTCTTTCTCAGATTGCTATGGTTTCTTTGCATACAGGGAGTCCTTGACTTACGATCACAGCTAAGCTCAAGATTTCTGACACTAAGCAAGACAGTTAAGTGAGTTTTGCACCATTTTACAACCTTTCTTGCCACAGTTGTTAAGTGAATCTCTTCGTTTGCCTAGTAGCACAGTTGTTAAGTGAATCTGGCTTCCCCATTGACTATGCTTGTCAGAAGGTGGCAAGTTTTGATCACATGACCATGGGACACTACAACCGTCATAAATATGAGCCAGCTGCCAAGGGTCTGAATTTTGATCATGTGACCACAGGGATGCTGCAACCATCATGAATAACTATAATTGATGCAGAGCCAGGCTGAAGGCCATGAACCACACAAGAAATCTCCATGCTTTAGAGGAGAAGAAGAATCTCTTATCCCTCCATGCCAGTGGTTCTCAACCTTTTTAATGCCGCGACCCCCAACCGGTCGTAAGTCGAGGACTTCCCAACCGGTCGTAAGTCGAGGACTTTCCCTGCCCGGGAGCGCCGCACATGCGTGGTGCTGCCCCCTGTGCTGGCCGAGGCATAGCTGGCAAGGGGCAACGATGGTGCAGGGTGACCACCCGCTGGGCCCCACGCACGCCAGCAACCCTCCCTGCACCCGCCGGCTTCCCACCCCTGGCCCTCTTACATTTTTAGTAGTTGCTCAGCAGGGAGGGGTGGAAACTTCTAGACAGCTCGCCTTCGCTGCAGACAACTTGCAGCACCATTTGCAGACTGGGACTTTTGGCAAGCTCAGCAGGGCAGAGACAGCCTGGACAATTCCTATTGGCTTTTGAAAGCCAGTAGAATTAGACTCTATTCAAGAGAGTCTATTCTATTGGCTTTCAAAAGCCAATAGAATAAGAGGGAGTAGCACAGCTAAGGAAAAGGGGGAAAAATGGCAGACTGCGTTGTTTGGTGACCCCCATGAAATGGTTGTTCGACCCCAAATGGGATCCCGACCCACAGGTTGAGAACCGCTGCTCCATGCCCTTTCATGCATTCATGTGTAGAGCTACAGAAAAGCGATGATCATGGCTGTCTGGTGCCGGTCCAGGCCAGTGAAAATCAGGGATGCTGTATGAATGAAGCATAACCCCAGGGCAGGGAGAGAGTTATCTTCAGTCAGGGGCATGTAAGTCACAGATGTTGCTAGAAAAAAAACAAAACACCTGCACAGAGCAAAGGATAGCTTTTAAATATTTAAATGTTTTGGAGGAACTTTACCATCTTTGCTGTTTGGAAACAACAGATAACAGCTGTTATTCACTGGACCTGCAAAGTCACTACCATAGTTATCCGTTCCTAAGCGTAATTTGCAGCACTCTGAGCAGTTTACAACGTTGGCAAACTGTGTTAGCAATAGGCCATGTCCAATTTTTCAACTTTCAATTTCCAAACATTAGGGGTGCTCAAAGGTTGTGACCCACCTTGGGGACTGTAAAGGTATTTTGGTTACTTTAATATAATTTAGATGTGCTTGGTAGATAACTACTAGAAACTACCCAGCAGCCAGTCTTGCAAGAGACGTATATCAAGAAGTGCTTGAAAAGTGGGAATAAGCGAACAGTTATTTTGTGACCCATGTTGTGATTTTATGAGTGACAATCTGGATCAAGTTCCAGGAGATCTGGTATCAAGTCAAAATATATCTCTTAGCAGAGGAAAGCTAGATGTCACCGTTAAACTTACACACTGTTTGCACTCCTCAGCTGACAGTTTCAAATGGTTGTGTGCCAAATTTAGCTGTCCTGTTGGCTGCAAAAAAGCATTTTTTCTATCATGTTGTGAGCCGCCCTGAGTTCTCCGGAATAGGGCGGCATAGAAATTAAATAAATAATAATAATTTGACATTACTGTACCACCCCCATAAGAATCTGATTTTGTTAAAGGTCAGAGAGAGAAGATATGTCTTTTTGAATCTCACTAGATGTGCCCAAGCAGAAACAACTAGTCAAAAGGCAAAAATGGCAAGATGATGAGAGACAAAGGCTTGCTAAATATAAGGAGAGAAGTATTCTAGACATTTCAATACTGACAAATGAAGTAATTACCGGTATCTCTTATGATAAAAATGAAGGAAAGACGACTGATGATGAAGAGGAAGATGAATGGAATGGAAGTTATGAAGAGGCCTTAGGTCAAACACACATGTCCTCTACTTCAAAAGAAAAGACAGAATACAATAGATTAGAAATAACCAATGTCATTATGCAGAGCATAAGATGCGACGTTGGTCTACGTGCCACTGCTGCCATTACCACAGCCACCTTCATAGATGCTGGCTTGATCACCGAAGAAGACAAGAGACTTGTAGTTGACCACAATAAAGTCAAGAGAGTCCAGGAAAAAATTATGAAGTCCCTAGAGCATGAAAATTGATGAGCTTTATAAGAAGGGTGAAATAGAATGCATCTTCTTTAACGGCCGTAGATATGCAACTAAAGTTATGCTGAAAAAAACAATTCAGACCAGCCATTCCCGAGTACCATCAAAGAAGAAGATTATTCTGTGTGCCAGGTGGAAGATATCATTTATCATTTCACTCCAGAGAAAGGCTCAAAAACAGGAAAACCTGCTCAAATGATTGCAGATAATCTGGTGTATTTCATGAAGAAGAAAGGCATTGACAAAAGCTTGAAGGCCATTGGAGGAGATTCTACAAATGCTAATACTGGCTATGAAGGTGGTGCCCTGCACTGGGTAGAGGTCAAGCTTGACCGGAAGCTGACCTGGTTGGTGTGTGCACTCCACATGAATGAGTTACCCCTACGACCCTTAATCACAAAATTGAATGGGAAGACTTTGTCTAACACAGCGGGGCTCGACCGGGGCTCGAGCCCGGCCCGCATTGCACATGCGCGGCGTGACGGGGCGCATCACACATGCGCGGTGCGACGGTGCACATTGCGCATGCGTGGCACGACAGGGCACATCGCGCATGCGCGGCACGACGGGGCACATCGCGCATGCGCGGTGCAACGGGGCACATCGCGCATGCGCGGCGCGATGGCCCACATTGCAAAGGGGGAAAAAATGGCCGACCCAAAAAAAAAATGGCAGACCCCCCCAAAAAATGGCCGACCCCCCCAAAAATGGCGGGCCGCATCGCAAAGGGGGAAAAAATGGCAGACCAAAAAAAATGGCCGACAAAAAAAAATGGCGGGCCCGCATTACGCATGCGTGGCGCGACGGCCCGCATCGCAAAGGGAAAAAAAATGGCCAACCCCCCAAAAAATGGCCGACCAAAAAAAAATGGCGGACTGCGGTGTTTGGTGACCCCCGTGAAATGGTCGTTCGACCTCAAATGGGGTCGCGACCCACAGGTTGAGAACCGCTGGTCTAACAACAAATGGGCAAGTAAAATTGACAACATGCTAGACACTGCAACAGAACTCGGCATTGATCCTTCGTTCATTCAATTGGTGAACATGCATGATGACATGCTGAACATTTTTTCTGAGGCTGAGTCAACCTTTTTCTTTCTCCTGGCTGAGGAAGCTTTCCTCTCTGACCTTTGGACAAGGACCTGATGCTAACTCCTCCTCAATACGAGTTGAGCTTTCTTACTTGAGTACAACAGCATCCTCTTAATCTGTCATTGGAATCCTTGTTCGTTTAAGGTTTAGTTTTTCCTCTCTGCTCTAGATAATGTACAGAACCACAGATATTCAAGCATGGTGAATGCTTGCATCGTCTACCGTGGTCATGTTGTCACTGCTGTTGCTGCTGCTCTTGCTTCTGCTGTTCTTGCATTTTGCATTGGTAAGTTATCCAAACTCTACTACTGTACGCTCAACAATGCTTTCATTTTTTAGTCAGGGTTTTGTTTTTTTCATTCCTATCCTTTTTTTCCCCCTTTCTGGGGGATGGCAGCAACAAGAATAGTGAAGAGGTTGCACTAGCCCTGGGGGAGACCCAAGTTGTAATCCTCCCTCCGCCACAGAAGCTCCTTGGATGGTTTTGGGCCTTTTGCCTTCTCTCTCAGCCCAGCCTACCTCACGGGCTTATTGTGGAGAGAAACGGGACCATAACTGGCTAAAGAAAAAGGAGCAAATAAATCTAACAGACAAATCCATCCATAGGGGTCTCCCCCTATGTGACAACAGAGATAAGAGCTAGTCCTAGCAAGTGGTAACAAGTCATTGACATAAAATGTATAGTAAATGACAGGATAAGAGAGCGGGAAGTCCGCTTCGAACATACAGGAATATGGATTTTTAGTATGAATCTGTCTGGGCATGTTCCTTGTCCAGGATGCTGTAGAAAGGAGAGAAGGGAAAATGGATTTGTCTCAGGGACCGTTTATGGTTTATCCCAAGGATTAAATGTCTTAGGCCAATTTTACCTCACCCTTTGTGCAGACTTAATGTAATTTCTTTGCTGTACCATCAATTTATATAATAATAACAATAACAATAACAATAACAACAACGACGATAATAATAATAATAATAATAATAATAATAATAATAATAATAATAATAATAATAATAATAATAATAATAATAATAATAATAATAATAATAATAATAATAATAATAATATAAAGTTGGAAGGGAGCTTGGAGGTCATCTAGTCCAATCTCCTCCTCAGGCAGGAAACCCTATTTCACTTGCACAACAGCAAGCCCGTTGAAGAAGCCTCCAGAGGGAAGGAGGGAGAACAAGAGATTGACAGGCCCCATCCAGATCCAGCCTTACAGTGTGCTTGCAGTTCACAAATGCTGAGAATGTTCGCATTGCCCCCACCCCAATTCTGTGACAGGAAGTGTAAGACCTTATTAAAAAAAAAATAATCAAAAATACTCCTTCCTTCTCCATTCCAAAGAGGATAGAAACAGAGAAGGAAGGTCCTGCCTTTTCCATCTATGAGACATGATTCGATAATTTTCCATCATCTTATTATCCATTGCAGCTTTTAATCCCCTGTTCCAAAAGATCAATATGCTGCTTAGCCAATGAGAGCCTGCACATTTCTGCTCTAGAAGTGGGGTTTTCCAGCTTTTCCTTATCACAGGTAGTCTTTGACTTATGACCAGTTGTTTAGTGACCATTTGAAGTTATGAACGGACCTCCCAAGGGCTAAGTACGACTCGGATTCAAAGTTACAATGGCTGCTCCCCCGAGGTCTCGTGACTGCATTTTGGGCAGCCGGCAGTTGGCTTGTATTTCTATCCGTTTGCAATGCCCTGCAGTCACGTGACTACAATTTACAAGGGTGTTTTTTTTTTGCTGGAAACCAATGTTCACAATGTTTCTGGACTGGTTTAAAAAAAAACGCTCATTGAGGAAAACGGATTTGCTTTATGACCACCACATTCACTTAACGACTGTTGCAAAAAAGGTTGTAAGCTCAGGTTAATCATACGATGCCTCAGCTTATGACCTACTGACTTACATCAGACTTACCTCAGAATTCTAACTTACATCAGAAATTGCAGGCTTCATTAGGGTCATCTTTAATGAACTAGCTGTATTCCTCATGCACATTTGTGACTAATTGACTGAGGAGGGTGTTTGTTAGATAATAATCTTTTCTTCCCCTTAGTATCCTCAGCAAATAAGGCAACCTTAAGCATAAAAGAATGTAAATTGCTGTCCGCAATGGGAAACGCCTGCACCTGCTTGACTGGATTGGACACCAGATGAAATGTTTCTACTTCTCAGATGAAGAAAAAAAACTGGACTGCTAGTCAAGACTTTTGCTCTTTGTACAATGCCTCTCTGGCCATTATTGAAAAAGAAGAACTGGTAAGAGGTGAAAATATCCTACTGCAGCGGTTCTCAACCTATGGGTCGCGCCCGATTTGGGGTCGAACGACCATTTCGCGGGGGTCGCCGGACACTGCGGTCCGCCATTTTGTTTTTTGTTTTTTTTTGTCGCGCGCGCGCCGCACATGCACAGTTCGGGCCGTCGCGGTCTGCCATTTTTTTTCGCCGTGCACGCACCGCGCATGTGCGGTTCGGGCCGTCGTGCGTGCACCGCGCATGTGCGGATCGGCCCGTCGCAGTCCACCATTTTTTTTCATCGCGCGCGCCGCGCATGTGCGGTTCAGGCCGTCGCACACATGCCGCACATGCGCAGATCGGCCCGTCGCGGTCCGCCATTTTTTTGTCACGTGCACGCCACGCATGCGCAGATCAGGCCGTCGCGCATGTGCGTGCGCACGCGGCTCAGGGTTGCGCCGCGCATGGGCGGCACAAGTGGGGTCTCAACCTGAAAAAGGTTGAGAACCACTGTCCTACTGTATCAGTGAGAGATTCAGTATGGTCCTGCTTTCATGTGGGGTCCACCCACATAAATTCTACTTGCGGGGAATTGGTTTTATAAAATATGTTGGTTTTCATTAAGGAAGACCATCTATTGCTTTCTAATTTATGGCCGGTCTCTTTAGCCTATGTCTACTACAGGTAGATCTTGCTGAATGATTGCTCTGTTTAGTGACCTTTCAAAGTTGTGATAGTACTGAAAAGTATGACCAGTTCACACATTTACAACTCGTGCAACACCCACGTGGTCATATTATTTACATTTGGATGCTTCCGAACCAGCGGGAGTTTATGATGGCCGAGCATCCCACAATCACGTGATCGCCATTTTTGTATTACACAGCAGACTTCTGACAAGCAGAGTTAACGGAGAAGCTAGGAGTAAAATTGCCAAGTTGTGGTTATATGATGCTGCACTAAATGACCGCAGGTGATTCTCTCAAAAGCCAAGGCAAAAGTGAGGTCCTCACGATCATGTGATCTCTGACTTTATGAGTGTGCCATTTAGCAACAGAATTGCCAGTCCCAATTGTGGCCACTAAGCGAGGATTACCTGTATTTCTATGTGCTACTTTGAAGTAGCCTTGTTATTCTATTTCCTTTATTTACCTTGAGTCTGACTTCTGTTTCACTATCTTCCTAAATCTTACCTAACTGATTTTTATTCTAGTCAGCTTTGCCTTAACTCTATCGTGGTTCCAGCACTGCCCACCACTATCTACTTCTCCCTTCTCTTCTCTCTCTTCATTTTGGTTTGACTCAGTTGGACCTGAGCATCATCCTAGCGCAAGGGTAGGCAACCTTGGCTCTTTTATGACTCGTGGACTTCAACTCCCAGAATTCCTGAGCCAGCCATGCTGAGGGGAAAGGGAGAGGTTTCCAAGCTGAGCCATGCTGGCTCAGGAATTCTGGGAGTTGAAGTCTGCGAGTCATAAAAGAGCCAAGGTTGCCTACCCCTGGACTAGACAAACCCAGTTTAGGTGGCCTTTCAGTCATAAAAGATCCCTGGAGATTATGGGCCAGTCCTCCTTTCTCAGCCCCAGAGCCAGTGTGGTTTGGTGGTAAAATTGTCCACTAAGAGAGTAGAGACCCAGGTTAAAGTCCCCTCTGAATCATAGAAGATCTCTTGGTGACTTTGGGCCAGATCCTCACTCAGCCCTACTTGCCTCACGTGTTAGAGGAGCAGCTGTGAGAGTCAGTTTGGTGTAGCAATTAAGGCAGCAGGCTAGAAAAGGGGAGACTGTGACTCCAAAAGTGCTTTTCAAAAGGCAACTGGACTTCTTGAGTTTTTTCCTTGAGAACTTTTCACTTCTTATCCAAGAAGTTTCTTCGGTTCTAGGTCGAAGCTCTTCATCCTTGTTGCCTTGTGTTGCAGGTGGATGGTGATGGAGGGAACTGTGCTTTTCTGAATGACGAAGGCAGAGCAAGCTGTTCCATGTGCCGTACAGTCCATCACTGGATATGCAGCAACCTGATGAATTCACAAGTCCAAAGATAGTTTGAAGGCATATGGCTTCCAATCTAATCAGCTAGAAATATCTCATAATATTGGGCCTTATATACAGAGAAGGATAAATTATTTCTGCCTTTGCACACTGTAATCCTAGCATATCTACTAGCATATGATTTTCTTAACTTTTCCTCTCGCTGGTCAGCAATCAAATCCTAGATTGCCTGAGATCTTGTTTGAATAAATAAAAGCCACTGGAGTCAGGATGTGATGTGAAAAAGATGATGGCTTGATGACAGCTTAAAAATATAAAATAATGAAGAATACAAAATAATGGGATCCTTCCAATAGAAAGGTTCCCCTGTAAATCCTAGAGGTGCAGCAGCAAAAGCTATAAGTCAGGGGTCTTCAAATTTGGCCCTTTTATGACTTGTGGTCTTCAACTCCCAGAATTCCTCAGCCAGGCATGCTGGCTGAGGAATTCTGGGAGTTGAAGTCCACAAGTCATAAAAGGGCCATGTTTAAAGACCCCTGCTATAACTTCTACAGGTAAGGAACACCGTTTCATAAGAAAAGGCCTCAAATAGTATTTTCAAGACTAGGTCAGCCAGGAATTGATCAAATTATGTAGAAACAAGTCACCAAAAGTTAGAATTGGTTAAATTACTCACAGCATTGTTTAAGCTCCCCCTCTCTTTGCCAGTTTCCTTGAGAAACTGACAGATGCAGCAGGAAACTCCTCACAATAATACATTAATGTTTCACACTTGTGAAGTTTAATCAGAATAGAGCTGGAAGGGATCTTGGAGGTCTTCTAGTCCAGTGTTTCTCAACCTTGACAATTTTAAGGCATGTGGACGTCAACTCCCAGAATTCCACAGCCAGCATTGCTGGCTGTGGAATTCTGGGAGTTGACGTCCACATGCCTTAAAATTGTCAAGGTTGAGAAACACTGAAATCTAGTCCAAACCCCTGCTCAAGCAGGAGATCCTATACCCTTTCAGATAGGTGGTTGTCCAGTCTCTTCTTAAAAATCTCCAGTGATGAAGCACCCACAACCTCTGAAGGCGAGCTGTTCCACTGATTAATTGTCCTCGCTGTTAGGAAGTTTTTCCTTAGTTCTAGGTTGCTTCTCTCTTTGATTAGTTTCCATCCATTGTTTCTTGTCCTGCCTTCTGGTGCTTTGGAGGATAGGTTGACTCCCTCTTCTTTGTGGCAGCTCCTCAAATAGCCATACCCAATTCCTGCAACCATTAGTCATATATTTGTCTCCAGGCCCTTAATCGTCTTAGTTGCTCTTCTTTCACTTTTTCCAAAGTCTCAACATATTTTTTGTAATGTGGTGACCAAAACTGGATGCAGTATTCCAGGTGTGGCCTTACTAAGGCTTTATAAAGTGGTAGTAATACTTGACATGATTTTGATTCTATGCCTCTGTTTATACAACCGAGGATTGTATTAGATTTTTTGGTTGCTGCTGCACACTGCTGGCTCATGTTTAAGTGATCGTCCACTAGGACTCCAAGGTCCCTCTCACAGTTAGTGTTTTTGAGCTAGATTTCGCCTAATCTGTACTTGTGCCTTTGATTTTTCCTGCTTAAGTGTAAAGCCTTGCTTTTCTCCACATTAAATTTCATATTGTTTTATAGGGCCCATTGTTGAAGTCTGTCAAGAACTTTTTGGATCCTGAGCTTGTCTTCTGGCGTATTAGCTATTCCTGCCAGCTTAGTGTCATCTGCAAATTTCATGAGTTCCCCATCTATTCCCTCATCTAAGTCATTTATGAAGAGATTAGACCTAAGACAGAACCTTGTGGTACCCCACTGCTTATTTCCCTCCTTGCTGATATAGTACCATTAAGTACTACTCGTTGAGTACGGTTTATCAGCCAGTTACAAATCCATCTGGTGGTGATGCTGTCTATCCCACATTTTTCTAGTTTACCAAGAAGTAGGTTGTGGTCTACTTTGTCGAATGTCTTGTTGAAGTCCAAAGATACTATGTTTGCAGCATTTCCTTGCTCTACTAATTTAGTCACTTTGTCAAAGAATGAAATAAAATTGATTTGGCATGATCTGTTTTTAATAAATCCATGCTCGCTACTAGTTGTAACTTTATTTGTTTCTAGATGTTCACAGATCTGTTTTTTTATTATTTTTTCCAATATCTTCCCAGATATTGATGTTAGTCTGGCTGGGTCTGGGTTTTTTCCCCTTTTGATGATTGGAACCACATCAGCTCTTTTCCAATCCTCTGATAATTCCACAGTGCTCCAGGATTTTTGAAAGATATGGTGCAATGGTTCTTAACATCTGCCAGCTCCTTCAGAACTCTGAAGTATAATCCATCAGTTCCCAGTGATTTATATTAATCTCTTACCATTTTCTTGCTTATTTTAATTTTTATTTCGTGTCTGTCTTTTACAGTTATGTTTTTGGTAGGTTGGGCTACAATGTCTTTTTGTGTGTAATCTTGTATGTACTTTTTTCATATAAATGATGCTGCATTTCAGTGCTTTAGATGGCCTAGACTTGTGGTGGTGAATCTATGGCACGGGTGCCAGAGGCGGCACGCTGAGCCCTTTCTGTGGACATGTGTGCCATCGCCCCAGTCCTAGGCCTTCAACTGGGTTTTATAAAACATTTTCGCTTTAGGCCTCTACCGCCGTGTGCAAAAAAAAAAAGGTTCAACCAATCAATCAATTTCAACTTTTTGTGGGGAAAAAAGATTGATTGAACTTTATTTTTAGTCCCACACATTGTTGGAGGAAGTGACACATTGGAGCTGGAAAGGTGCTGTGTGGGGGTGGAGCAGAGCGGCGGGAGCAGGACGCTCCATGCGAGGGGTAGGGCGGGGCCTGTGCATGGGGTGAAGCAACGCGACAGCGCTAGCATTGTAGTAGACCAGTTGCTTCCCTCCCCCTGCCAGACACCTGCTGAAGCCGTGCAGGGTAAGGTTGCCGTGCCCACCCCCGCCCGGATGCCCTCGCCTTCCCCCAAGCATTTTTTTTTACTAATCTGCCTTTCAGCTGCATTCCATTCTCCATTCATTTCTCAGCCTTTGCTGTATGTTTGTGGGACTATCGGTAAAAAAAAAGGTCCATCAGACTTTCTAACTTCTCTCTGTCAGTATCCTTACCAACCTCTGGTTCCCACAGGAAACAAGCAGTAGACAACAAGGTGCCTGGAAAAACGGACAGCCTGACCAGCGTTTAATCACAGCAAAACAAAGTTAGCGCTGGGAGTGATTTCCTCCCAGCGCCTTACATACAGTCCTCCCCCCCCCCAGCTTCACCCCCAACCCGCCTAGCCAGCATCCGGTGGCTACAGTTAAGAACAGTGTCGCAGGCCTCTGGCCCTCTTCTCTGTTCTGTGGTTCAGTTCACATTGCCGGCTGCTGCTCCTGTGCCTATCAGCTGCTTGTTGGACGCACGGCTGCTCAGCTGTTCAACGGCTCTGCCTGTGGTCACTGGTCAGGTAGGACTATCCCTGGCATCTGTGTCTGTCAGCTTATGGGAGGTGTAAGCACAGGGCTGTAGCGTCCCTTGCCCGGTCTTCTGGAGCAAAACCCTGAATGCGACGTCACTGGCGTCAGCTTGTACGACAAACGGCAGGTCAGGGTTAGGATGTAGCAAGACCAGCTCCCTTGCGAAGAGAGCCTTAGGTCCTCAAAGGCCCTCTGACAGACCAGCGTCCCCGCCAGTGGTTGACCGGGCCATGGCCTACCCACTGTATATCTTGTGCAGAGCAGGTCCGTTAGGGGTAGGGCCACCATAGCAAACAAGGAGATGAACTGCCAGTAGAAATTTGCGAATCCCAGGAAGCTCTGTAGCTGACAGCGGGTCCCTGGTGCCTGCCACTCTAGCACAGCGCTGACCTTTGCAGGGTCCATCTCCATCCCTTCCCCCGATATCCAGTACCCTAAGTAGTCCAACCGGGTTTGGTGGAACTCACACTTGGACAGCTTCACATACAGGTGTGCCCTCAGCAGTTTATCCAGTACCTGTCTTACCAGTCAGAAGTGTTCTGGAGGTATAGATCAGTATATCGTCCAAATACATGAGCACCCCACGGTATAGGTGTTCATGCAATACCTCACTGATGAGCTGCATAAATACCACAGGTGCTCCCTGCAAGCTGAAAGGCATCGCCCAGAACTGGTAACTTCCAAGTGGGCAATTGAACGCTGTCTTCCACTCGTCCCTCCGTTTAACTCAGACCCTGTAATACGCCTCCCGGAGGTCAAGTTTAGTGAACATCCTATCATTCGCCAATTGAGCCAATAGGTACTTCATTAGTGATAGGGGGTACATATTCTCCACACAAACCCCACTGATGCCACAGAAGTCCACACACAGGCACAGGGACCCATCCTTTTTCTCCTTGAAGAGCACTCTCCTGAGGCTCCTGTATCCTGCATTATCCCTGGAACCATCTGTGTGTCGCTCACCGGACCTGCAGGCCGGGCCTCACGCACAGGCTGGGCATCTTCATTTCCTGCATCTGGAGCTGGTGCTGCCACCTCAGCTGGCTCTCCCTCAGCTGGCTCACCCACAGGCGCCATTTCCTGTGTATCCTCAGCCATTTCCTGAACAGAGCACAGGGTAATGGGTGGGAACAAAACGAAGAGGAGCGCAAACTTTCTGTCAGTGTCCTTACCAACACCTGGTCTCCACAGGAAACAAGCAGTAGACATCAAGGTGGCTGGAAAAATGGAACGGTCTGACCAGCGTTTAATCACAGCATTATACCTTTACATCGTTTACATCTCTATATTGTTTAAACCTTTATATTGATTTCAGCACTATACTGTTACACAGGCTGCATTAGTTGTCAGCTTGCTTCTGGGTTCCAATTTAAGTTTAATTTAAAGTCTTTAAAGCCCTTCATAGTATGAAACTGGGTTATCTGAGTGAACATCTCTCCCCAGTTACATCTGCCATCCCGTTAGATTTGGCAGAGAAGGCGAATTTGGGGGAGATGGGTATAAATTTGATCAATCAATCAATCAATAAATATAAATAAGTGCATATTAAAAATCATGGCAATTATTTTATTTTACATCCCATCATAGTGATATACCTGATTCTCTCCTGGCTACTTTGATTCTTGAGCAATGATAGCACACTGGTTAGATTGCAGTAATGCTCTGTTCACAGCCAGGGGTTCGATCCCAAGCAGTTCAAGGTTGACTCAGCCTTCCATCCTTCCCAGGTGGGTAAAAGGAGGACCCAGATAGTTGGAGGCAATATGCTGACTTTGTAAATCGCTTAGAGAGGGCTATAAAGCACTGTGAAGCAGTATATAAGTATATGCTATTGCTATTCTTACATAAGAACATAAGAAGAGCCATGCTGAATCAGGCCAAAGCCCATCGAGTCCAGCATTCTGTGTCACAAAGTGGCCCACCAATTGTGTTATGTCTGGCCACTCCCAGCTCATTAAAATCCACATAAAGATGTCTTTAATAGTTTTTAATTAACACATTTCAAACGAAGTCATTTCAAAGCAAACTGCTGGCATTATTTTGGCTGGAACGGCCAACACTGAGTTATTTACATTTAGGATAGATATGCTATCCTCTCACCTTCCAATTAAAAACACTCTTTCTTTATCACATTGTCCAAGACCTCATTATTTTTCGGGAGGTTTCAAAAACACCAGAAAACTCCGTTTCAACTCACTACGAAAGTTTCCATGCCAATCTCTAATTAACGTTGCTCGTGACAAAGGCTTAATTTCTCTCTCCTCCTCTAATACAGTTTCCGATACGTCACTTCCTTTTTCTACTTAACTGAACCCTCCTCCTATTAACCCTTCGAACTCTCGGATCCAGCCATACATTCTCCTGTTCCAAGTCTGATTCTGCACCTTGAGACTCCGATGCAGACTGCATCTCAATCTCCTCCCTGTCTGTCTCGGCTGCCGGGAGGGGAAAGCACCCAGAGGGGCCTGGCTCGGCTGCCGGGAGAGGCAAACACTCAGAGGGGCCTGGCTCGGCTGCCGGGAGGGGCAAACACTCAGAGGGGCCCGGCTCCCCCTCCTCATCCTCCGACACCTCCCCAGCTGGTCCAGAGACACCCACAACAAATTGTACATGGGGATCTTGAGCAGAAAGAGAAGGCAAAACCCTCCCTTTCCCTTGACCCCCAACAAATGGTACTCAAGGGAATCCTGCCTGCCTCAACCAACATAGAGGCGGCACATGGACATCCGTTTTAATAACCACCGATACACTTGGCATCCATGAATCTATCTAGCCCTGCCTTGAAGCTGTCAAGGCTGACAGCTGTCACGACCCCTTCTGGAAGTGAATTCCATAAATCAACGACCCTCTGGGTGAAGAAATATTTCCCTTTATTTGTCCTCACTTTCTTAGCTATGAGCTTTAGGGAGTGCCCCCTTGTCCTGGTATTGTGTGATAGAGAAAAGAATTTTTCTCTATCCACCTTTTCTATCCCATGCATGATTTTATACACTTTGATCAAGTCACCCCTTAAACGCCGTCTTTCAAGGCTGAAGAGACCAAGGCGTTGCAATCTGGTTTCATAAGGGAGGCGCTCCATTTCCTTGATCATTCTTGTTGCCCTTTTTTGCACCTTGTAAATATTCTTGTAAATGTTGTCAGAAAATTGCTCACCTAAAGGGAGGAAACAAAGCATTTGAAGATAGACTCAACAAAGGATACTTTACTGGAATATCTTTGGGGCCAGCTGACCTACGAAAACAACACCCTGTGTAGGGTTACCAAATATATGGATAGGCAAAGGATGACACACACATTGTTTAACTTTCCTGGCATTCGCAACAAAAATTTGTTTGCCCATTTAATTTTTGAACTTTCTTTTTCTGTAAGATTAAATATGGTTTTGTTATAAAAAGATACTACATTAAAAAAAAATACAGCAAAAACTGCAAACATTAAACAAAAGACTGGCTTTTCAACCACAATGTTTTTCCAACAAACTTTTATTTTCAAGAACATTGGTAGCAATAAGATAGAATCATTATATTGTTAGTCAATATGAACTAGAAGTTAGACTTGCACATAGTTAAGATTCAGACTTAGAAACAAACAAAACAAAACAAAAAAACACAGACGGTGCTCTTGTGAAGCCAAAGTGAAGGGCAGATGTGTGTCTTTTCTGTAACCATTAGTGCAACTTTACCAGGCTGGAGAATTCTGGGACTTAAAAGTCCATACATCTTAAGATGCATAAATTAACACGAGAACATAAAAAACAGCTCTAATAACATTTTTTGAAGCATCCAGAAAACCAGATGCACACATGCTCCATTGCCCTAATGAAACATACAGGTCTTCTCCAAAATGACATTCAATTTTGCATTTTTAACTTCAGGAATGTTTCACCGATTCCTGTTAAGTTTTCATGGCACAATAGTAACATGAACTGCATATTATGAAATATAGGTAATCCTCAATTTATGACCACAATGGAGCCCAAATTTATGTTGCCAAGTGAGAAATGTGTCAAGTGACTTTTGTCCCATTTTATGCCTTTCCTCACCATATTTGTTAAGTGAATCACTGCAGTTCTTAAATTAATAATGTTAAGTGAATCTGGTTTCCCCATTGACTTTGCTCGTCAGAAGGTTGCAAAAGGTGATCACATGACCTGGGGATACTACAACCCGTCATAAATGTGAGCTAGTTGCCAAGTACCCGAATGTAAATCATGCAACCATGTGGATGTTTCAATAGTTATAAGCGTGAAAAATGATCATAAGTCACTTTTTTCAGTGCCATTGTTACTTTGAACGGTCACTAAATGAACTGTTGTAAGTCGAAGACTACCTGTATTCCTCCCCAGTGTCATTATTCTAGAGTGCTTTCTAGTTTTTCTCTTCCATGATTTACATCACCAGAGCTTCTGTCTGACAGATCCACTTGGTCACAGCACTGCAAGATTCCGAGATGATTTTAGGTCCCTTCAACATTGCACAGCTGCTACCTGACGCATTATTATTAGGAATATTAGAAAAAAATGTTAATAAAGAGGACACGTATCTAATCATTCATGTGGTTACGGCGGCAAGGATTTTATTTGCTCAAAAATGGAAAACAATGGAAATACCGAGTGAGGAAGATCTAATAAAGAAAATTATGTTTTGCGCAGAATTAGATAGGTTAACTAACAGATTAAAAAACCAGGAAGACACAGAATTTTATTTGATATGGAACAAATTTTATAGATGGAGGGAAAAAAAAGATAGAGGTCACAAATGATGAGACAAAATAAAAAATAGAGATTAGAAATGTATAGTTTATATATAGATAAGTTATATGTAAATAATGTATAATATGGACTGAGATGTATGTCAAAGATGATTTACCATGTTCAATGTTTTTAATCCTTTCTTTCTGCATTTAATAAAAAAACTTAAAAACAAAAACAAAAACATTGCACAGCTGCTGCCTTGAACCAAATACTTTCTTCCCAGTTCTTGTAAGGTGCACCCATTCCTTGCCAGAAGCTCTTTATGTACATACTTCTGTCCATAAGCTCAGCTGCAGCCATAATAATAATAATAATAATAATAATAATAATAATAATAATAATAATAATAATAATAATAATAAAGTTGGAAGTGACCTTGGACGTCATCGAGTCCAACCCCCTGCTCAGGCAGGAAACCCTATACCATTTCAGACAAATGGCTGTCCAGTCTCTTCTTAAAAACTTCCAGTGTTGGAGCATTCACAGCTTCTGGAGGCAGGTTGTTCCACTGGTTAATTGTTCTGTCAGGAAATTTCTCCTTACTTCTAGGTTTATTTATTTATTTATTTATTTATTGCTTCTCTCCTTGATCAGTTTCCATCCATTGCTTCTTATACTGCCTTCAGGTGCTTTGGAGAATAGCTTGACTCCCTCTTCTTTGTGGCAGCCCCTGAGATATTGGAACACTTCTATCATGTCCCCCCTCGTCGTTCTCTTCATTAAACTAGACATACCCAATTCCAGCAACCGTTCTTTGCATGTTTTATCCTCCAGTCCCTTGATCATCTTTGTTGCTCTTCTGTGTACTCTTTCCAGAATCTTGACATCTTTTTTACATCATGGTGATCAAAACTGGATGCAGTATTCCAAGTGTGGCCTTACCAAGGCATTGTAAAGTGGTATTAATACTTCACGTGATCTTGATTCTATCCCTCTGTTAATGCAGCCTAGCACTGTGTTGGTAGCTGCAGCACACTGCTGGCTCATATTTAAATGATTGTCCACTAAGACTCCGAGGTCCCTCTCACAGTCACTACTATTGAGCAAGGTACCCCCTATACTATACCTGTGCATTTGGGGTTTTTTGCCTAAATGTAGAACCTTGCTTATTTACCATATAAACTGGCTGAGCATTGCAGCTGGACGTGGCAATCAAAGAGAAGATGGGGGAGGGTTTTTTTTATTAATAGGTGGGACCTCTGGTATCCTGACACAAATGTTTACCTGAATGGCCTCTCACCTTTGGCCAATTTCATCCTCTCTGTGTTCTTTGGTGTTGACCTTGTGTGATGAACCCAGGTTTGGGAAATCTTTGTATGTGTGTTGTGTGTGTGTAAAATATTTCCATATCCTAAGGTTGAGTTGAGTTACTGTTTGCTAGCTTTTTATCAGTTTCACCCAAAGACTTGGCTGAAAGGCTCACATGGTTCTTTGTGGCCTGGGGTTTCCTGTGGTAAGCACGGCCAAGATTAGCATGTGGTCTGGCTGGAAGATATCATGGAGGAAGCCTTTCCCTTCTAACAGTGCAATTCCATAACAGCACTCAGTTTACAGTCATGTTTCATCAGTATGCCAGAATTGCAGCTGGGCAAAGCCCTTGTGACTCAGTTTAGAACCGTAAAAGTAAACAAATGTATTTGGGTTTAGAAAGGAATTTGAGTCAGGGCATTTTGACTGGATAAAAAAGTCAGTGATCAAAATTGCCCAATGAACGCTTCTGAACCTTGTCCCAGCCTCCATTATAAATCTTAAAACATCACTGTTGTGTTGTGCTGATTCACAGGCTGATGGAACCCAGAGCATGCCTCCTCTGCCGGCACAAGTGGGGTGGGGTGAAATAGTCCCTCAAGTAACCTGGACCCATGCCACGAAGGGCTTATAAGGTGATCACCAACACCTTGAATCGCATTCACAAGCAAACTGATAACCAGCGCAGCTCGTGGTGCAGTGGTGTTACAGGGGCCATTCTCTTGGGCCCCAAACTGCCTGCACTGCTACCGTAGTTGTAGCTTCTGAACACTCTTCAAGGGTAGCCCCATGTAGAACGCTGATGAGAGCAAGACAAATATAGGAAGAACCCAATACAAATAAACGAACAATTAACACACTGGCTACAAAGTATCACATCTAAACCACAGGAATGCAGAACCGGCTAACAGCAGTTAAGATTGACAGGATTAGAACAGAAACACTAAAAGGTACACAACAACAAAATAATTACACCGGATCCCTCCAGGAGCAAAAATTAACACTTTTTTTTAGACAGAATTGATAAAGAAATTAACCCAACAATAGACACTGACCAACAAATCAGAAAAGTCAAATTTTAAACTCATGAATCAGAAATGACAATTTTGGAAACCATGAAAGGGTATAAGAACTCACGTTTGAGGACCATTCTGTCTAGCTAGCCGGGGATTCATGCTGAATTGTCAGTCAACTTTAATCTCCGTGATTAAACCTCTCTTTCCTGTAGCTGGCTGCACGTTCTCTGTGCCGCTTGGGAGAATCCCAGCTGGAAGAGCCTGAACGGGGGAATTCCTCCCAACAACGCATTGCAATCAGTGGTGGGATTCAAATATGTGACCAACCTGTGAGATGAATTTTCTCCGGTTCGGGTTTCCAGCTGGGAAGCAGACCTTCATCTCAGACGGAAGAATTGACACTAAACGAAGCAAGCTGCCAGAACGTAGATTTTATTGCCGAAACCGGTCGGAGTAGTGACACAGCGGTGGTTTCTGGACTAGCTAGTGATTTTTCAAGGTGAGGGGTCCTGCTCTTATACCCCTGTAGTTACTGAAATTATGATTTAGATTTTGTAAAGGTATTTGTTTCCTTAATTTCCCTTACTTTGTGTTTGTTTGGACCGGGAGTGATCAATCTTGTCCTTAGGAGGGGGGGAAATATAAAATATAAAAGGGGGGTGAAATGACATTGCCATAGGTGTATACTCTAGGCCAGGGGTAGGCAACCTTGGCTGGCTCAGGAATTCTGGGAGTTGAAGTCCACGAGTCATAAAAGAGCCAAGGTTGCCTACCCCTGCTCTAGGCCATCCAACCAGAGGAAATAGATAAAGTTTTTTTACTAGTCACCTAACTAAGGTATGTAGGAAGCACAGCACAATAGTAATGGGGGACTTTAACTACCCTTACATCAACTGGGAGACAAACTCTGCACCAAGTGGAAGATCAAACAGGTTCCTGACAAGCCTAGCAGACAATTCTGTCTCCCAAAAATTAGAGAAAGGAACTAGGGGATCAGCCATACTGGACTTAATTCTCACTAACAGAGATGAAATGATAGAAGGTGTTGAAGCTACAGGAACCTTGGGTGGGACAGGGAGTGATCAATCTTGTCCTTATATGTTTTTTTATTCATGCAAATGGGTTTCTAGAGGTGTTTTGTGTCTGTTTTGTTAGCATTACATTGTTCCTATCTGGTGGGATCCATGATTTTGATTGCTCATACAAGGCCCATGTCTGCGGTTTCCTGACCTCGGTGTGTTTCTTGGCTCTCTGCCCAGAATTGCTCAGGGCACGGAAGTTGTTTCCTTGAGGCATTCCCCACCCTTCCTGGATGAATCTGCATCTGTGATGGCTAGTTTACAAGTCTGGGCTTCTTTTGTAATTATTTCCTTTTCTAATTAATTGTGTGACCTTTTCTAAAGAAAAATGCCCTCCTGTTTCAGGGTTTGGACTAATTCTAATTTCTAAAGTATTTTGTTTGGGTGCTATTGACTAGCAATCTATCAAACCAGTTCTCTGTGTGGATGCCGCTTCCGGAAGTCCATTCTGGGACTGGGCAACAAAAAATTAGCTGCCGGTTCTGCCGAAGTGGGGCGAACGGGCTGAATCCCACCACTGATTACAATAGTCCGGTTGTAAAATGACCAGGAAGTGAACGACTAAGCGCAGGGAATCTTGGTTCAGGAAAGGCCCAATTGCTGCAGAACACGAAGTTAGTCATGTTGTTGCAGCCACCATCTGGACTTCTCTGATCAGCAGGCCTCCCTGAGTTGAGTCTTTCTCCTGGAAACTAGTGGCATTTTCAAGCAATTTCAGCTGGTTGGTGCTAGTGTTGTTATGCACAAGCCTTGAAATCTGGGACCGTACCTGTGGAATTGTCACAATGGGGCTTACACAGAAATCGCCGCAGCTTGTTCCACTTATCTCCTGCTGACTTGTTGCTGACTCAGTTGCAGGGATTTTATCCTGAACATCTGGGGTTCTCTGGAGCTGCCAGGCTTTAAAAAAAGATTTCTAATTAGCTGATGAGCAAATGGAAGGAAAGATATATAAAGAAACACACATACAGGAAGCACCACTGTGGCACTAGAAATGCAAACAAGCTTCTTTTACGATATTCCTGTTCTCTGGAAGTCTTTTTCACCTCCACACTTCTTATAAAATCCATTTTTTCTGCAGGTTTTTTTCCTGTTCTGGCTGCTCACAGCTGCTCATGAAGCTGAATTTCAACATTGCACTCTCTATGGAAATGGCTTGACAGGGATCAAGTTGGGAGCTCAGTCTGGACCTGCTGAGTCATTTTTGTTCTATGTTCCCCAATTTCTTGGCTTTCCTATCAGTGCAAGGAAGGCAAGGATTGCTAGCTAGCCTCTGTGTGGATGGATCTTTTCTCATCAGTACAGGTAGTCCTCAATTTACAACCTTTCATTTAGTGACCGTTCAAAATGACAAAGGTACCCCAAAAAAATGGCTTATGACTGTTTCTCACACTTACAACCACTGCAGCATCCCTGAGGTCACATGATCAAATTTTGGATGCTTGGCAACTGGCATGTATTTATGCCAGCATCACGTGATCACGTTTTGTGACCTTCTGACAAGCAAAGTCAATGGGGGAAGCCAGATTCACTTAACAACCATGTTACTAACTTAGCAACTGCAATGATTCACTTAACAACAGTGGCAAGCAAGGTTGTAAAATGGAACAAAATTTACTTAACAACTGTCTCACTCAGCAACAGAAATGTTGGGCTCAATTGTGGTCGTAAGTTGAGGATTCTCTGTAGTCCCTCTGCCCTTCCTGTTTCCCCAGGAATCTAAAACTAATAGGTTTATCAGTGCATATAACATAGATGTTTGTGCAGGTAAGAATATCAACCTTGCTGTCAAGCAAAATCCAGCTTTTAATAATGAGTACCATGTCTAGTGCACTAATGAAACAGATGATAAGGAAGTAGGGGAACTCAGGTAACACACAGGTTATGTAGAAATGTGTAAACACAGGGTCAGTCATAAAACACTCAAATCTCTAGACACCAATACACAGAGTATAAGCAATAAACAGGGTGAATTAAAAATTCAAGTAAATGAGGGCAGACATGATATTGTTGCCATTACAGAAACATGGTGGGATGAAACCCACAAATGGAACACACAGTTAGAGAGATTTAAATTATTTAAAAGAAACAGACCAAATAAAAGAGGAGGTAGAGTTGCACTGTATATAAGAAATAACTACCGTACATCTCTACAGAAATAGAGCCCAAGAATGATGAAAACTGTTTTGAATGCATTTGGGTCAATATAAAAGGGGGAGGGGAATGACATTGCCATAGGTGTATGCTCTAGGCCACCCAACCAAACAGAGGAAATAGATGAAGTTTTTTGCTAGTCGGTTAACTAAGGTATGTAGGAAGCACAGCACAATAGTAATGGGGGACTTTGATTACCCTGACATCAACTGAGAGACAAACTCTGCACTAAGTGGAAGATCCAACAGGTTCCTGATAAGCCTAGCAGACAACTTTGTCTCCCCAAAAGCAGAGAAGGGAACAAGGGAATCAGTCATATTGGGACTTAATTCTCACTAACAGAGAGATGAAATGATAGAAGGTGTTGAAGCTACAGGAACCTTGGGTGGGGCAGGGAATGACCATGCAATATTGGAATTCAACATTATGCAAGAAGAGAGAGCTTGTGAAGGATTCCATGGATGAGAATCCTCAAGGGGAAAACAATTCAAGAAGCTTGGGGAATTTTGAAAAGTGAGATTATAAAAGCCTAGTCTAACATGATATCAATGAAAAAGAAAAATAACAGCTCTCAAAAGAAACCAGCATGGCTGCATAGAGAACTCTCTGATAAACTGAAAGGCAAAAAGGACAAGTATAAAAAGTGGAAAGTGGAAAGAGGGGCACATAACTAAGGCAGAATATCAGCAAATAGCCCAAATAGCCCGAGCCTGCAAAGATGAAGTGAGGAAAGCTTAAGATTCAAAATGACTTGCAACAAAACTCAAAAATAACAAAAAAAAAATCTTCTTTCAATATGTAAAAAACAAGAAAAAAGTGAAGGGAATGATTGGTCCACTAGTGGGAGAAAGTGGCAAGAAGGTGACAAGCAACAGGAAGAAAGCAGAACTACTTAACTCATTGTTTGCATCCCAAAAGGAAAAAACAGTCCAACTTATCAAAAACAATACCATAAAAAACAGAAACACAAGTTAAAATAGGCAAGAAAATGGTAAGTGAGCACCTGTCCAGTCTAGATGAGTTCAAATCACCAGGACCAGATGGATTACACCCCAAGGTTCTGAAGGAACTGGCAGACGCGATCTCAGAACCACTGAACTATCAAAGAATCTGGAGCACCGGGAAACTACCAGAGGACTGGAAAAGAGCTGATATAGTTTCCATCTTCAAAAAAGGAAAAAAATAGACCCAGACACACCTATCAGCCTGACCTAGATAAGCTGTTTTAGGCCCAGTACTCTTCAACATATTCATCAATGATTTGGACGAGGGGATAGATGGGGAACTCATCAAATCTGCAGACAACACCAAGCTAGCAGGAATAGCCAACACTCCAGGTTTAAGATACAGAAAAATCTTGACATACTTGAACATTGGACATTATCTAACAAAACCAAATTCAATGATGAAAAAATAAGAAAAACCAAAAGCAAGAAAAATCAAATATACAGGTATACTATAAGTGGTACCTCACTCAGTACTAGTAACTGTGAGAGGGATCTTGGAGTCCTAGTGGAAAATTACTTATATGAGCCAGCAGTGTGCTGCAACTGCCAAAAAAGCCAACCCAGATCTAGGCCGCATTAACAGAGAGACAGAATCAAGATCACATGAAGTGTTACTACCACTTTACAAGGCCTTGGTAAGGCCATACTTGAAATACTGCATCCAGTTTTGGTCACCACGATGTAAAAAAGATGTTGAGGCTCTAGAAAGAGTGCAGAGAACAGCAACAAAGATGATCAGAGGACTGGAGGCTAAAACATATAAACAATGGTTGCTGGAATGGGGTATGTCTAGTTTAATGAAGAGAAGGACGAGGGGGGACATGATAGCAGTGTTCCAATATCTCAGGGGCTGCCACAAAAAAGAGGGAGTCAAGCTATTCTCCAAACCACCTGAAGGCAGGACAAGAAGCAACGGGTGGAAACTAACCAAAGAGAGAAGCAACCTAGAACTAAGGAGAAACTTCCTGACAGTTAGAACAATTAACCAGTGGAACAACTTGCCTCCAGAAGTTGTGAATGCTCCAACACTGGAAGTTTTTAAGAAGAGTTTGGAAATCATTTGTCTGAAATGGAATCGGGTTTCCTGCCTGAGAATGGGGTTGGACTAGAAGACCTCCAAGGTCTCTTCCATTCAATTCAATTCTAAGTGCAATGGCCATTACCAAATTTTCCCCCAGCCATTTCTTCCTTCTGTTTCCTGGCTTCGTAGCTATGAATGCAAAATCACAGTCTGAGTTTTGGCCACCACAGCAGAGAGAGAAACTAAAAAGATGATGGTTAACTGCAATTAACTCTCTGAGGCTGACCAATATAAAAAGGAAAATAAGAAGGAAAGCAGGAGGATGTAGGTTAGCTTCCAGTTGTTGCTTTGACCAATGGTGTTTCTGTGTATTTAATGAAGATTTGCACAATCAGAATTGTCATTTGATTTCAGAAAAGGTCAAAGAAACTCAAAGTGATTCCCAAGGGTTCTTCATAGGCTAGGAAGACCATAATCTTCCTAGCCCATGAATACATTGACCTCTAATGTTGCTTGAATATTGAACTTTAGAGCACTCGTGACAATCATCTGCATCTGAAAAGCCCAATGGATTTAATATCTCCACCTTCTTTTTTTTTCAGGATCGAAGTGCCAAGGAAATACTAACATATCAGACCAGGAAGAGTCCTTCATGACTCACATAGGCATTGCAAGGGATTTGTGCTCCTTGATTGATTCCTCTGCTTGCCTCCCTTTCACTCAATGTCTTTCTCTCCACTTCCTCCACTCACTCCTCTCTTCTACCTTTCCCACAGGCTTGCCCCGCAGAACCTTCTCCTCTCCCGGTCGCCTTCTCTATTAGCCTTCGCTCCCCTCTTTCCCGCCAAAACTTCCTCCTTTTATACTCTCTCCTTCTCTCTCCGCCCGTCTTCTCTCTTCCGAGCGCGCCTCCCTCCTCGGGCTCTCGTAGTGGATCTCCGCCTCGACGGCCGCCCTACTCCCAGACCGTCACTGCCCTCCATGCCCCGCCGCCGCCGCCCCGTCCCCCCCCCCACCGCCTTTCCGGCTCAGTCTGCTGTTTGTGTGCGCCTATCAGCTGGAGCTCAGCCCTCTCACGCCTGGGTTTGTCTCACATACACGACCTGTGCGCTGCTGCCGGCTCGTGATTTGCACCCGCTGCAGCCGCTTCAGCAAAACCCTTCCCCCCCCCCGCTACCCTTCTCGTGAAACTTTTCGGACTGTTTGCAGACTTCCCTGGATGAGAGAGAGATCCTGGGCTTCCCAGCTTTCGGGTAAGAGCCGGCTCGAGGTGGTGGTGGTGGGGAGGGGGAGAGGCACATGGCCGAGCGCTGCCCCCCCCCTGCTTAGAGGTGCAGTTTCGGCTAATTAAGTTTTAACTTTCACTTATAGCTTTTTTTTTTTACTTTGGATGAGTGAATTGCAAGTTCATTGCCAGGTGGAGTGCCGTTAAATTCCAACACACTCCCCGTGATGGATTTACACAGTGAAGGGCTTTTCATTGCTTTTAACCTGATTTATCTCGTCGCCTTCACATCAGGGAAGATTTCAGCTACCGTGTGTGTGTGTGTGTGTGTGTGTGTGTGTGTGTGTGTGTGTGTGTGTGTGTGAACAACGATCATCAGTCGCTTTTTTCAGTGCCTTGACAGCTTCAAACGATCACTAAACGAATAGTTGTAAGTCAAGGACTACGGTACCTGTAGGTCGGGGTAGGCAACCTCTGCTCTTTTATGATTCATGGACTTCAATTCCTTAAAATCCCACGAGCCATTGTCTCTTTCATGACTGGGGAAGCTATTAAGCAATAAAACAACTTTCCTCCGGAGGTTGTAGTTGAGCCCTCAACTGGATTCCAAGAAAATAAAGGAAAGGAACACGACAAGAATTTTCCAGGTCCCTTTCCAAGCCATGAGTCACAGGTCAATAAAACAAGCACATGCTGAGGGAAATATCTCTAGGTTGCCCATGATGGGAAAAACCCGTCTACTGATTTGGCCTGAATAGCCATTTCTTCTCCCTGCCCCTGCACAGCGAAAAATTTAAATATTTTGGAGGAGCTTTCAATAAAACTGTATTTTTTTTTTAACCTCAAAATCCTGTGCATCTTTATCTCTTTCCTGCCCCGGGAAGTTATTCGAAATTAAACAACTTCCCTCCGTAGATAGTTGGTTTCTAAGAAAAGAAAGGGTAGAGGAGAACTCTTCATTCTAACTTCTCTTCCAGATAGATGCTTCCATCCAGCAACGTCATTTGAACCTTCTTACTTTCTTGTCAACCTTCTCTTAACCTGACATTGGAGACCTTGTTGGTTTAAAATTTGTTTTTTCTTTCTTTCTGCCTTAGATAATATGCAGAACTGCAGATATTCAAAAATGAGAAATCATTTCACTGAGAAACGTGGTTATATTGTCACCGCTGTTGTTGCTGCTATTGCTTCTTCTTTTTTTACTGCTCTTGTGTGTTTCATTGGTAAGTTATCCAAACGCTAATATTGCAAGATAGGTGATGCTTTTATTTTTATGGGGAGTTGTTTTTTGTGCATTCCCTTTTTGTCCCCTTCTGAGGGATAACAGCAGCCAGCTAGAGGAAGGGGTTGGACTAGCCCTGGAGAGACCCAGATTTATTTATGTGTTTGTTAGTTCTGTTACTATAGCCCTCTATCTCAGTAAATGACTTTGGGCAGCTTACACAAAGTAATTCAGCTTATAGGAAATGCAATTCAGAACATACAGTATGTTACAACTGATTCTTCCTGTTAATTACTTCTATATAACATATAGAAGACAGATCCATAATTTGCAAATAGATTTGGTAGTTTAAAATTTTTCAGAGGGCCTGTTTTGCAAGGGGTAGGAAGTAATATCATAGTAATGTATTAATCAGTATTCAACTAGCCTGGATAATGTGTGTATATGTGTTAGGGTGGGTCGATGCGTCTTTTTCTCTCTTTTTTTGATGTTTTATTGTTTTGTGTTTTTTTCTCTTTCTTTTTTTGTCTTCTTTGGATTTTTTTTTTTGAGGTTTACGTTTTGTATTTTAACCTTGTCTTGAGCAACATAGAAAGAGCATATGTTATAACTGAAAATTTCAAAAACATTTAAAAACAATAAAAACAGTAGAAAGCATTGAAACAAGTAATTCAAGGCACACAGGAGCCAGATATTTGGCCCGTTAACAATATACCCAGGAAATGGAGCTGTCGGTGCATTCAGCGCCTGAGGTTCAGGAACATACTATAGTTAGGGTTTTAGGGCCTTAGTAAAGGCTAACAGGGTTAGGACCGTTCTAATCTCCAAAGGGGGAATGTTCCATAGAGCAGAGGATACAGGTGAAAAGTTCACCCTCTAGTACAGACATGTCAAACACAAGGCCCGGGGGCCGGATGTGGCCCGCGAAGTGGTTTCATGTGGCCCGCAAAGCCATCCTGGAAACAGTGAGGCAACGGCCCCCGATGCCTTGGCCCTGGCCCAGGCCAGCCGTGAGCCAATGTACAATTTTGTGGTGGCCATCTATGCTGAAACGCATTCAGTCTTAGCTCCATAAGCCCCCCCCCCCGCATGGCCTGAGAGGAACAGTGAGGCTCCTCCAGTGGACCATGCCTTGGCACTTGCCCTTGTCCCCCCTCCTTCTGCCAGAGACCTTCAGATCTGTCCCATTCCTGCCCAGGCCCCCACAGGCACCCTTGACGCAAACGATGTAGAGCTGGCCACGCCCATCCAGTAGGCCGCACCCACTCCATCCACACCCACCCAGTAGGCCGCACCCACCCTGGCCACACCCACCTGGCCCCCTGAAGGCAACTGCAATGCTGATGCGGCCCTCAATGAAATTGAGTTCGACACCCCTGGGCTAGGAGTTTAAAAGGTTGTAATCTCCCCTTGGCCACAGATGCTCCTTGGATGTCCTTGGGCCTTTTGCCTTCTCTCTCAGCCCAGCCTACCTTGCAGGATTATTGTGTGAAAAAAGGGGACCTTCACCAAGAAAAAAGAGCAAATAAATCTAACAGATAAAATAAATCAATGCATAGGAGTCTCCCCTTCCCTTATTTCCTATCCATTCCAAAGGAGACAGAAGCAGAGAAGGAAGGTCCTGCCTTTTCCATATATGTGGACAGGATTCACCAACTTTTCACCATCTTATTACCCATTGCAACCTTTAGTCCCCTGCTCCAAAAGCTCAGTATGCTCCTTAGCCAATGAAAGCTTGAACATTTCTGCTCTGGAAGTACAGATTTCCAGCTATTTAAGATGGACAGTGATTAATATTTATATGTTGCTTATAAGTAAGGGTATAGGTCTCTCTCTATATATATGTGTGTGTGTGTGTGTATGTGTATATGTATGTGTATGATATATATTTATCAAAATACAAGGATTGATAATACAAGGATTGTATCCAGCGATGCCACAAAAGGGGGCCGGCTATTAAAAGAAGCTTGGTTTTCAGACAAAAATTCCATTAACCAGCATATAGACCTTTGCCCAACACAACAGGCACTAAGGAGTGCGAATCGGAAGCATTCCAATGCACCCCCACCCTTTAAGTGGAGGAAGAGTGACAGTTTTGTCAGTGAAGAACCTGTATTCAGCGGCAATACACATGTGAGATCTTCTCTAACAAAATACAAGACACCTACCCTGGACAGGAGTGATGATTGCTGGCAGCGAACGGAATTACCAGAGATATCTGGTGTGGACAATACCGATATAGGGTGTGGAGACACACATACTAGACTACATAATACCCGGTTAGGTACTACCCACGTGAGAGGAGGAAGGCAGAGGATGAGTACAGAGCGGGGAGAAACCATCGACCCACGACTGAGAGGGGTGGAGAAAACTATCTGGAGCCCTAATGGGATAAATATAAAAGAAAAACCGAACACCCCCACCAAAATTCACTGTAGAGGGAAAGTTAATACAGGAATTAACACCATTGGAGTGAGTGAAGATGCAAAGATCCTGACCAACTTAGGAACTACCATTGGAAAGATAGGTGGGAAGGCTCGAAGTGATGACAGAGAGGGAGGAGCATCCGGAATGCAAATTTGAACAGCTGAGACTAGCTGAGACAAGGACCACACGGGACGTCACCACCACACATCCAGGCAAAAAGCAAACCCAAACCCACACTGATGAGGCACGACCACAAACCAGAAGCCAGACCACAGCTGCATCATTAGCCACCTTAAACCCCTCCAATCCATACACGAAGCAAACTGACACCCACCATGAAGATGAGGCACGACCACGAACGCAAAGCCAAACAGCTATACAGTTCACCATCTCTAATCCCCTTGTAACACTGACTAACCTGAGTACAACAAAGCCCCCACCCAAACAGAACACTCCCCCAGCCAATCAGAGCACAGCCAACCCCCCATCCAATCAGAGCACAGCCAAGCCCCTAACTAATCAGAACACACCTCCACCCAATCAGAACACAGCTGAGCTCCCAGCCAATCAGTTCAAACCCCCACTGGCAGTTAAAAGGAAGAAACAGCTAAAATCTCACATTGCTCCTAGAAGCAGAAGCCGAAAGCACCAGCCTGAAGATGACGAATGAGACTTCGTCGAAACGTCGCCAAGACACTTCAAATTCTACATGGGAGAAAACCCGAAGAACCAAAGACCTATGTGTGTGTGTGTGTGTGTGTGTGTGTGTATGTATATGTATACACACACACACACACATATGTGTGTGTGTATGTATGTCTGCGTATATGTGTGTGTGTGTGTGTGTGTGTGTGTGTGTGTTGGGGAGACCTCCAAAAGATTAAAGACCAGGGTGCATGAGCACAAGCTGGCCGTTAAAAGGTGTGAACAGCACTCACAGGTATGGACACATATAACCAATTGTGGTCATCAGTTTGACCTCACCAATGTACAAACCCTATCCAGAGACACCACTAAAGGAGGCCGCCTACTTAAAGAGGCTTGGCTCTCCGATAAAAACTCAATAAATCGGCACATAGAACTCTGCCTGTCACATCAGGAATTGAGAACGTGGGCTAAACAACATCACGAATCCCAACGAAAACAATCTACTCACTGGCTACAAGACCAGAGGGATAGGACAATAGAGAGAGTGAAAGCAATATCACAACCCATGGACAATCAGGTAGTGGATATCTGTGAACAACTGGCAAAGGGTCTTTCCCTGGGGGTTTGCACACGTTTAAAAAGAGCACGAGAGCTGTCAAGTAGGGGAGTGGAGTCCAACAGGCAATCTACTGATGCTTTGGTGACACGGAGACGAGGATCATGAACAACGATCAAGAGGAAGGGTGACCAGACCAAACGACAAGCAGGAGGTCCGTAAACTCAGTAGAGCACCCATGGAGTGGAACAACACCCCCCAATGAAGGAACGGATGTAAGAACATATTGGTTGAAAGCCCCCATACCAGACACCCGTATACGCTTGACAGACGACATCAAAAAGACCCGCACATGGGCAGAAACAACGGGGCACAAAAACAGGAGGGCGGAATCAAATGCACGGTGTGTTGACAGCCCCACGATAAAAGAACGACTGCGATTGAGGGGGGAGAACAAACCAGAGCATCGCACACAATGTGAGGGTCATAACAACATGCACACAACGAACGTCAAAAAAGGGGGGGGAAGAACGAACGGCCACTCCAGAAGCCAAGGGGGACATGATGGGCAACCACAGAAACATGAGAAGGACGTTTGAGAGAAAAAGGGGGGAGGAAAGAGGAACAAGCCCAGGACTCGACAAGATGGGGATGAGTGACAAGAGCAGAGGGGCAGAATCAAACACACAGTACAGCGACACCCCCATGAGGAGAGAACAAACACGATCCAGGTTGAATGAAAGAAACAAACTAGAACGAGAGTTGCAACGTGATGACTGGAGTGATACGAATGAAATAAACATCAAAAAAGGGGAAGAGGAGAGAGCAGGGACCATAGAAAGCAACAAAGACTTGGAGTATGATTATGGAAACATGAGAAGGACGACGGAAGGAAAGGGGGAGGGAAAAACAGCAAGCCCAAAGCCCAATAAGGTTAGAGTGAACAACTGGATACGTACGAAGGAAACGAATGGCCAAAAAAGGGGGGGAATGAACACGCTGATTTTGGGAGCCTGTGGCGGAGTAATAGATAACAGCTTACGCACAAAGGGGGAGGGTGGAGGAAGGGAAGTGAACAACGGAGTAGCAGCCTTGAAAAATACCAAAAAACCAGCCAATGCACGCCTCCCAGAAATCAAACAATTGGATGGACTGATGACAAGGTCCAGGAGTCGTGCGCAAAAACTGGCCAGTACTATAAAAAAGAGACTCCCATCGACCTGTTTTAAGCCCGGATGATATCGGCACTGCTACCCGACGAAAGCTTGGTATTTGATTAAACGTTTTTAGTTTAAATTTTATCCTGGTGTTCCTTTTTATTTGTTTTTATAGTATGGCTCTACCAAGATTCGAATTTTTAATGAAATAAGAGATATATACATATACATACACATACACATACATATACATATACATATTGTGTGTGTGTGTGTTTATGATGTATCTGACCGGGTGCATCATAAAAAAACCACTTACATATCTCCCCCCCCCCCGGTCTCTTCCCTCCGTGACACAGCTGACAAAGTGAGAAAGACTTTGAAAGTTTCAAGGTGTTAGTGACCATCTTTAAAGCGCTCCATGGCATCGGACCCGGATATTTACAGGACCGCCTTCTGCCAGCAAATACCTCCCGCCGTCCGGTACGCTCCCACAGAGTGGGTCTCCTCAGGGTGCCGTCGGCCAGACAATGTCAGCTGGCGACCCCCAGGGGGAGGGCCTTCTCTGTGGGAGTTCCAACGCTTTGGAACGAGCTCCCCCCCGAACTCCGTACGATGACGGAATTGCGTTCCTTCCGTCGAGAATTAAAAACACATCTTTTTCGACAAGCCGGCCTGGGATAGGAGCTCCGGTACCAACATGATTATAATTGTTTTAGGGGATCGAGTTTTTAAGATAATGTATTGGGTTTTAAATGTTTCTGGGCCAAATTGTTTAATTTATTTTTAACCATTTTACTTTTTGTATGTTGATGTTTTTAATTGGGCTGTACACCGCCCCGAGTCCTTCGGGAGGGGGGCGGTATAGAAATCGCAATAAATAAATAAATAAAATAAATAAAGAGCCTGTGGCTTAAAGGTCAACACAGCTGCCTCAAGTGCAAGCAGCCCAGGTTCCAATCTCCGAAGGGTGTATATATGTATATATGTTGTATATAGTATGTTTAAAAGTGTGTTATGTATGTGTACACTTTGAGAGCAAGCAACGAAATTTCATTTTTAATGTGTGCCATTGTGCCCACAGTAAAAAAATTATAATAAAGATTGTCTGTCTCTCTCTCTCTCTCTCTCTCTCTCTCTCTGTCTGTCTGTCTGTCTGTCTGTCTATCTATTCCTTATTATAGGTAGTCCTCAACTTACGACCAGTCATTTAGCAACTGTTTGAAATTATTATTAAGCTCTCAAGGGCTACAGATTCGAAGTTACCACAGATGTTCCCCCCGCCCACCCCTCCCCCAGAGGTCTTGTGATCACATTTGAGGTGCTCAGCAACTGGCCTGTATTTGTGTATGTTCGCAGCATTCTGAGGTCACATGACTATCATTTACAACATTTTTGCTGGGAACATGTTTGCTTCTAATTTCTGACAAAAAACACTCATTGGGGAAAATTGATTCACTTTACGACCACCTTTGCTTTATGACCACTGCATTCGCTTAATGAGTGCTGTAAAAAATTTTTGTAAGATCAAGTCGGTTATTTGATGCCTCGGCTTATGACCATAATGACTTTACATTCCAGTCATTGTTACGGTCATAAATCAAGGACTAGCTGTATTTCCCATGCACATTTGTGTTTAATTAACTGTGGGCAGTGTTTGTTAGATCATGATCTTTTTTTCCCCTTAGTATATAAGGCAACCCTAAAGACAGATGATCGTAAGTTGCTGTCGGCACCCTCTCAGCATGGAAAACGCCCGTGCCCGCCTGACTGGATTGGACACCAGAAGAAATGTTTCTACTTCTCAAATGAAGAAAAAAATTGGACTGCTAGTCAAGAATTTTGCTCTTCATACAATGCCTCTCTGGCCATTATTGAAACGGAAGAACTGGTAAGAGGTGAAAATATCCTGCTGTATTGTGGATGGTACCAATTTCATGTAGGGTCCACATACATCAGTTCCTCTTGCAGGGAATTGATTTTATAACAATATGATGATTTCATTTTGTGCTGGTCTGTAACAGTAATGAAGATTGAAAAAAAGTTTGAATTGATTTTCATTAAGGAAGACCATCTGTTGCTTTCTAATGTACAGCCAGTGTCTTCAGCCTATGTCAAGGGGTAGGCAACCTTGGCTCTTTTATGACTCGTGAACTCCAACTCCCCGAATTCCTGAGCCAGCCATGCTGAGTAGAAAGGGAGAGGTTTCCAAGCTGAGCCATGCTGGCTCAGGAATTCTGGGAGTTGAAGTCCATGAGTCATAAAAGAGCCAAGGTTGCCTACCCCTGCCCTATGTCTACTACAGGTAGACCTTATATAATGATTGCCTTGTTTAGGGACCATTCAAAGTTACTTTTTTCCAGATTTCATCTTTCCAGCTTTTTTCTTCTTTAGCTTCTTCACTTCTTTTTGTTCTGTGTTCTGGAACTGAGTCCAAGTAAACACACCAGCTTTCCTTTTTGAAATAGCTGCGCCCCTTTTAAAGGGAACAGCTCCCTTTTCTCCTGCATGGGACCCTTTTTAACCGTTCTGGGAAAGGTAAGGGAGAGGAAACAGCACCGTTGTTTTGCCTTCATGCATCATTGAAATAGTTGCTATTAGGACCGGTTAGCACTCTGATTTGACTCTAAAAGGGGGCTTTGAAGTCTATGGGGTATCAAAATAGCAACTCTCTGCAATTATTTAAAATAGCTGCATCTTCACCTGAGATTCTGGGGCAGGAGCTGCGTTAAGGAGCTGAAGACATACTGAAATTATGTTCTGATGTGCTTTGGGGAAAATGGAGGCAGGCAGTCTTTGCATCCTTACATGAATTCCTATGTCAGTGGTGGCGAACCTATGGCATGCGTGCCAGAGGTGGCACTCAGAGCCCTCTCTCTGGGCACCCATGCCATTGCCCCAGCCTCGCCTCCCCCTGTGACTCTTCACCAGCAGCCCCCCTGGAGGAGAGTCGCCCCCGAGCCTGTCCCACATGGAGCAGCGCAGCCAAGGACATGGCAGCCAGGCAGTGTAGAAAAGACTCTGCCCTCATGCCCCATCCCGCACAGTTGATGCTGCGGGGCACGGGCAGAGGGTGTGGCTGCCATGGTGCTGCTGGGCTGCCTGGGCCAATCTGCGGCGGGCCCTGCAGGTGATGAGTGGCCCTGCGGGATGGGGGTGGGGCAGGGGGTGGAGTGAGGGCGGGGCCAGTTTTGGGGCACTCAGTCTCTAAAAGGTTCGCCATCACTGTCCTATGTAATATATAATATACTGGTATAATCAAACAAATGTTATAGAATTATTGGCCGATTCTAAATATGTGTGATTTGATTATTGAGGAAATAGGTAAAAGGTTAAAACATGTACCCGGGGGGGGTGTTCTATAAATATTTCGGAGTGGTTTAATGTTTACCATTTATTCTCTCAGAAGGATTTTGTGCGGCGTTACATAGGCAGCACTCCCCACTGGATTGGCTTCAGACGGTACCCAGGTCAAGACTGGAAATGGATCAATGGAAATGCTTCAACGTGAGTCATCTTTTCTCTCTTATGTCTTCACTTGAGGAGTAGTGAGATGGGTGGCATATAAATTTCATTAATTAATTAAATAAACTCTATAACAGCTGAATGCTGAAAAAGAAGTGGCGTGGGGTTTATGGATTATCCAGTGCAGTCCTGTTTCTTGCACCAAGCACAAATGCACTACGTATTTTCATAAATGCCAACTTTGTGTCTAAAACCAGAGAACTTAAAAGAGTGGAAGCAAGCCAATGTGATGTAGTGGTTAAGTTGCTAGGCTTGAGAAACCCAGGTTAGGTCCCCTCTCAGCCATAAAAAGGTGCCTGGAGATTATGGGTCGGTCCTTTTTTCTCAGCCCTCCCAGAGCCAGTGTGGTCTGGTAGTGATGGTTTCACACTAAGAGAGTGGAGACCCAGGTTCAAATCCCCTTTCAGCCACAGAAGTTCCCTTGCTGACTTTAGGCCAGATCCTCTCAGCCTTACCTACCTCACATGTTAGAGAGGCACT
This sequence comes from Bothrops alternatus, assembly GCA_034064705.1. Classification (NCBI taxonomy): domain Eukaryota; kingdom Metazoa; phylum Chordata; class Lepidosauria; order Squamata; family Viperidae; genus Bothrops; species Bothrops alternatus. The sequence goes on along the minus strand of JARGCV010000174.1, from coordinate 7,947,637 downwards.
TGTGAGAGCCAGTTTGGCATAGCAGTTAAGGCAGCAGGCTTAAAAACTGGGAACTGTGAGTTCTAGTTATGCCTTGGGCACAAAGCCAGCTGGGTGATCTTGGGCCAGTCACTTTCTCGCATTCCTATGAGGGAAGAATGGCAAACCACTTCTGAAAAACTTTGCTAAGAGTGATCCAGACCATCTCTGAGAATTGGATATAAGGAAAAATAAATGTGTGAGTTCCTAAACAGACAGCTGGGATTTGAGTCTAACAAATAAATATATAAAGAAAAATATAATGCCCCAATATGGCTGCTCTCTGAATTAACTTGGAGTCCTGGGTCAGAATTTGTGCTCAGGAAAAGAATAGTCACATCGCTAATCACACGTGATTGAAACCAGCCAGATATAGAAAATTAAGGGCCTCCAAATGGACTTCAGTTCCCATCAGCTCTGAGCACAGAGGATGAGTGAGTTATAGCTCAAAGTTGCTGGGAAACACCAGACTGGCTATAGCCAAGTAGATCATTCATATATGAATCCACTACTATCTTCCTATCACCCACTAAAATTTGCTTCTCCCTATTGGTGAATTAGGTTGAGATTTGCTCATCCTTGACTAAGCAGAAAACTATATTGGAATAGACAGTGGGTGATGAAATAATAATAATAATAATAATAATAATAATAATAATGAGGAGGAGGAGGAGAAGGAGGAGGAAGAGGAAGAGGAGGAGGAAAAAGAAGAAGAAGAAGAAGAAGAAGAAGAAGAAGAAGAAGAAGAAGAAGAGGAGGAGGAGGAAGAAGAAGAAGAAGGAGAAGGAGAAGGAGAAGGAGAAGGAGAAGGAGAAGGAGAAGGAGAAGGAGAAGGAGAAGGAGAAGGAGAAGGAGAAGGAGAAGGAGAAGGAGAAGAAGAAGAAGAAGAAGTAGTCTGGATAGTGAAGGTGGCAGTGCCTGGAGACAGCAGAATAGATGAGAAAGAACTGGAGAAGATAACAAAATACAAAGACCTGGAAATAGAAATAGGCAAAGGCAAAGGCAAGCAAGGGTAGTACCAATAGTAATAGGCGCCTTGGGTGCAATCCCAGAACAACTGGAGCACCACTTGAACACCATTGGCATTGACAAATTCGCCATTAGTCAATTGCAAAAGGCGGCCTTACTAGGAGCTGCTTCCATCCTGCAACGATATCTGTAATACCATCAAACATCCACCTGCCTATCCCAGGCCCTTGGGAAGGACTCAATAGATAGACAAAAATGCCAAATCCAGTCTGAACATCTGGCTGACAGTGTGATGATCCTCAATAATAATAATAATAATAATAATAATAATAATAATAATAATAATAACAACAACAACAACAATAATAGAGTTGGAAGGGACAACAACAACAACAACAACAATAATAGAGTTGGAAGGGACCTTGTGGGTCATCTAGTCCAACCCCCTGCTCAGGCAGGAAACCCTATACCATTTCAGACAAATGGCTGTCCAGTCTCTTCTTAAAAAGTAAATAGATTTACACACCTTGTAATTGCCCTTGGAGGTTGTTGGAATAAAGAAGCAAATTGGAACACCAAATTAAATTAGCTAAGGGTGACTTAAACCTCTCTTACTCACAGGAAAACAATGCTATGGGGACATGGCAGAAAAGAGATGTTACTAGGGCAAGATGATGACATGGTTAGATGCGGTGGGGACACAGCTCTTCACCTTCGTTGCCCTTGTGTTGCAGGTGGATGGTCCTCGGTGATGGAGGGAACTGTGCCTTTCTGAATGACGAAGGCAAAGCAAGCAGTTCCATGTGCCGTACAGTCCATCACTGGATATGCAGCAAACCTGATGAATTCACAAGTCCAAAGATAGCTTGAAGGCCCCACCCTACCCGAAGACCATATGGAATTTATGGACAAATCCTCATCTCTGTGTTTTTACCCAAGCTATGATTACTGGATGCAGGATAAGGCGTTTTCCTCAATGAGCGGTTTTTTTTTAACCAGTCCAGAAACATTGTGAACATTGGTTTCCAGCAAAAAAAAAAAAAAAAAAAAAACCCTTGTAAATTGTAGTCACGTGACTGCAGGGCATTGCAAATGGATAGAAATACAAGCCAATTGCCGGCTGCCCAAAATGCAGTCACGAGACCTCGGGGGAGCAATTATTTTTTTATTATTATTATTTTATCAAATTTCTATGCCGCCCCTCTCCTAAGACTCGGGGCGGCTCACAACAACAATACAACTACATATAAAAATTTAATAATAATGATCAACATCCAAACAAAGATCCATACATACAACATGCAAACACAATCAAATACACAATCAACGATGGAAGCACAATCCTAGGCCCGGGGGCAGAACATTGTAACTTCAAATCTGAGTCGTACTTAGCCCTTGGGAGGTCCGTCATAACTTCAAATGGTCGCTAAACAACTGGTCATAAGTCAAAGACTACCTGTAATAAGGAAAAGCTGGAAATCCCCACTTCTAGAGCAGAAATGTGCAGGCTCTCATTGGCTAAGCAGCATATTGATCTTTTGGAACAGGATTAAAAGCTGCAATGGATAATAAGATGATGGAAAATTATCGAATCATGTCTCATAGATGGAAAAGGCAGGACCTTCCTTCTCTGTTTCTATCCCCTTTGGAATGGAGAAGGAAGGAGTATTTTTGATTTTTTTTTTTAATAAGGTCTTACACTTCCTGTCACAGAATTGAGGTGGGGGCAATGCGAACATTCTCAGCATTTGTGAACTGCAAGCACACTGTAAGGCTGGATCTGGATGGGGCCTGTCAATCTCTTGTTCTCCCTCCTTCCCTCTGGAGGCTTCTTCAACGGGCTTGCTGTTGTGCAAGTGAAATAGGGTTTCCTGCCTGAGGAGGAGATTGGACTAGATGACCTCCAAGCTCCCTTCCAACTTTATATTATTATTATTATTATTATTATTATTATTATTATTATTATTATTATTATTATTATCGTCGTCGTTGTTGTTGTTATTGTTATTATTATTATTATATAAATTGATGGTACAGCAAAGAAATTACATTAAGTCTGCACAAAGGGTGAGGTAAAATTGGCCTAAGACATTTAATCCTTGGGATAAACCATAAACGGTCCCTGAGACAAATCCATTTTCCCTTCTCTCCTTTCTACAGCATCCTGGACAAGGAACATGCCCAGACAGATCCATACTAAAAATCCATATTCCTGTATGTTCGAAGCTGACTTCCCGCTCTCTTATCCTGTCATTTACTATACATTTTATGTCAATGACTTGTTACCACTTGCTAGGACTAGCTCTTATCTCTGTTGTCACATAGGGGGAGACCCCTATGGATGGATTTGTCTGTTAGATTTATTTGCTCCTTTTTCTTTAGCCAGTTATGGTCCCGTTTCTCTCCACAATAAGCCCGTGAGGTAGGCTGGGCTGAGAGAGAAGGCAAAAGGCCCAAAACCATCCAAGGAGCTTCTGTGGCAGAGGGAGGATTACAACATGGGTCTCCCCCAGGGCTAGTGCAACCTCTTCACTATTCTTGTTGCTGCCATCCCCCAGAAAGGGGGAAAAAAGGATAGGAATGAAAAAAACAAAGCCCTGACTAAAAATGAAAGCATTGTTGATCATACAGTAGTAGAGTTTGGATAACTTACCAATGCAAAATGCAAGAACAGCAGAAGCAAGAGCAGCAGCAACAGCAGTGACAACATGACCACGGTAGACGATGCAAGCATTCACCATGCTTGAATATCTGTGGTTCTGTAAATTATCTAGAGCAGAGAGGAAAAACTAAACCTTAAACGAACAAGGATTCCAATGACAGATTAAGAGGATGCTGTTGTGCTCAGTGCGGATTATGGAGGGGGCAGAGGTGATTCCGTTCCCATCGGCTCTGTAAGTGGGAGGGGCAGATATGGCAGGAGCAGGGGGCCATATTCATTCATGGGAGCGCGTCCCCGCTATCTTTGAGCGGTGCCACGCTCCGACCCCCCATGGCTCCACTTATAATCTGGGTTGTTTAGAGCCAAATGGCCCGGGCTGTAGGCTGGTATTGTGCAACGCCAGGTCAGTGGTAAATAAGGCCCCCTTAATACAAGATCTAATTTTGGAGGGGGCCGCAGACCTGGCAGGTATTACGGAGACCTGGTTGGGTCCAGAGGGAGGTGTCCCTCTGGTGGAGATGTGCCCTCCGGGCTTCCTTGCATTTCACCAGCCGAGAGCTCTGGGCAGGGGTGGGGGAGTGGCGGTTGTGATTAGGGAAGGTCATAGGCCAAGGGAGGTCACTGTTCCTCAGACGGCAGGCTGTGAATCCCTCCTTGTGAGTTGGGACCTTGGGGGTCCGAGGGCTGTGTTGCTCATGTACCTGGCTCCCTGCCACGTGTCAACTGCCCTGCCCGAGCTCCTGGGCATCATCGCGGCGGTGGCGGTTGAGGTCCCCAGGCTGATAGTCATGGGTGACTTCAATCTGCCATCTGGCGAGGCATCTAGGGAGGTTCGGGAGTTCATGGCTTCCATGACAGCCATGGACCTGACCCAGGTAATTCAAGGTCCCACTCACACCTTGGGGAAACACGCTTGGCCTGTTTTTTGTCTCTGGTCAGTGTTTGAGTGATCTGGATATGGGAAATATAGTTATTACTCCTCTGTCATAGTCCGATCACTCTCTCCTACGCTTGGACTTTCTGACCGCCACACCCCGCCGCAGGGAGGCGGAACCAATTATTTGGTACCGCCCCAGGTGACTGATGGAACCCGATAGGTTCCAGATGGAGCTTGGGCCAATACCGGAGGCTCTAACACACAACTCGGTTGGGGCACTGGTAGCAGCCTGGGATAGGGCGGCTGCTGGTGCCTTGGATCGGGTTGTGCCTTTGTGGCCTCTGAGCCGGCGTGGTTCTCGATCAGCTCCCTGGTTTAATGGGGAGCTGAGAGAAATGAAGCACCGGAAAAGACACCTAGAGAGCAGTTGGAGGGCGAGCCACTCTGAGTCTGACCGAACATGGGTAAGAGACCATATTAGGACTTACCTAGTGGCAATAAGGGCAGAGAAGTGTTCTTATGTCACTGCCCTTATTGCATCATCAGATAACTGCCCAGCCTCCCTGTTTAGGGTAACCCGCTCCCTCCTTCATCGGGAGGTGCGGGGGGACCCCTTGGAGGGAAGAGCTGAGGATTTTGTGCAATATCTGCATGACAAAATCGCTCAGATTCGGGAAGGCTTTAACTTCAACGAAGGCGGTCCAGCAGAAGTGGCTGAGGCCGGTCTTGAGACTGCTATCTGGGCTGAGTTTGACTACGTGACACCTGATGACGTGGACAGGTTGCTGGGAGGTCTTAGAGCAACCACATGTTTATTGGACCCGTGTCCCTCCTGGTTGGTACTGGCCTCCAGTGAGGTGACACGAGGCTGGCTCCAGGCAATTATCAATGCCTTGTTGAGTGAGGGTGTCTTCCCCGCCACCCTGAAAGAGGCGGTGGTGCAACCCCTCCTCAAGAAGCCCACCTTGGACCCGGCTGTTCTATCTAATTACCGTCCTGTCTCCAACCTTTGCTTTGTTGCGAAGGTTGTTGAGAGTGTGGTTGCTCGACTGTTCCCTCAGCACCTGGAGGAATCGTCGTACCTGGACCCGTTCCAGTCGGGCTTCAGGCCGGGTTACAGCACGGAAACAGCTTTGGTCGCATTGGTGGATGATCTCTGGCGGGCCCGGGACAGGGGTTGCTCCTCTGTCCTGGTGCTATTGGACCTCTCAGCGGCTTTTGATACCATCGACCATGGTATCATGCTGCGCCAGCTGGCGGGGCTGGGTATAGGGGGCACCGCGCTTCGGTGGTTCTCTTCCTTCCTCTCTGGCCGGATGCAGTTTGTGTTGACGGGGTCAGAGGTCGACCCCGAGGCCCCTTGATTGTGGGGTACCTCAGGGGTCGGTCCTCTCGCCCTTGTTGTTCAACATTTATGTGAAGCCGCTGGGTGAGATCATCTGAGGTTCTGGGGTGGAATTCCATCAGTACGCTGATGACACGCAGCTGTACATTTCCACCCCGAACCACCCAAATGAAGCTCTTGACGTGCTGACCCAGTGCCTGGAGGCCGTGCGGATCTGGATGGGGAAGAACGGTCTCAAGCTCAACCCCTCCAAGACCGAGTGGCTGTGGTTACCGTCGTCCCGGTACAACCTGCTGACTCCATCGCTGTCTATTGGGGGCGAGTCAGTGGCCCCCACGGGAAGGGCTCGCAACTTGGGAGTCCTAGATTCACAGCTGTCCCTTGAAGACCATCTGACGGCCATGGCTAGGAGGATGTTTTACCAGATTCGTCTGGTACGCCAGTTGCGCCCCTTCCTAGATAAGGACGCGCTACGCACGGTCACCCATGCCTTCGTCACCTCCAGACTGGCTGACTTGGACTCCAATTGGTATGCAGTGTCGGCTGACAATGAGTCAGTCGAGATGACAGAGGCCCGTCTTAGTCCTGTTGAATGGGAGGAGTTTGACCTGGTAACTCCTGATGATGTGGACAAGGCCATTGGAGCTGTGAGTTCGGCCACCTGTTTACTGGACCCATGCCCCTCCTGGCTGGTTTCGGCTAGCAGGGAGGTGACATGGAGCTGGGTCCAGGCTGTTGCTAATGCTTCATTGAGGGAGGGGTCCTTTCCGGCTCCCTTAAAGGAGGCACTTGTGCGCCCCCTCAAGAAGCCTTCCATGGACCCGGCAGTTTTAAATAATTATCGTCCAGTCTCCAACCTTCCCTTTTTAGGGAAGGTTGTTGAGAAGGTGGTGGCACTTCAACTCCAACGGTCCTTGAATGAAACTGATTATCTGGGCCCTCAGCAGTCTGGGTTCAGGTCTGGTTACAGCACGGAAACTGCTTTGGTCGCGCTGACGGATGATCTCTGGCGGGCCCGGGATAGAGGTTACTCCACTATCCTGGTGCTTCTTGACCTCTCAGCGGCATTCGATACCATTGACCATGGTATCCTTCTGCGCCGGTTGGAGGGGCTTGGAGTATGGGGCACTGTTTTACGGTGGTTCACCTCCTACCTCTCTGGCCGGTCGCAGTCGGTATTTGCAGGAGGTCAGAGATCGGCTCCGAGGTCTCTTCCATGTGGAGTTCCTCACCTCTGCTTTTTAACATCTACATGAAGCTGTTGGGTGAGATCATCCGTCGACACGGGGTGAGTTATCAATATGCTGATGATACTCAGCTTTATATCTCTACCCCACGTCATCTCGCTGACAATGAGTCAGTTGAGATGACAGGGACTTGTTTTGATCCTGTTGTGTGGGAGGAGTTTTACCCGGTAGCACCCGATGAAGTGGACAAGGCCATTGGAGCTGTGAGCTCCACCACCTGTTTATTGGACCCGTGCACCTCCTGGCTGATTTCAGCTGGCAGGGAGGTGACGCTGGGCTGGGTTCAGGAGATTGTCAATGCTTCTTTGAGGGGGGTCCTTTCCGGCTCCCTGCAAGGAGGCAATTGTGCGCCCCCTCCTCAAGAAGCCTTCCCTGGACCCAGCTGTGTTAAACAACTACCATCCTGTCTCCAATCTTCCCTTTATAGGTAAGGTTGTTGAGAAGGTGGTGTCACTCCAGCTCCAACGGTCCTTGGATGAGGCCGATTATCTGGACCCTCAGCAGTCAGGATTCAGGCTCGGCTACTCCATGGAAACTGCTCTGGTCGCACTGACGGATGATCTCTGGTGGGCCCGGGATAGGGGACATTCCACTATCCTGGTGCTGCTTGACCTCTCAGCGGCTTTCGATACCATTGACCATGGTATCCTTCTGCCCCGGCTAGAGGGGTTGGGAGTTGGGGGCACTGTTTTGCGGTGGTTCACCTCCTACCTCACTGGTCGGTCACAGTCGGTGTTGGCAGGGGGTCAGAGGTCGACCCCTAGGTTCCTCCCTTGTGGGGCCCCTCAGGGATCGGTCCTCTCCCCTCTGCTGTTTAGTATTTACATGAAACCGCTGGGTGAGATCATCTGCCGACACAGGGTGAGATATCATCAGTATGCTGATGATACCCAGCTTTACATCTCCACCCCGTGTCACTTCAGTGACGCAGCGGAAGTGATGTGCCGATGTCTGGAGGCTGTTAGGGTTTGGATGGGTGCTAACAAGCTTAAACTCAACCCTGACAAGACGGAGTGGCTGTGGGTTTTGCCTCCCAAAGACAATTCAATCTGTCCGTCCATCATCCTGGGGGGAGGGGAGTTTTTGACCCCCTCAGAGAAGGTCCGCAACTTGGGTGTCCTCCTCGATCCACAGCTAAATCTGGAACATCATCTGTCGGCTGTGGTGAGGAGGACATTTGCCCAGGTTCGCCTGGTGCACCAGCTGCAGCCCTATTTGGACCGGGAGTCTCTTCTCACAGTCACTCATGCCCTTATCACCTCGAGGTTCGACTACTGCAATGCTCTCTACATGGGGCTACCTTTGAAAAACGTTCGGAGACTTCAGGTAATGCAGAATGTAGCCGCACGAGCAGTATTGGGCCTACCCAGAAATGCCCACATTTCGGCATCACTCCACGAGCTGCATTGGCTGCCAATTGGTCTCCGAACGCAATTCAAAGTGTTGGTTATGACCCATAAAGCCCTACATGGCATCAGACTAGGTTACTTACAGGACCGTCTGCTGCCCCATGAAACCCAGCGTCTGGTCAGGGCCCACAGAGTCGGCCTTCTCCAGGACCCGTCAGCCAGACAGTGTCGCTTGGCGGGGCCTAGGGGAAGAGCCTTCTCTGTTGCAGCCCCGGCCCTCTGGAATCAACTCCCCCCAGAGATCCGTATTGCCCCCACCCTCTCTGCCTTCCGCAAACTATTGAAGACACATCTTTGCCGACAGCCCTGGGGCAGTTGACACCTTGCCCCAGCCAGTGTATGTTTGTTGAAAGTTTGTTTTTGGATGACTGGTTTTGAATCTAGGGGTTTTATAATGTATTTAAGATTTTATAAGGTTTTATAATGTATTCAAATTTCTATATGTTAGTATTTATGTTGTAAGCCGCCCTGAGTTTTTGGAATAGGGCGGCATAGAAATCGAATAAATAAATAAATAAATAAAATTACAGCGAAGCAGTGGAAGTGATGAACCGGTGCCTGGAGGCTGTTGAGGTCTGGATGGGTGCCAACAGGCTCAGACTCAATCCCGACAAGACGGAGTGGCTATGGGCTCTGCCTCCCAAGGACAATTCTAACTGTCCGTCCATTACCCTGGGAGGAGAAGTTTTGTCCCCCTCGGAGAGGGTTCGCAACTTGGGTGTCCTCCTCGATCCACAGCTAAGTCTAGAACATCATTTTTCGGCTGTGGCGAGGGGGCCATTCGCCCAGGTTCGCCTGGTGCGCCAGTTGCGACCCTATTTGGACCGGGAGTCACTCCTCACAGTCACCCATGCCCTTGTCACCTCGAGATTCGACTACTGTAATGCTCTCTACATGGGGCAACCTTTGAAGAATGTCCGGAGACTGCAAATAGTCCAGAATGCGGCCGCGCGAGCCGTCTTGGGTCTCCCAAGACATGCTCATATCACTCCAGCTCTCCGTGAACTGCACTGGCTACCAATTGGTCTCCGAACACAATTCAAAGTGTTGGTTGTGACCTATAAAGCCTTTTATGGCAATGGACCAGGTTACTTGCGGGACCGTCTTCTGCCTCATGAATCCCAGCGACCGGTTAGGGCACATAGGGTTGGCCTCCTACGAGTCCCGTCTATTAGGCAATGTCATCTGATGGGTCCTAGGGCGAGGGCCTTCTCCGTCGCTGCCCCAGCCCTCTGGAACCAGCTTCCCACAGAGGTTCGCACTGCTTCCTCCCTCCTAGTTTCCCATAAATTATTGAAGACTTATTTATGCCGACAGGCTTGGGCCTATGAACTGTGCTCTGCCCCCGGGCCTAGGAATGTGCCTCCATCGTTGATTGTGTGTCTTGATTGTGATTGTATGTTGTATGTATGTGTTTGGATTGAATGAATGTGTTTGGATTGGATGGTTGATTATTATTGTTATATTTTTCACATGTAATTGTATTGTTGTTGTAAGCCGCCCTGGGTCTCAGGAGAAGGGCAGCATAGAAATTTAAATAAAGTATAAAGTATCTGTGTTGAAGGAAAAAAAATGAGAAACACTGGATAAGATCTATATTGATTTCAGCATTATATTGTTACACCTCTGCTTCACAAGTTGCATTAGTTGCCAGTTTGCTTCTGGGTCCAGTTCAAGATGCTGGTTTTAACCTTTAAAGCCCTTCATGGCATGGGACTGGGTTAAATGAGAAACTACCTCTCCCCAATTGCATCTGCCCATTGTATTAGCTCTGGCAGAGAAGGCATGCTGCTAGGGATCTACCCTTAGTGGGTCCCAGGAAAGGGGCCTTCCCTCCCCCCCCAATGAGATTAGCTCCAACTCTATTGGTTTTCTCAAAATCTCTCAAGTCCTGGTTGTGACATCAGACCAGGAGATAAATTCCATGTTTATTCTTTTTAAAGGATGCTTACCTCATACTTGACATTCAGCTACGTCAAATATCAAATACCAAGCTATGCAACTTTAGAAAACTTTTAATTATATATATTGTTTTTTATTATTGTTTCCCTTCTTCAATAAATTATTTTCCTTTTTTATAGTACTATTTTATTATAAATGCTAGTCAAAGGCCTTAATAATAATTCTACTTTTGGGAAGTTGGATATATATTTGATATACAAATAAATGGATTAATAGATAATAGTAGCGTATATTGGAAATTGTGGCAATTGTTTTATTTTACATCCCGTCATAATGACACACCTGATTCTCTCTGGCTACTTTGGTTCGTATAAGTGTTGTCAGAAAAAACACTCACCTAAAGGAAGGGAAAAAACAAAGCATCTGGAGACAGAATCAATAAAGGATACTTTATCGGAATATCACTGGGGCCAGCTGACCTACCAGAACAATACCCTGTGTTGTGTTGTGGACAGGCAAAGGATGGTACACACATTGATTAACTTTCCTGGCATCCACAACAAAAATTATAGGAAAACTAAGTGAGAAAAAAATCCTTCTTAGTTTGTATTTCATTTATATATTTAATTTTTAGAACTTTCTTTTTTTATATAAATTTGTTACAAAAAATAAAGATATTTACAACAACAAAAAAATGCAAACATGAATAACTTTCTCCAGCATCAGAAAGACAGGTTTTTCAAGCACAATCTTTTTCCAACAAATCTTTGCTTTCAAGAACATTGGTAGCAATAAGATAGAATCATTATATTGTCAATCAATATGAACTAGAACAGTGTTTCTCAACCTTGACAATTTTAAGGCATGTGGACTTCAACTCCCAGAATTCCACAGCCAGCAATGCTGGCTGTGGAATTCTGGGAGTTGAAGTCCACATGCCTTAAAATTGTCAAGGTTGAGAAACACTGAACTAGAAGCTGGACTTGCACATGGTTAAGATTCAGAATTAGAAACAGACAAAACAATAAAACAAAAACCAGCCGTTTCAAACGTGCCCTTGTGAAGCCAAAGTGAAGAGCAGCTATGTGTCTTTTCTGAAGCTGTTAGTGCAACTTTAAGATGCATGGACTTACCAAGCTGGGAATTCTGGGACTTAAAGTCCATAAAACCTAAGCTACATAAATTAACATAACCTAAAAATATACACTAATAATTTTTTTAAAGCATCCAGAAAAACAGATGTATGCATACTCCATTGCCGTAATCCAGTGGTGGCAAACCTATGGCATGCGTGCCACAGGTGGCACTCGGAGCCCTCTCTGTGGGCACTCGCACCGTTACCCCAGCCCCACCTCCCCCTGTGGCCCCCTCCTCACCAGCAGCCCCCCTGGAGGAGAGTTGCCCCTGGGCACGGCCCACACAGAGCAGCGCAGCCAAGGACATAGCCGGGCAGAAGGAACAAGACTCCGCCCTCACGCCCCATAGCGTGCAGATGATGCTGTGGGGTGTGGGTGGAGGGCGTGACTGCCATGGCACTGCAGAGCTGCCTGGGTGATCTGCGGTGGGCCATGGAGGCGGTGCGTGGCCCTTCGGGTAGGCGGGGAAGGGGGCAGGCGGGGGTGGAGCAGGCAGGGTGGGAGGTGAAGTGGGGGTGGAGCAGGCAGGGCAGGAGGCAGAGTGGGGGCGGGGGGCAGTTTTTGGGCACTTGGTCCCTAAAAGGTTTGCCATCACTGCCCTAATCAAACAAACAGGTCTTCTCCAAAATGACATACAATTTTGCATTTTTAACTTCAGAAATTTTTCAAAGTTTCCTGTAATTTTTCATAGCACAATACAGTACTTCATTAATATGAACTGCACATTATGAAATACAGGCAGTCCTCAACTTACGACTACAATTGGGCCCCAAATTTATGTTGCTAAGTGAGAAATCGTGTGAGCTTTGCCCCATTTTATGACATTTCTCGCCACAGTTGTTAAGTGAATCACTGCAGTTCTTAAATTAGTAAGATGGTTGTGATATGAACCTGGCTTCCCCACTGACTTTGCTCGTCGGAAGATCGCAAAATATGATCCCGTGACCCCGGGACACTGCAACCGTCATAAATGTGAGTCAGTTGACAGGCATCCGGATATAAATCACGTAACTATGTGGATGCTTCAGTGGTCATAAGCGTGAAAAATGGCTATAAGTCACTTTTTTCAGTGCTGTTGTAAGTTTGAACGGTCACTAAATGAACTGATGTAAGTCAAAGGCTGCCTAGATTCCTCCCCAGTTCTAGAGTCCTTTCTGGTTTTTCTCTTCAATGATTTACATCACCAGAGCTTCTGTCTGGCAGATCCACTTGGTCACAGCACTGCAAGATTCCGAGATGAGTTTAGATCCCTTCAACATTGCACAGCTGCTTCCTTGAGCCTCGGCTATGATCGGCAGCCTGTAGGATAAGGGAGAAAGCAAGGAAGTTTGTCAAGGGGCGAAGAATTATTTTATTCTTTTTTTAACTGTTTCTAACAGTGTTTCTCAACCTTGACAATTTTAAGGCATGTGGACTTCAACTCCCAGAATTCCACAGCCAGCAATGCTGGCTGTGGAATTCTGGGAGTTGAAGTCCACATGCCTTAAAATTGTCAAGGTTGAGAAACACTGTATTAGAATGTTTATATATATATAACTTTTAAGGTTTTATGTCTACTTGTATGCCACAAATGTCCTTTCAATATGATATACAAGGGCAATTCGGAAATAAACCTCCATTTGGTTATCAGTGACAGACACTCGCAGGTACAAAACGTATTATGCACATTAGAAAACTACGACGTTACATTACTTTTCAACATAATCGCCATTCAAATTGAGGCACTTGTCATGACGTCTTACTACGACTTACAAGGTTTGAAATTCCTTCTGCAAAAAAATCTCCCGCCTGGGAATGAAGCCACCCTGTAACAGCATCGCAAAGTGCATTGTCATCGTCTCTGTGTTTTGTGCACCTCAGAAAGGAGGTTTAGTATCCGACGAGCACAGAACTTGCAGTATCCCAAATTTTCTGTCATTACCTCATACAAAACAGTCCAAGAAATTTGGGGAAAGTGTAAAGAAAGTGCAGATATCGTGAACCGACAGACTTCATGGACCTTTTTTGTCATTTTCCTGCACGAGTTCATCGCTGACTACAGATGGGCAGCCACTTCTTGCCTCATTCTGCACGTCAGTTCGTCCATCTTGAAACATGTGACACCATTGACTTCCGACACCTTCACTCATCACGTTTGGTCCGTAAACATTACACAGTCTGCAATGAATTGCAGCTGCTGAAAGTTTTTTCACACATAGGAATCATATTACTGCACGCACTTCACATTTGGCAGGATTTTCAATGGCAGGGTTTATTTTCAATTGATCTAGCAGATGAGGCAACTGCAATGCAACCTGCTCCTCCCACTCCTCGCTGCCTACTGAACTACTGCGCATGACACCGTAGGACTGGTATCACTATCCCCGCCTACTTCTCGCACATGCTCAAAGGGAGTCTTATTTCCGAATTGCTCTCGTACTTTATATGGTTATATTATAGATGTGGGTATACAGGTAGGCCTTGACTTACAGCCACAATTGAATCTCAAAGTTCTGTTGCCAAGTGAGACAGTTGTTAAGTGAATTTTGCCTCATTCTACGACTTTTCTTGCCACAGTTGTTAAGTGAATCACTGCAGTTGTCATATTAATAACACGGTTGTTAAGTGAATCTGGCTTCCCCATTGACTTTGCTTGTCAGAGGGTCGCAAAAGGTGATCACATGACTCCGGGATGCTGCAACCGTCATAAATATGAATCAGTTGCCAAGATCCAAATTTTGATCGCATGACCATGGGGATGCTTCAACGGTCATAAGTGTGAATAAATGGCCATAAATCATTTTTTCAGTGATGTTGTAACTTTGAACGGTCACTAAATAAACTGTTGTAAGCCGAGGACTACCTGTATTACGCCATTATATTAAAATATATGTTCATATGACACACTAAGGCCAGCCATCAGCCAATCACATTTTAGCCTAGAGTACTGGGCGAATCCAGTCAGTGTGGCTATGATTTAGTTTACATTCTGCAAACTCAGAAAAATCTTTAAGGCATCAATAAGATTTATTATGGGTTGTTGCATAGTCAGCCAGATGTTCTGACTGGATTTGGCATTTTTATCCACCTATTGAGTCCTTCCCAAAGACCTGGGATAGACAGGTGTGGATGTTTTTTTGGTTCTGGAGGTATCGTCCAGGATGTAAGCTGTTCTAAGGAAAGCTGCCTTTTGTAACTGACTGATGGTGAATTTGTCAATGCCAGTGTGTTCAAGTGGTGAGTGCCTATTACTATTGTTACTACTTTTTCTCCTTGCAGGAATTATTATTATTAGGTGTTCTAACACACCACCACTTAACTATGAGCCAGGTGGGACACCTATCTACACACACCCCAACAAAGCAGACTTTATCACCTCCCACCTCTTCAGTGAGGGATGAAGCCATCCTGGTGTGAGGAGTCTTGCCCTGCTTGGGACCCTCATCTTGCATCTCCTGGACCCTTTTTATAGCACATGGGGTTGTGTCCTGTGTCCAGCTAGGTTTGTGGATTTTATTGTTCTTTTCACTACACAAAGAAGTGAATTCAGCCATTAAAGTCTACATACAGTACATCTTGAAGTTGCCAAGTTTGAAAAACACTGGTCTAGTGCAATTATTTCCCTTCCCCATTTTCCAAGGAGTGGTACCCTCCCTGTTGCCATCCAAGGATATTATTTTTCTGCTAGGCCTTTGGAGGTCTAATTACTGGGGTTAAGGTTATTATATTTTAACCCATTAATTTTTTATTGTTATTGCTTGTTTCATGCTTTTCTTAAATTGCAACTATTTTATGTATTTGTTTTTAATTACTAAAAGCCAGCTCCTGGGAATGACATACAAAATTGTATACTGATCAACATTCAGAAAGTATATGTATAGTAAAGAATCATGGGACAGACACATAAATTGTGAAATGAAAGACCAAAACACTGGAAGAAGGAAACAGATATATTTCTCAGCTCAAATAATCATACAATGCATGGAAATACTCACTTTGTATTATTAAATGGGGAATTGTCCACCCACAACCATTTATGGGTGCTGGAATTTGCAGAGAGTCCTATCCACAATAGTTGTGCCCCATTGCTGATACCCTGTATGAAGTTCTGTCAAGAATATATTTGTAAGTTTTTTATTTATTCAGTACAGTATAAGAGAATGCAGCATTCGTGCATAAAATTCACAAAAATAGCACATAAAATGCATATGAAAATATAAACACCAATACAGTGACTTATTTTTAAAATGCACAGTTAAATAATAATAAAGTTATGAATAAAATTTAATTTACTTAAATTAAAAATCATCTGGGAGAAAGACAGCCAGGTCTCTTTTTCCTTTGATCATAAATTAAATAAGCAGTTACGAGACGTGGCTAAGCTTATGGCTGGATATCTAGATTGTTTAGCCATTGGAACTGCAGTGCCCTCAAGATGATGTAGTTCTTGCAGGGATCCAGGAAACCTTCTCATGGGGCATTTTGGTGCAATACGATGTAAAGTTTGCGGGATGTTGTGGGATGCAGTGTAGACTAGCTTCCTTGTGGCACACCCGGGGCAACGTGACTTTGTCACAGCTACATAGCCTACATATTCTAGTTGCTGGACTATATTAGGATCCCTCAGCAAGAAGCAGCAGCATGAATACTATTTATAAATGAACACTCTGGAACATATGTTTAGGTTACTGTTAAGGAATCTTCTGGCTTTGATTTGGAGGCTAAAGAAGTAGACCTGACAACCTGTCAGCCTGGAGAACCATTAGATCAGTGATGGCGAACCTTTTAGAGACCAAGTGCCCAAACTGCAACCCAAAACCCACTTATCGGGTGCCGGGTGGGCGTGCCCCATTGGGTGGATGTGGACCATTGGGTGGGCGTGGCTGCAGTGGTAACGGCAGACTGGGTGGGATTAAAAAGTTCAATCAATCAATTCCAACTGTGCGAGATCTTTTTTTTTCCCGCGAGAAGTTGAAATTGATTGATTGATTGAACCTTCTTTTTTTTTTTTGCACATGGCGGCCTAAAGCGAAAAGGTTTTATAAAACCCAGATGAAGGCCTAAGATTGGGGCGATGGCGCGCGTGCCCACAGAGAGGGCTCTGCGTGCCACCTGTGGCACGCATGCCATAGGTTCGCCACCACGGCACTAGATAATTATAGAGTTGAACTGTTCCCAAACTGTTCCCATGGACATGATCACACAAGGTGGAGCCAGATCTTTTCATGTCTACACATTTCTATCCGATGAGAGGATGATGGCATTTACCAGTTCTGCCTGTTCTTTCAAAACTGCAAGTTCAGAATTTTGGGCTCTGCAGTTGCCTCTACTCTTAGTCCAGGTCTGTTTTCCCCTTGAGATCCAATAGCACTTGTTCTCATGAAGCTCCCAGTCTTTGGGACACAGCTTCAAATTCCCTGAAAAAGTCCAAAAAAAATATATTTATTTATATATTGAAGTCAGGTGTAAACATTGCATCATACTGACACCAAATACAGGTAGCCTTCGACTTACAACAGTCCACTAAGTGACTATTCAAAGTGGCCTGTGATCATTTTTTCATACTTATGACCGTTACAGCATCCCCATCGTCATGTAATCAAAAATTCAGACACTTGGCAAATGACTCCTATTTATGGGCTTTGTAGTGTCCTGGGAACATGCGATCCCCTTTTGCGACCTTCTGATAAGTAATGTTAATGGGGAAACCAGATTCACTTAACAACCGCGCCATTAACTTAGCAACTGTGGCAAGAAAGGTCATAAAATGAGGCAAAACTCACTTAACAAATGTCTCACTTAGCAACAGAAATTTTGGGCTCAATTATGGTCATAAGTCGAGGACAACCTGTACAAGGAAAGGTAAAGGTTTCCCTGGCCAGTCAGACCCAACTCTAAGGCACGTTGCTCATCTCCGCTTCTTAGCCGAGGGAGCCAGTGTTTTCTGAGGGCATTTCTGTGGACATGTGGCCAGCATGGCTATACACCAAAGGCGCATGTAACACTGTTACCCTTTCACCAGTGGCAGGTGAGCAGGAGCTGGAGCAAGGAATGGGAGCTCACCCCATTGAGCTGAGCAGTTTGACACCCCTGCTCTAGGGCCTAACAGTCTAGTTGAGAATGATATGGGTAAGTGTGGATGGTGTTTGTTTGTGTGTGTGTGTGTGTGAGAGAGAGAGAGAGAGAGAGGGGGGGGGATTATAGATAACTGTAGTTTGCATGAATGGGAAGGCTAACATTTAAAATATAAGCTAACAAACACTGTCTCCTCGTCGTCTGCATTAACAGTCCTTAAATAGAAAAGAATAATTAATAACCCTTTCACAGGCTGGTAATAAGGTAATATGTAGAAATGGATTCAAAAGAGAATGATTTTGTATATGGATGTCAAAACTGAGAGCGCAATTGTATATTGTAACCAGTAAAATTTTGCTGTTATTTTAAATTCCCCGAGTCTCCGTGTATTCCAAAGAACCGGTTATGCCTCAACGTTCGGTTGAAAGCGATTTGAGTGTGGCTATTTTCCAGAAGTGTGTGTGAGTAACACGGATTCCTAAGCAGGCATGTCAGAACGCTATGCACACAATGCAACTGCATTGCTTTTCTTTGGAAGCATTTCTTTTTTTCAATTTACGTATGTGCATGCATGTGTGTCTGGGCATTTCCCCAGCTCTATGGTTTGGCCCTCCACTACAGTCCCAGTTTCTCATATGGCCCCTTTGGAAAAAAATAACAGGCAGTCCTTGACTTATGACCACAACTGAGCCCCAAATTTATGTTGCTAAGTATAACAACTGCAGTTGTTAAATTAGTCAGTGACTCTGGCTCTCCCATTGACTTTGCTGATCAGAAGGTCGTAAAAGGGGATCACATGACACAAGGACACAGCAACCGTCATAAATATGAACCACCTGTTGAACACCCGAATATAAATCACATAACCGTGGTGATGCTGCAACATCGTAAGTGTGAAAAATTGTCATAAGTCACTTTGTTCAGTGCTGTTGTAACTTAGAATAGTCACTAAAAAAACTGTTGTAAGTCGAGGACTATCTGTAATGGTCCACCCTTGCTTTATACCTTTGTTCCTCCCAGAAAGAGAGTTCCCTCTAGGAATTATTGGAAGCTGCAATTTCTGGATGGTCAAAATATCTGGGCGCTATCTAACAAAATGAAATTCAATGGTGAAAAAAGCAAGGTTCTACATTTAGGCAGGAAAAACCAAATGTACAGGTATAGTATAGGGGGTACCTTGCTCAATAGTAGTAACTGTGAGGGGGACCTCAGAGTCCTAGTGGACAATCACTTAAATATGAGCCAGTAGTGTGCTGCAGCTGCCAAAAAGGCCAACACAGTGCTGGGCTGCATTAACAGAAGGATAGAATCAAGATCACGTGAAGTATTAATACCACTTTACAATGCCTTGGTAAGGCCATACTTGGAATACTGCATCCAGTTTTGGTCACCACAATGTAAAGAAGATGTTGAGACTCTAGAAAGAGTACAGAGAAGAGCAACAAAGATGATTAGGGGACTGGAGGCTAAAGCATACAAGGAAAGGCTGCTGGAATTGAGCATGTCTAGTTTAGCAAAGAGAAGGACGAGGAGGGACATGATAGCAGTGTTCCAATATCTCAGGGGCTGCCACAAAGAAGAGGGAGTCAAGCTATTCTCCAAGGCACCTGAAGGCAGGACAAGAAGCAACGGGTGGAAACTAACCAAAGAGAGAAGCAACCTAGAACTAAGGAGAAATTTCCTGACAGAACAATTAACCAATGGAACAACCTGCCTCCAGAAGTGGTGAAGGCTCCAACATTGGAAGTTTTAAAGAAGAGACTGGACAGCCATTTGTCCGAAATGGTGTAGGGTTTCCTGCCTGAGCAGTGGGTTGGACTCGATCACGTCCAAGGTCCCTTCCAACTTTATTATTATTATTATTATTATTATTATTATTATTATTATTATTATTATTATTATTATTATTATTATTATTATTATTATTATTAGAGTGATTAGGGCTGCAGCTGAGCTTATGGACAGAAGTACGTACATAAAGAACTTCTGGCAAGGAATGGGTGCACCTTACAAGAACTGGGAAGAAAATATTTGGAAAACAAAATGAAAACTGAGGGGAGAGGGAAACAAATCTTTAAGATGTTTAGGACCTAATCCCAAGCATATATCCCAAAACAAACAATCAAACAAGGAAGCAGGGAGTGATGGGAAGGAAGAAAAACTCAAGACACAAAGTAGGAGATGTGGTAAGCATATCCAGCATCAGCCATAAAGGACCCGGATCCTATATATTAATGCTCAGGGTCCATACTGGGTGGAACGACTTGCCTCCAGAAGTTGTGGATGCTCCACCACTGGAGGCATTTAAGAAGAGATTGGACAGCCATATGTCTGAAGTGGTATAGGGTCTCCTGTAGTGAGTAGGGGATAATAGGACTAGAAGACCTCCAAAGTCCCATCTCTGTTATTCTGTTGTACAGTCTTTCCCCCCTTATTTACCATATAAACTGGCTGAGCATTGCAGCTGGAGGTGGCAATCAAAGAGAAGATGGGGTTTTTTTTTTTGTTTATTAATAGGTGGGACCTCTGGTATCCTGAAACGAATGTTTACCTGAATGGCCTTTGGCCAATTTCATCCTCTTTGTGTTCTTTGGTGTTGACCTTGTGTGATGAATACAGATTTGGGAAATCTTTGTATGTGTGTTCTGTGTGTGTGTGTGTGTGTGTGTGTGTGTGTGTGTGTGTGTGTGTGTGTGTGTGTAAAAGATTTCCATATCCCGAGGTTGAGTTGAGTTGCTGTTTGCTAGCTTTTTATCAGTTTCACCCAAAGACTTGACTGAAAGGCTCACGTGGTTCCTTGTGGCCTGGGGCTTCCTGTGGTAAGCATGGCCAAGATTAGCATGTGGTCTGGCTGGAAGATATCATGGAGGAGGCCCTTCCCGTCTAACAGTGCAATTCCATAACAGTACAATTCCAAAAATTCCATAACAGCACTCAGTTTACAGTCACGTTTCATCGGTATGCAAGAATTTCAGCTCCACGAAGTCCTGGTGGCTCAGTTTAGAAACGTGAAAGCAAACAAACCTATCTGAGAACTAACTGGTTTTACAAAGGAATTTGACTGGATGAAAAGGGTCACCAAGGTGACCGTGAGTGCCCAATGAAAACTCTGAATCTCCTCCAGCCCCAAGATGAATTATTGTTACTCTATAAATCTTAAAACATCTCGGTCATGTGCTGATTCATTGCAGGGGTGTGTTCCTGGCAGGGATAACGTGCAAAAGGTCATGATGTAATCATATAGTATGAGATTATTTTACATTCATTTAACCTTTATAAAAAAAATTGGAAGCTACTATACTGGTTTATATTTTCGTTCCTGCTGGTTTCTATCTTTTTTTTTTTAAACTTTGATAAAGTTATTTTTTAAAAAAACTGATACATTGTTTTGTTTCAGTAAAAGGTGTTTATACAATATTAATTGGAGGCAATTGACATTTCTACCATTTCATTCACTTAAGGGGCAAAACTCGCTTAACAACTTTCTCGCTTAGCAACAGAAATGTTGGGCTCAATTGTGGCCGTAAGTCCAGGACTATCTGTATTGTAACTGTTTTTTTAAAATTCACTGGATCTTAGTGTATTCCAAAGAATACGTTGTGCCTCAGTGTTCAATGGAAAGCGATTTTAGTGTGTCTGTTGACAAGGATTGCGAGTGTGTCATTGTAAACTGAACTTGGAAGTGTGTGTAACAGCATCTTTCTTTCTTTCTTTCTTTCTTTCTTTCTTTCTTTCTTTCTTTCTTTCTTTCTTTCTTTCTTTCTTTCTTTCTCTCTCATTCATTCATTCATTTATAAAAAGTTATTGGTTGCCCATCTTACCATATAGTAACTGGGTGGCTTACAGTTACATCTAAGCTAAAAAATAAAAAGTTAAAATCAAACATTAAAACCAAGGACACATGGGGAGGGCGGGGGCAGAGTGTGTGTGTGGGGTAGCTGGGATCTTTCATTACTCGATCAGCCACCTCCATTGCATTGTCCCCCTACTGGGGCCCCAGGCTGACTGGCAGAGCCAGAGCTTTAGGCCTTTACAAAAAGATAGGAGGTTTGGGGCCAACCTCACATCCGGGGGAGGGAGATGTTTCAGAGGGCAGGAGCCACAGCAGGGAAGGCCTCCTCCTGGACCCCACCAGCTGGAATAATCAGGCTGACAGGACCCATAGCAGGCCTCGTCTGCTGGCACGAGTGGCATGGGCCAACCCCAGTGGGGTAAGACAGTCCCTCAAGTAACCTGGACCCATGCCATGATGGGCTTCTAAGGTGATCACCAACACCTTGAATTGCACCTGGAAGCAGACTGGTAACCAATGCAGCTCGCGGAGCAGTGGCATTACAGGGGCCATTCTTGGGCCCCACAAAAGAGCCTGTGCTGCCGCACTTTGCACCAGCTGTAGCTTCCGAATGCTCTTCAAGGATAGCCCCATGTAGAACGCATTACAATAGTCCAGTCGTGAGATGACTAAGACTGAACGACTGAGTGCAGGAAATCTTGGTCCAGGAAAGGCCGCAATTCCTGCGCAACACGAAGTTAGTCACGTGGTTACAGCCACCATCTGGACTTCTCGGATCAGCAGGCCTCCCTGAGTTGAGTCTTTCTCCTGAAAATCAGTGGCATTTTCAAGCAATTTCAGCTGGTTGGTGCTAGTGTTGTTATGCACAAGTGGGACCATACTTGAATCTGGGACCATACCTGTGGAATTGTCACAATGGGGCTTACACAGAAATCGCCGCAGCTTGTTCCACTTATCTCCTGCTGACACATTGCTGACTGTTTCAGTTGCAGGGATTTTATCCTGAACATCTGGGGTTCTCTGGAGCTGCAAGGCTTTAAAAAAGATTTCTAATTAGCTGATGAGCAAATGGAAGGAAAGATATATAAAGAAATGCACATACATGAAGCACCACTGTGGCACTAGAAATGCAAACAAGCTTCTTTTACGATATTCCTGTTCTCTGGAAGTCTTTTTTTATCTCCATACTTCTTATAAAATTTATTTTTTCTGCATGTTTTTTTTCCTGTTCTGGCTGCTCACCGCTGCTCATGGAAATAGCTTGACAGGGACCAAGTTGGGAGCTCAGTCTGGACCTGCTAAGTCATTTTTGTTCTATGTTTCCCAATTTCTTGGCTTTCCTGTCAGTGCAAGGAAGGCAAAGATTGCTAGCTAGCCTCTCTGTGGGTGGATCTTTTCTCATTAGTAGTCCCTGTGCCTTTGCTTAATTTGCATATAGGTAAATGAAGACTCAATCATCCAGGCCAAAAGTATCTAAACCAGTTAAATCAGGGCAACTGGAACCAAAGTTTGTTAATCTGAGATGTTTTGTTGCTCATCCAAGTAACTTTTTCCTGACAGTTAGAACAATTAACTAATGGAACAACCTGCCTCCAGAAGTGGTGAATGCTCCAAAACTGGAAGTTTTTAAGAAGAGATTGGACAACCTTTTGTCTGAAATGGTATAGAGTTTCTTGCCTGTTCTGTTCTGTTCTGTTCTGTTCTGTTCTGTTCTGTTCTGTTCCCTTCCCTTCCCCTCTCCTCTCCTCTCCTCTCCTCTCCTCTCCTCTCCTCTCCTCTCCTCTCCTCTCCTCTCCTCTCCTCTCCTCTCCTCTCCTCTCTTCTCTTCTATTAACTTCATCCATCAAAATAAAATAGTCTGAGATAAAATAATAAGTAATCTCTGCCTCACTATTTTTTAATTTTAATTACAATAACAATAATAATAATGTTGGAAGGGACCTTGGAGGTTATCTAGTCCAACCCCCTACTCAGGCAAGAATCCCTATACCATTTCAGACAAATGGCTGTCCAGTCTCCAGTCCCTTTCAATCCTGTTCTGTCCTTCAACACTGGAAGTTTTTAAGAAGAGACTGGACAGCCATTTGTCCGAAATGGTATAGGGTTTCCTGCCTGAGCAGGGGGTTGGACTAGATGACCTCCAAGGTCCCTTCCAACTTTATTAATAATACAGACTTTTCTTTCTTCTTTTTTTTCTCCTTATACTACTCTCTTTGCTCTGATGCCACAACAATCAAAGCAAAACAAGGTTGCTCTTTCATCCCCGTGTCATTCCATAGAAACCTTATAGCAACAATGAACCGACCCTCAGCTGCATACAGGTAGCCCTCAACGTACGACCATAATTGAGCCCAGAATTTCTGTTGCTAAGCGAGAAAGTTGTGAAGTTGAGTTTTACCCTGTTTTGCGACCTTTTTTGCCACAGTTGTTAAGCAAATCATTGCAGTTGTTATTTATTTTATTTATTTATTTATTTATTTCAATTTATATGCCGCCCCTCTCCCAAGACTCAGGGCGGCTCACAACAACAATTAAAACACAATTAATTTAAAAATTCATTCCATTCACACAACATACAAACACATTCAATTCACAGCCACTGATGGCGGGACACTCTTAGGGCCGAGGGGCAGAGCACAGCTCATATGTCCCAAGCCTGTCGGCATAGATGTGTCTTCAGTGAATCATGTGGTCATTAAGCGAATCAGGCTTCCCCCACTGACTTTGCTTGTCAGAAACTAGCTGGGAAGGTTACAAGTGGGGAATCACATGACCCCAGGACAGTGCAACTGTCATACAGCTAGTCCTTGACTTATGACCATAATAATAATAATAATAATAATAATAATGATGATGATGATGATGATGATGATGATGATGATGATGATGATGATAAAGTTGGAAGGGACCTTGGAGGACATCTAGTCCAACCCCCTGCTCAGGCAGGAATCCCTATACCATTTTGGACAAATGGCTGTCCAGTCTCTTCTTAAAGTCTTCCAGTGTTGGAGCATTCACCGCTTCTGGAGGCAGGTCGTTCCACTGGTTAATTGTTCTCACTGTCAGGAAGTTTCTCCTTAGTTGAGCCCCCAAACTTGCTCCATTTTACCACCTTTCTTGCCACACTTGTTAAGTCAATAACACGGTTGTTAAGTGAATCTGGCTTCCCCGTTGACTTTGCTTGTCAAAAAGTTGCAAAAGGTGATCACATGACAGGGGGATCTTGCAACTGTCATTAAATGTGAGTCAAGCATCTGAATTTTGATCCTGTGACCATGGGGATGCTGCAATGGTCGTAAGTGTGAAAAACGGTCATAAGTCACTTTTTTCAGTGTCACTGTAACTTCGAACGGTCTCTAAATGAACTGTTGTAAGTTGAGGACTACCCGTAAATACATCAGTTGCCAAGCATCCAAATTTTGATCACATGATCATGGAGATGCTGCAATGGATGTAAGTATGAAAATTGGTCATAAGTCATTTTTTCAGTGCTGTTGTAACTTTAAATCAGGGGTTCTCAACCTTGGCAACTTTAAGACTTGTGGACTTCAATTCCCAGAATTCCTCAGCCAGCTTTGCAAAGCTGGCTGAGGAATTCTGGCAGTTGAAGTCCACAAGTCTTAAAGTTGCCAAGGTTGAGAACCCCTGCTTTAAATGAACGGTTGGAAGTTAAGGACCATTTGTAGTAGAAAAACAATATTCCTTTAAACCAGTGGTTCTCAACGTTTTTCAGGTTGAGACCCCACTTGCTTCGCCCATGTGCATCGCGCCCCCCCCAAAAAATGGCGGCCCGCAATGGGCCAATCCGCGCATGCAGGGCGCGCGCGCCCCCCCAAAAATGGCAGCCCGCGATGGGCCGATCCGCGCATGCGTGGCGCGTGCGTGACGCCCGAACCGTGACGGGCCGATCCGGGCATGCAGGGTGCGCGCACGCCCCCAAAAAAAGAAAAAACAAAAAAACAAAATGGCGGCCCGCAGTGTCCGGCGACCCCCGCGAAACGGTCGTTCGACCCCAAATGGGGTTGCGACCCATAGGTTGAGAACCACTGCTTTAAACTTTGTCACTTCATTCCAGATTGACTGGATTGCAGTTTTAGGTGCCAAACCTTGACCGTGTCTCATTTGTTCCCAGCCAATGATCTCTGCCAAACCACAGCGGGTTTTCCTTCTCCGTTGGACCTCTGCCAATGGTTAATTAAAGTCCTGATAGCCAACAGCTTCCTCTCTTGCTCAAGAAAGAAAAAAAAAACCTAAACCTGGCCTTTCTGCATTTAGCTTAAATTGCTGATTAACCCAGCCTCCCTGTGCAGCAGCAAAATCGCAGCAATAAAATAATGATAATGTGCTGTGTGTGTGTGTGTGTGTGTGTGTGTGTGTGTGTGTCTGGCAGGCAAGTTTAATAATCTTGACTAGCCCGGTGCAACTGCAGAAGTTGGTAAACAGTGCCAGCTACCAGGTTTCACCAGACCATAAAGAGGAGACAAGGCGAAGCCTGACAGTCCCGTGAGCTTGTCAGAAATGCAGAGTTGGTGCTTTGCAATACCCAAGCCGGCTTCACGTGTTCTCAGTCCTGCTGGCTCCAGGTCATGTGAAGGCATCCCTGGCTGAGTGGGTTTTGCGTGTGCAGGCCAATTAGGCTAGCAAGCTGCTTTAACAGCTTTTGCACGAGAGGTGGAGCCAGACGGGGTTGCCTTAGCCCAGGAATCCAGATTAAAGCCAGAGTGGCTCGCTTGAGTGCCCCTTGCTCGGCCACCCAGCCCCTGTGATCGCCTTGCCCACCACCAATCATATGCTGCCCCTTATAGCCCCCACAATTTCCCCACCTGCTTCCAGTCACGCACTCCCCAAACACCAATTGGCTGGTGGGTACTTGTCCAATGCAGCGAGACACCTGGGGAAAACCATCCCCCAGGGAATGGGCCACGATGAAAAGCTGGGGCTGGGTGGCCAGGACGCCATTGATGGTGGACAATCACTGGCAGAGGGCCAGTGGAGAAGGAAAGCCTGTTGTGATTTAATGGCTACAGTTGCCTGAGAGTGAATTTGGAGCAGCCAAGGGTCACTGCCTAAATGCCCCATTCTAGGAAGGGAAGCTGCCTTGCTAGAGTTTCCACTGGAATTTCTACTGCAGCAAGGAAAGTTCAATGACTTCATAATCCATTGTTAGATCTTTGTTTTTACATAATAGAGCTGGAAGAGAACTTGCAGGTCTTCTTATCCAACCTCCTGCTCAAGCAAGAGACCTTATACCAGGGGTAGGCAACCTTGGCTCTTTTATGACTCGTGGACTTCAACTCCCAGAATTCCTGAGCCAGCCATGCTGAGGGGAAAGGGATTTCCAAGCTGAGCCATGCTGGCTCAGGAATTCTGGGAGTTGAAGTCCACGAGTTATAAAAGAGCCAAGGTTGCCTACCCCTGCCCTATACCACCTCAGACAAGTGCTGTCCAATCTTTTCTGAAAAATCTCCAGTGATGAAGCACCTACAACTTCTGAAGAAAAGCTGTTCCACTGGTTAATTGTCCTCACTGTTAGGAAAGTTCTCCTGAATTCTAGGTTACTTCTGTCCTTGATTAGTTGCCCTCCATTGCTTCTTGTCTTCTCTTCTGGTGTTTTGGAGAATAATTTGACCCCTCTTCTTTGTGGTAGCCCCTCAAATACTGGAACACTGCTATCATGTCACCCCTAGTCTTTCTTTTATCTAGACTAGCCATATCCAATTCCTGCAACCTTTCTTCCTATGTTTTAGTCTCCAGGCCCTTAATCATCTTAGTAACTCTTTTCTGCACTTTTATCTTTTTTTTTTTAATGAACCATAAGTGAAAGGGTAGAAAGAGAGAGGCAGCGGCCATGGAGAGGCTACCAGCCCAGGACAAAAGGGGTGCCCAGGGCAATGTCCAGATGCTGCAGCCAATTGAAGTTAAGGGTATCACTAGAACATGAGGGAAGAATTACAGATTGCAAAACAGCCATTTTGAAGCAGAGCTTGAAACCAAGGCAAGTGCATTTATGATGGGCTGGGAATGGGTGGGGGGTGATGTCATCAGTTACCCCGCTGAAGAAGCTGTGGGTGACCCATAGAGACAATGGCAAGCAAAGAGGCTGAATCTGCACCTAGTCAGCACCACAGTTAGTGAGAATGAACGAGAACTTGGTCCATCAGCTGAACAGCCAGGTCTTACTTATTGGAAGCTTTTCAAACAGTTATGGTTACTGCATGTATTCCTTGCATTGTTTTTTTGCCTTAACTTTCTATTCAGTGTGGTTACAGGGGGTGAGTATTAAATTCCCCCATTTACAATGTTCACATCTGTTCTTAAGAACCAAAGGAAACTTTAGTATCTTTGATCGCATAGCCAATTTCTTTCCCTGTGGGAATGTTTCAAAAAGCGTCTAATAATCTCTGACTCGCTGCAATCTACAGTCAAATAATTCAATAGCTGTACCAAATTTATGTCATTAACTGATGAAAAATTGAACCACATTGGTTGCCTTCCCTTTTTCTTTCTTTCTCTTTGTTTTGATTTCTTTTAGTAGCAAGAAGGTGATTTGTTTTATTCAACTTTATTAAGCTTCAAACAAAGCTAAAATGCAATAGAAGAGGAAGAATTGGGAGAAGGGGATCAAAAAGGAGAAAAAGTTCAAATGTGACAAAAAATATACATTAAAAACAAAAGTAAAGGAACCCACAGCTTAATACATAAGAGGGTGAGGAAGGTGAAAGGGATTACTAGGAGAGTTTAATTTCCTCCTGTGGGAAGTCAGCCCCACCCACAGAGAAGGAAATATTAAAAGGGCAGAATATTATATTTCCTCAAAAGATCTTAAAGAGGCAGAAAAGCATGCCCAGTCTCCCTATCCCAAGAGAAACAAGGTCTGTAGAAATGCAGATTAATAATCCATTCAGGAAGGTTGGAGCCCTCCAGCTAGAACAGCGGTTCTCAACCTTTTTCAGGCCGAGACCCCACCTGCGCCGCCCATGCGCGGCGCGACCCTGACCTGCATATGTGCGGCGTGCGCACGACGGCCCGAACCGCGCATGCACGGCGCGATGGGCCGAATCACGCATGCGCGACGTGTGCACAACGGTTCGAACCGCACCTGTGCGGCGCACGCGCGACGGCCCAAACCGCACATGCATGGCGCGACGGGCCGAATTGCGCATGCGCAATGTGCATGCAACAGCCCGAACCGCGCATCCGCGGCACGACGGGCCAAACTGCATATGCCCGGCACGCACACAACGGCCCGAACTGCGCATGTGCGGCGCGATGGGCCGAATTGCGCATGCCCGACGCACGCGCGACGGCCCAAACCGCGCATGTGCGGCACGACGGCCCGAACCGCACATGTGCGGCGTGCGCGCGACGGCCCGAACCACGCATGCCCGGCGCGACTGGCCGAATTGCGCATGTGCAATGCGCACGCGACAGCCTGAACGACGGGCCAAACCGCATATGCCCGACGCGCGCGCAATGGCCCAAACCGCGCATGCGCGGTGCGACGGGCCGAATTGCACATGTGCGGCGTGCGCGCGACGGCCCGAACCACGCATGCCCGGCGCGACTGGCCGAATTGCGCATGTGCAATGCGCACGCGACAGCCTGAACGACGGGCCAAACCGCATATGCCCGACGCGCGCGCAATGGCCCAAACCGCGCATGCGCGGTGCGACGGGCCGAATTGCGCATGTGCGGCGCGCGCGCAACGGCCAAGGTAAAACGGGGGAAAAATAGCGGACTGCGGTGTCCGGCGACCCCCGTGAAATGGTCGTTCAACCCCAAATGGGGTCGCGACCCATAGGTTGAGAACCGCTGAGCTAGAAGCTTAGGAAGACAAAGACACCTAAAATCTACATACCCAACCCAAAGTCTAAGACAGGACATAATAGGATTAACCCACAGATGCCAAAGGGGCACACTCAGACTTAGGTCAAAGTACATGACACAGGAAATACAAAGTCTCAAACAGGAACAGGAAACAACCTCAAGAGCCCCAGAGGGTATAAAAACTCACTCCCTACATGTGCTCTGTCTCTTTTTCTTCCAGAGCCATCTTTCTGTCTGGCTCTCCTCTTCAATAAACTGCAACCTTCTTTGTAAAGCAGTTGCTATGTTGTTTATTCCCAGCTTGGACTGAACCCTAATGAAGATTTTTTGTTTCCTTCTACACTCCTGATCTGAATAGGAAACAAACTCACTCCTTTAATGTAAAACTTATGCCTAATAAAAATCAGAGTCAGCTTTCATTTTCTAAAAGGAATGTTCAAACCATCTTTTAGGAAAATGGAAGTAATTTCAAGTGATTTATTAACAGGTATGATCAACAATGCATAAGCACACCGAGACAAGTGGGTTTTTTGGGACTTCTTAGGGAGAATTTTACGGGTAGAACTAAAAGCTCCTAACTCAAATGCAAATTTGGCACTATCTCCTGCTCAAATATATCTTCCCAGGGAAATTAACTTGTCAGCTGAACCATAAAATATTTAGAAAGCCAAGAAATCCAAATGAACAAATATCAGGAAGTAACTCTGCAGAAGGCAGAACTCTTGGCAGAAAAACAAAGAATTGCATGTAGGCAGGAAAGAGAAATGCCCCTGTACAGTGGTAGATATGAGCTTTATTTATAAAAAGAAAGAGACAATAAGAAGTTAAGCAAGAAATCAAAGAGGGTTTTAATCATAGATCGTAAAAATAACAATATAAGCTCTAACTGTGGATAATTGAATCTGCTGAGAAGAAAATAAGCTGTCAAACTTTAGTAAGTTTTGTTGCAAAGCAATCTTTATGCCCTTTAGTGCCACAATATTCAACTGTGCTTATATGGATAGTTCTCGACTTACAACCTTAATGGAGCCTATTATGGTTGTAAGTTGTGTTGGTCGTAAAGTGGGTCACATCTGCGACTGACCTGATTTTACGAACTTTTTTGCGATGGTTGTAAAGTGAAAGCCACAGTCTTAAATCAAACACCATGGTCATAAAGCAAATGCCATGGTCATAAAGGGAAGACTGCCATCATAAATGCTAGGTTGTCATCAAACACATTTATGTGACCACTGGACACTGAAAATGGCCGTAAATGCTGGCCGATTGCCAAGCCTCCCACGGGGGTGTGTGTCACATGACTACAGGGGCACAGGGCCCTCGGAACTCCAGAACCGGATCATAAGTACCCCTGGGGAGGCATGGCGTAACTTCAAAAGGTCATTAAACACTCAGCCATAAATCAATGACTACCTGTAGAAAGGGAAAATAGAGATGGGAAGGTTATACAGGTAGTCCTTGACTTACAACAGTTTGTTTAGTGACCATTCAACGTTACAGTGGCACTGAAAAAAGTGACAAATGACCATTTTTCACACTTAGGATTGTTGCAGCATCCCCATGGTCACGTGATTAAAATTCAGACTCTTGGCGACTGTCTCATATTTATGACCGTTGCAGTGTTCCAGGGTCACACGATCACCTTTCGCATCCTTCTGACAAGCAAATCATTGGGGAAGCCAGATTCACTTAACAACCCTGTCAGATTCACTTAACAACTGTGGCAAGAAAGGTCGTAAAAATGGGGCAAAACTCACTTGACCACTGTGTCACTTAGCAACAGAAATTTTGGGGTCTGTTGTGGTCGTAAGTCAAGGAGCACCTGTATTTCAAATGCTGCAGAACAAACTTCTGGGGAGGATGCGGAGCACAATGGAGGAGAACCCAGCCTCTGCCAAGAACAGAGATTCCCTCCCTGGAAATGGAGGGAAGCCAGGAGAAGGAGGAGGAGCCTAGAGGGGCTTCTGAGGATGAGGAAAGACCAGGAAGATGGACTGTGCTGTGTGAATAAATTCAGATTCTGCACAGAGTTAAAGGCCTTTTTTTAGTAGCAAGACAAACAGCAGGAAACTCAGAGCATTCCAGAGCCAGCAGTGGAGATAGGGAAAGAGCTGTAATAAATTACAAGGCAATAACAGGAAAGAAACTTGAGAAAGAGAAAAAATAAGGTTAATATTTAAGTTCTTACATTATCCCGTACATACATACAGTAGAAAAACAGACTGGTTTTATAAATACAACTTTCACTTGTGTAGCTATTATATTAGTATATTATTATAACATTAATTAATATCATTATTTTATAATAATATATAATTATAACTTCATTATACTATTTCTGTAGCTGTTATGGTGTCTAGAATACAATCGCTCATTTGTGTAATTATTGGCTGTGTGCGTGTCTATCTTGGTTTATATTTTGACTCATACCCTCCAAAACAAACACCTCACTGTTGGGTAAGGATTTACGTAATCCTTTAAACTAAAGGCAGATCATAATCTCTCATCTCTTCAGGCCTGGCCGGAGGAAAAATTGTCACTCCTGGGAAAATTCTCCTGCACTTATTAGGAGCCCATTTGCAGATCAGAATTTCCATGCTTAGAGATTGGGTTAGACATACATATACCTTACCAGTGTATGACTAGAACTAAAGGAATTTCCCATGCCAGATTCAGCAGCTCATGATTAATATCTGTGTCACATTTTTAACATTGCTTCTTAAGATGTATGACACAGTAATTCCTACACTTGAAATATGGACCTTATTTATTATTTAATTTTATGTTATATTTGATTTTATTTATTGGACTTGCTTGCTACCCATCTCAACTAGATTTAGACTCTGCTGCTATATTTTCTCAATATTGTCATTGTTTAGCAGAGATACCATTTGTTTGTAGTATCAAAAGAGAATTTAGTGAGATTTTATACCCTGAACTAAATAACATTCATTAGTAAGAACTAACTGTATAGTTAAACCTGCAAGGAGACATTACATCTGACTGTCCTCTGGCAACCTTCACCCTTGAGATAAACATTTTACACAGTGATTCAGTTATAATCTATTTAGATTAGATTAAGTTTATCTCTTCCATTTTCTTTCAACATAGTCACACTTTTAAGGCTGATTTTATACACATCCACTCCCACACACACTCAGATAAGATTAAATTACAATTTCAACAATATAGCAGGCCATGTCGATCTTGATATTTTATTTATATGTTTATTGTAGTTGAATGATGTTGAATTTGGCAAGTCGTTTAAAGCAGAGAAAATGTGTTGGCTATTCCTGCCAGCTCAGACTCATCAAATTTGCAGATGACACTAAGCTGGCAGCCAACACCGGAGAAGATTGGCTCAAAATCCAAAAGGATTTTGACAGAACTGAACCCTGGGCCCTATCTAGCAAAATGAAATTTAATGTAGATAAAAGTAAGGTTCTACACTTAGGCAAGAAAAAACAGCCATACAGGTACAGATGAGGTCAAACTTAGCTCTATGCCAGTAACTGTGAGAGGGATCTTGGAGTCCAAGTCAACAATCACTTAAATATGAGCCAGCAATGTGCAGCAGCAGCCAAGAAGCCAATTCAATCCTAGACTGCATTAATAAAGGGATAGAATCAAAATCATGGGAAGTATTAGTACCATTTAACAAAGCCTTAGTATGGCCACACTTGGAGTACTGCATGCAGTTTTGGTCACCGTAATATAAAAAAGAGGTTGAGACCCTGGAAAGAGTACAGAGAAGAGCAAAAAAGATGATTAGGGGACTACAGGCTAAAACATCTGAAGAATGGTTCCAGAATTTGGGTATGTCTAGTCTAGTGAAAAGAAGTACGGGAGAGTGGGGAAATGATAACAATGTTCCAGTATTTGAGGGGCTGCCACAAAGATGAGGGGAGCAAACTACTTTCCAAAGCACCAGAAGGCAGGACAAGCATCAATGGATTGAAACTAATCAAGGAGAGAAGCAACCTGGAACTAAGAAGAAACTTCATAACAGTGAGAACAATCAACCAGTGGAACAGCTTGCCTTCAGACGTTGTAGGTGTCCCTTCACTGGAGGCTCTCAAGAAGAGACTGGACAGCCATTTGTCTGAAATGGTATAGACTCTCAAGCAGAGACTTGGACCAGAACAGCAGTTCTCAACCTGTGGGTCACGACCCCATTTGGGGTCGAACGACCGTTTCACGGGGGTCGCCAAACATGGCAGTCCGCCATTTTTCCCCATTTCCCCTCAGCCGTCGCGTGCGCACTGCACATGCGCGATTCGGCCCGTCGCGCCACGCATGCATGGTTCGGCCCGCCACGCGCGCGCTGCGCATGCGTGGTTCGGCCCGCCCCGTGCGTGCCGCGCATGCGCGGTTTGGCCCATTGCGCCACACATGCACGGTTTGGGCCGTCGCGCGCGCGCCACGCATGCATGGTTCGGGCCATTGTGCCATGCATGCGCGGCGCAGGTCAGGGTCGCGCTACGCATGGGCGGCGCAGGTGGGGTCTCGGCCTGAAAAAGGTTGAGAACCGCTGGACTAGAACAGTTCCAAAGTCCCTTCCAACTCTGTTATTCTATAGTCTATGAAAAAAAAATATTACCACTTCTAATGACCAGGAAGGTAAATTGTGAAGAGTAGTTC
This sequence comes from Bothrops alternatus, assembly GCA_034064705.1. NCBI lineage: Eukaryota > Metazoa > Chordata > Lepidosauria > Squamata > Viperidae > Bothrops > Bothrops alternatus. The sequence goes on along the minus strand of JARGCV010000174.1, from coordinate 7,913,757 downwards.
CTTTGAAGCCCTATATCTCAATGCTTTAAATTCTATTCAGATCTATAGTCAATAAAAGAACCCACCTCATGAAGATATAATGGAGTTGAGCTGAATTGAACTGACTTTTTACATTTTATTTTTAAAATGTTAACTAATTATTTATTTAAATTTAGGGGGGAAATGAAAAATATAAGACAAAACACCACAATCCACCAAACAAAAAAAACAAAAAAAAACAAACCACCAACCCACCCATAGTCAAAGGAAACCACATTTAAATAAAAATAATCTCTCACAATTAGGTCCAGGAGCCAGAAAAAGGGAATTGGTCTCAGATATCCAATGCTCCATTTCTGAAGAGTGATCCTCCCCTTTTCTCCCTCCATCTCTCCATCTGCTGATCAACAACCTTGATCTCCATCCCTTCTACTCTATCATCATCATCATCATCATCATCATCATCATCATCATCATCATCATCATCATCATAATAATAATAATAATAATGTTGGAAGGGACCTTGGAGGTCATCTAGTCCAATCCCCTGCTCAGGCAGGAAACATGAACGGAGCATACAGATAGTCCTCAACTTACAACCTCAACTGAACTCAAAAATTTCTGTTGCTAAGTGAGACAGTTGTTAAGTGAGTTTGCCCCATTTTTTTTGACCTTTCTTGCTACAATGGTTAAGTGAATTACGACAAGTGTTAACTTAGTAACACGGTTGATACACGAATCTAGCTTCCCATTTGACTTTGCTTGTCGGAAAGTCACAAAAAGTCATTGTATGACCCTGGGACATTGCAACTGTCATAAATATGAGTCAGTTGCCATGTGTCTGAATTTTGATCATGTCACCATGGGGATGCTGCAACGGTTATAAGTGTGAAGAACAGTCATAAGTCACTTTTTTCAGTGCCGTTGTAAGTTTGAATGGTCAGTAAATAAACTATTGTAAATCGTGGACTACCTATATTTACACTGTCAGTGATTCATTTAGAACAGAGATCCCCAACCTTTTAGGCACCAGGGACTGGTTCCCACGGAGAGGGGTTTTTCCCACGGAGCGGAGGGTGCATGGTTTTGTGTGCTGCCTGCATCCCGCAGATGGGGCTTTGCTTGTTTGTGCAGCCCGGTTGTGGCATGCCACGGCCCGGTATCAGTCCACAGACCGGGGGTTGGGGACCCCTGATTTAGAACACATAATTTGTCAATGTTGCTTTCTCCATTGCAATGTCTACTGTTCGGAATGATAATTTCCTCCTTACGTCTACAGTCCCAAACTTACTATCCTTTATGGATGTAGATAGACCATATACAAGAGCTGTACTTTCAGGTCCTATGAGGACAGCTTATTAATATGAGCCCAGACTTAATGTTGATTGCTTTAATATTGGAAAAGCGTACTGAAGTTCTACCTCAGGATACTGAATTTCTACCTCAGGATCTTTTGTTAGGGATTATAGAGCTTGATGTGAGGAGTGAAAAATGTTTACCAAACCAGATGTTTATAAAGATCAATACTTAGTGATGTATATCAGGTGCTATGATGATTGATGCATACTATGATTTTATGTTCAATGCTGATTGCATGAATGTAGATAGACCATATACAAGAGCTGTATTTTCAGGCCTTATGAGGACAGCTTATTAATATGAGCCCAGATTTAATGTTGATTGCTTTAATATTGGAAAAGCGTACTGAAGTTCTACCTCAGGATACTGAATTTCTACCTCAGGATCTTTTGTTAGGGATTATAGAGCTTGATGTGAGGAATGAGGAATGTTAACTAAACCAGACGTTCACAAAAACTGATCCTTAGAATTGTATTGCAGGATATATGATGATTGTTTTTTAATATGAACTTATGTTTAATGTTGATGGTTTTAATAAAATAATTAAAAAAAAATAGCCTTGAAGCCCTTGAAAAACGTATGTCCATTGTAAACAATAGACCATGCTAGTTAATGGCTTTGGCTTTTTTTCCTGTAAGGATAGAAAATGACTAACTTCTATTTGTGGTTTTAGAATCTCATTTTCTCTTCTTTTTTTAAATATGTTTTATTAATTTTTTAACATAATCACCCAAATATTCAGTAAACTATGTGTTGTCTGGGTTTACATTTATAAAACATTCACTAACAGTTGATTTCTATAATCTATAATCCACATAATAACTTTACTTGATTTCCTCTTTTTCCCATAAAGTTCTCTTTTAAGTTAATACAATTCTTGTTGTTTTAATGAATGATGATTGATTATAAAAGTTTTCTAATATTTCTACAGATAATAACCACATCAATATAATATTGCTTTTCTATCTAGTCATTCTGGTTGTCTCATCATAGCTCCTGTTTACAGTTCCTGTTTACATTTGTTTTTTCCCACAGTTTAAAACATTCTTACTAGTTAAGCTTTTCTCAAAGTTAATTACATTTAAATATTTAAGTCTATTTTTTTCTCATATAAGCCAACCCAATACTTTTACCTTTCTTAAGGAATAAATAAGACTTAAAAAAAAGAAAAAAGAAGAATAAGAATTTTAAAAAATAAAAGTATTTTCTCTGCTTTAATGCTCACATGCAGCCCAAAGACACTGACGGATGGCCAGTCTTCGCATTTAAAATTATGAATAATGCATTTATTTTTAAAATAAATTTGTTAAAAATTTCTCATGTATCTACAGTATAAGCATTCATGGAAAATATTAAGCTTCAGACAACTCACCCCAAATCCCCAGTCCTGTGAGGGCTGCCACAAGAATGAGGATTATAGTACATCCAGATCCTACCAGGAAGCAATGACAGCGAGGATGCTCCAGCAGGAAATCTGCAAACACAGAGATAAGGAAAGAAACAACAAGAAAAATAAGAGCTCTGTACAAGTAGTCCTCGACTTACAACAGTTCATTTAGTGACCGTTCAAAGCTACAACGGCACTGAAAAAAGGGACTTACGACTGTTTTTCACAGTTACGGACTTTGAAGCATCCCCATGACCATGTGATCAAAATTTGGATACTTGGCAACTGGTTCACACTTACGACCGTTGCTGCATCCCAAGGTCTTTTGCGGCCTTCTGACGAGCAAAGTCAATGGGGAAGCTGGATACACTTAATAACCATGTTACTAACTTAACAGCTGCAGCGATTCACTGAACAACTGTGTCAAGAAAGGTTGTAAAATGAGTCCCAAACTCTATTGCTGTTGCTTTTGCTAAGCAGAGCAGTTAAATGAGTCTTTTATGACTCTTTTTGCAGTGGTTCTTAAAGTGAATCACTGCAGTTGTTAAGTGAATCATGTAGTCATTAAGTGAATCTGGGTTCCCATTGATGTTGCTTGTGGAAACTGACTGGGAAGGTGGCAAATGGTGATCTTATGATCCCAGGATGTTGCAACCATCATAACTAACATGCCAACTATCAAGCACCCAAATTTTGATCACATGACCATGGATATGTTGTAACAGTTGTAAGTGTGAGGGCCAGTTGTAAGCTCCTTTTTTTCTGTGCCATTGTACACTTTAAATGGTTATTAAAAGAATGATTATAAGCTGGAGACTACTTGTATTTCCAGAAGTGGGTGGATAGTATGCATTTTTGTGTGTACGTATGTATGTATGTATGTAAGTGTCTGTGTGTGGATGGAGAGAGAGAGAGAGAGAGAGAGAAAGAAGGAGAGGAGAGAGAGAGGAGAGGAGAGGGAGAGGGAGAGTATTCTTTTTTTTTTTAAATTCTTTTATTAAAACAATCAACATTGAGCATAAAAACCTATTATGCAGCAATCATCATGACACCTGGTATACAATACTAAGTATTAGTCTTTGAAAACGTCTGAGTTAGTAAGCCTTTTTCCCCACTCCTCGCGTCTAGCCTCAACTATACTCCTGTTACGTTTTATTTTGGTTGGTGTTTCTCTTATCTGGTTCAATATTAATGTGATCAACATTAAACATAAGATCCTATTGCTAAGCAATCATCCTAGAACATAGCATACAACATTAGGTATTAATCTTTGTAAACATCTGTTTTAGTAAACGTTCTTCCCTCCTCCCTTACATCTTCAAGTATACTCCGAATACATTTTGTTTGATTGGTGTTTCTCTTATATATGGTCTATCTACTGTATCTAGTCTATCGCATATTGTGCGTTTGCGCTTCTGAGTTGACTTCATCCCATTACTAGTGCAATCTTTATTGGCCACATAAGGAATTTGTATCTGGTGCATAAGCTCTCACTGTACTAACAAACAACAAAGTGATAAGCCATAAATCATAAGATTCAATTATAAATCATAGGATACAAACAATTTATAAAGTATAATATCAACAGGAGAAGTTAATAGGAAAGTTGAGAGGCGAGAAAAATGAGAAGATGAGAAGCTGAGAAAGATGAGAAGCTGACAATAAGATGACCAACTTTTTTACAATAAAAAGGAGGGCACAAATAAATTGAAGAAAAAAATATCGTAAATAAAAGAAACATTTTATTCATTGCAACAATAATACAGACAACTTGCATGTGCAAAGTTTGCCGGCTGGGTGTTTTGGCGCACTCAGCAGCAATTACTATTGGCTTTCGAAAGCCAACAGCGGGAGTAGCACAGCTCATGCAAAAATTGGGGAAAAAAACCATCAAAAAAAGGTGCCGGAACGCCGTTCTGAGCATTCTATGAGAGAGAGAAAAAGCTCTGCAGATTAGTCTTCAAATATCGAAAAGGAGGACATGAAGGAGGACACTTTTCAAGGGAGGGCAGAACTTACAAAAGGAGGATTGTCCTCCCTAAAGGAGGACGGTTGGTCACCTTACTGAGTGACAAAGATAATAGCAATACAGCATACCACATGTGTAAATATCTTTAGGCATAAGACAGTGCTGTGGAAGTTAGGTGTTTAGCAGAGTGGCAGCATAGGGGCAGGAATTTTCTTTATGTCTGGTTGTTTTGGCACGCAATGCTCTATAGTGGCATCTTGAGGGGAGAAGTTGAAGCAGTTTATTCTAGGATGTAAGGGGTCTGTGGATATTTATAGAGAGAAAGGTGGGATAAAAATCTTTTTTTAAAAAAAACAAAAATCCTTTCCCTGGCCTTCTTCCATTGTGGATTACTCTTTGTTTACTCTTCCCTTTTCACTTTAACAGCAAGAATAAAGCATTAGGCCTCATTGTTGCTAATCTCTCAAGAGAAAAGGGAGATTAAGAAAGTAAATAATTAATCATCCCATAAGTGAAATCTTACTCAAAGTCCTTGCAGCTGAAAAATATCACTGGAGGAAAAGTGTTGAAAAAAAACCAGAGAGTTTGGTTCTGGGACCCATTACAAATTCCTAGAACAGGGGTGTCAAACTCCCGGCCCACAGGCCGGATGCGTCATGATGAAACCGCACCCACCCCATTGCCTGCGATGGGAAAAAGTCGTGATATGTCACAACACACCCCTGCCCTAGAAGGACCATATGCTCAGAGGCATGCTGTTCCCACATATTTCTACCTCATAATCTGCTATTCTGCAACTATTTCCAGCTGATGACCCACAAATTCTAATTTTAAGTTAGTTGACCTTAACGTCTGGCTTGGCTAGGCTGGCTTTAACACAGTCACAAACAAAATATGCAGTTGGTGGAAAATGAATTTAGATTTAAAAGGAAATAATGTACCCAATTCAGCATCAAATTTCTTCCTTCCTTTCATATATCTGAGTTAGTCATATCAGGACCTTATGAAAAACCCACCACAGAATATTTTGAAAGGAAAGAATGGAGGTGTAAGAAATTGGTAGCAAATGTTTCACTCTTCATTATGAATAATATTTCCCCCCAAATAATATATTTATACATACATTTGTATCCCACCTGCCTTGTATTAATAATTTAAGCAAAATAAGCAGATGTTTTGGGTACATGTTTCTTTTCCTAGCCATCATGTCCTTAACCTTTTCACTGCCACATTCAACTTTAATTTTCCATACATTTTTGTAGTTCCATTTTTCCCTTACAGTACAATAAAATTATTAAAATGCATTGAAATTTGTTGAACATTTCCATGTTTTTCTAATGCCCTAATTATAAGTAAATAATTTGCTTATAGTGTTCAATAAACGTATTCTGTAAGCTGCCTCAGTTCACCATGACTGAGTTGGGGGGTCAAATAAATGTTCTAAATTAATACATAAATAAAAGTTTTAAATTAATACAGTTGTGGGGTCCAACCTGTGGGATGGTCTGGAAGAAAACTGAATTTTTAATCTTGTTTCCCCTTCAGCATATTTGAATCTGAATGTCTTGTCAGTTAAGGAATGGAAGCGTTGAGGGACACCATTGTTGAGCTGTAGGGCAGGGGTGTCAAACTGCTGGCCCACGGGCCGGATGCATCATGCCAAAACTGCACCCCGAAACTGCACCCCGGCAATGAGGAAAAAGTCACAAAATATCACACCACACCACATGACATGGCGAGTTTGACACCCCTGCTGTAGGGCATCAGTTGATCTTAACCCAGCCTTCTATCCCACCCTTATTCTGAAGAGCAGAAGAGGCTCAGATAGACTTCCCCTCATTTTTAATTTCACAGAAATCTGTGAAGGAGGAACTGGAGAGGAAGTTGTGGTCCAAGCTGGAGAGGGAAATCAGAAGGGAAAAAAAATAACTCAAGGCTGAAAAGAGAAAGTGATTCTCTGGCTGGCTGAGGATCTGAAAAACCAAGTTCCCTTAGGAACAGATCTGGGGACTCCGTGCATTTATTCTGAGCTCTGTGCTGAAGAAAGGGTTCAAAGGAGAGATGAACTGCTTCCATTAGCAGCGTCTCATGGACTGCAGTAGGAGACCTCTTTGTCTCTGAGGCCTCTCTGCATGATTATGGACTCTGAAGACCACATTATAAAATCTTAAGGAGGACCCCGATGATAGTCCTCTCCAGTTGTGTTTTTGGTAACTCAACTAAAGTACAGGTCATCCTCGACTTAAAATCATACATTTAGCAACCGTTCGATGTTGCAGTTCAAAAAGCTGAAGCTGGAGAAAGTGAGTTACAACTGGTTCTTACACTTATGACTGTCATAGCATCCCTCAGACCAGTGGTGGGATTCAACCGGTTCGCACCAGTTCAGTAGAACCAGTAGCTAATTTTTTTTGTTGGCCACACCCAGAACGGACTTCCAGAAGCGGCATCCACACAGAGAACTGTCTGTTCACATATTTGAATCCCACCACTGAGCAAGGCCCATGATTTTCTATTTGGGCAATTGATAACCGGCATGCATTTATGATGGTTGCAGCATCATGTAACAACTATGGCAAAAAAGTTGTAAAATCAGGCCTGACTCACTTAACACCTGGCTTGTTTAGCCATGGAAATTCTGGTTCCCATTGTGGTGATAAGTCGAGAACTACCTTTCAGCTAGCTAAGATTCTATTTTCTTCCATTTTGAAGATTTAAGCTCATCCTTATTATAAAATAAGGGATGAACTAACAACAGAATGTCTAGTTTAAACCATGAAGTCCTTTCTCTACATTAAAAGTATAACTCTTGCCATGTTATTTTCTATATTTAATTTGACCTTTTCTTTCCTACAAAAGGGTAACAAAAGTTGCTTTCTTCATAACCATTGTTCATACGTGCCTGCTGTTTTTGATGATCCTTCTGTATCAAAGAAATCTTATTTTTCTCAGTCTTCCACAATTTGATGGCTTCAGATATTTCAGATTATATATTGGGCAACAAAGATCTTGGTGGTGGGGGATGATAGTCTAAAAGATTTGGTGGGGAAGGCTGGATTATTCTGTTCTAGGCATTTTGCTGTATTGATAATACTAAACATTACACTGGAAACATTACATGTTAACTTCACATCGTAAACGTATAATTGATCTCTCTGTCACAAACACAAAATTAAAATAAAACCATATGTGTATGTATGCACACACACACACATACATACATATATGCAGTGCTTTTTTCTAAAAAAAAAAAAAGAAAGAAAGAAAGAAAGAAAAGGTGCCAGAACTCACACACATCATACAACCTGCCTTGCCTACCCTACAAGGTTCCATCCCAAAAAGGTGCCGGAACTCCGTTCTGGGCGTTCTATGAGGAGAAAAGCTCTGCATATACGTATACAAACATATATATATACATATCCTCATGTGAAAGCCCTGGAGACAAGGCATGGAAGATAATATGTTATTGTAAAATAAAGTGATTTATGCCATGAAACACAGTAGAATGGAAAACAGACCTTCTTTAGTGCTCATCACTAGTTATGGAGCATTCTTAGAGACAAGCATTTAATCAGCTGTGGGTGCTCCATCACTGGAGATTTTTAAGAAGAAATTGGACAACCATTTGTCTGAAATGGCAACAGGTCTTCTGATAGAGCAGAGGCTTGAACTGGAAGACCGCCAAGGTCTTTTCCCACTCTGTTATTCTGTTATCATGCTGAAAATAAGAAGTGATGCCTTGTGGAGCAGTGTAAAGGCTGGATGTGTGAAAGGTGGGATCGTACAATGGATTGCATCAATAGAGAACTGGTAGAAACCTCATCAAAAGGGAAATTGGCAATTACATTCCTTCCCTTATTCCTGAGATCCCCAAGATGTCTGCATTGAGAACATCAAAACCATCAACTTAGAAGCCCCCCCTATAAATAAGCTGTAGTTTACCTTGCATCTGAGATTGTTTGAGTCTCCTCTGCATTCTCTTTGGCCGGTAATTGAAGTAGACAGTACCTTCTTCCTTCATTGTTACTCCAGCTACTAGTTTAATCAGAAGGAGGAAGAGCACTTTTCTTCTAACTCTACTTGGTATGAGCAGCAGCCCCAACCACTGTTATCTGGAGGTGGGCCACAAGATTGCACAGGAAGTGCTCTGAGACCAGCAAGGTATCAGCCTGCTTTGCTTCCAAGGCTTCTTTTATTTATCAAAATATAAGAGAACTTTCTGTTTCAAGTTGAGGGCAGCAAATTCATTTATCAGAAATGAGAAAGCGAAGGAGGAAATTCATTCTTCAGCAACAAATCAAGGCAATTGATCCTTTCTCCTTTTGAGTTTTCCATCTCATTTCTCCTCCAAATAGTTTCTCAATGCAAAGCCTTCAGGAATCTTCCTTTTGGTTTGTAACCTAACTGAATCCACATCACACCAAACCATAATATTTGTTTTGAGGACCTGTATACTGCACTAGCCAGAAAGAGGGCTGAGAAAATATCTACAGACCCCTCACATCCTGGACATCAACTGTTTCAACTTCTCCCCTCAGGACGCCACTATAGGACACTGCATGCCAAAACAATATAGACCAGGGGTAGGCAACCTTGGCTCTTTTACGACTCATGGACTTCAACTCCCAGAATTCCTGAGCCAGCATGGCTCAGCTTGGAAACCTCTTCCTTTCCCCTCAGCATGGCTGGCTCAGGAATTCTGGGAGTTGAAGTCCACGAATCATAAATGAGTCAAGGTTGTCTATCCCTGAACTAGACAAAAGGATAGTTTTTTTCTCTATATGCCAAAGATATTTATCCATATAGTAGGCTGTATTGCTATTATCCTTCTCCTCATCTTTCTCTTCTCATCTTTCTCATCCTCCCTACTACCTTCTCCTATTGGTACCTTATGATTTATCACTTATTGTTTGTATCTTATGATTTATGATCTATGGCTTATCACTTCGTTATTTGTATGTAACTGAAAGCCTAGGTACTAGAGACAAATTCCATGTGTGTGCAATCACACTTGGCCAATAAAGAATATTCCAGTTCCAAATAACAATTATATTGACAAACATAAAAAACACACCTTCCTCCTCCTATTTTCCCCACAACAACAACCCATTGAGGTAGGTTGCAATGAAAGCGACTAGCCAAAGTCGCCCAGATGGCATTCATGACTAAAGTGGGATTTAAACTCACGGTCTCTTGCTTTCTAGCCAGTGGCATTAACTACTAGACCACACTGATTGTCTGAATGCAGCCTAAGACTTATCTAAGTGGCCCCAAAGTCAAATCCCACCTAGCTGGCCATCATACAGATTTCCATAAAGTCTCTTCAATGGTAGCTTGGGATACATACAGTATCTACTGAATCTTGGAAACCAGAAATGGAATTTTCAACCCTCAAATATAGTGATGCCATTAGAGCAGGGCAGGTTTGAATGATATGAAATTATTCTTCACAGGTTTCAGGCCAGCTAGCTGGTCTAAATGTCTATGGAGATTCTCGATCATCCAGGTCACGGTTGTCCCAAAGGTGTTTTTTGCAAAAGGCAACTGGACTTTCTTTTTTTTTTTTCTTTTCAAAACAATTCACTTCTCATCCAGGAAGCTTCTTCAGTTCTATCTGAAAAAAGTTAGCACTAAGAAGTTTCTTGTATGAGAAGCAAAACATTTTCAAAGGAAAAAAAAATCAAGAAAGTCCAGCTGCCTTTTGTAGAAAGCGCCTTTGGGGCCACCAGGCCTAGGTTGCTAATAATAATAATAATAATAATAATAATAATAATAATAATAATAATAATAATAAAAAGTTGGAAGGGATCTTGGAGGTCATCTAGTCCAAACCCCTGCTCAGGCAGGAAACCCTATACCATTTTGGACAAATGGCTGTCCAGTTTCTTCTTTAAAACTTCCATTGTTGGCGCATTCACCGCTTCTGGAGGCAGGTTGTTCCCCTGGTTAATTTTTCTAACTATCAGGAAGTTTCTCCTTAGTTCTAGGTTGCTTCTCTCCTTGATTAGTTTCCATCCGTTGCTTCTTGTCCTGCCTTCTGGCGCTTTGGAGAACAGCTTGACTCCATCTTCTTTGTGGCAGCCCCTGAGATATTGGAACAGTGCTATCTTGTCCCCCCTCATCCTTCTCTTCATTAATCTGGACATATCCAATTCCAGCAGCCGTTCCTTATATGTTTTAGCCTCCAGTCCCCTAATCATCTTTGTTGCTCTTCTCTGTACTCTTTCTAGAGTCTCAGCATCTTTTTTACATCATGGTGACCAAAACTGGATGCAGTATTCCAAGTGTAAGATAAGCACTTATTGTAAGATAAGCTGCCAATTGACTCATTTTTCCCAGCATTAGAGCCTCTTCTAGAGAGGTCAGTTTTCACATCAATTTTTTGGGAACAGTGTCCATTGGACAGATGAGACCAAAGTGGAGATATCTGGCCATAATGCAGAGTCCCACATTTGGCAAAAACCAATAATAGCCTATCAGCACAAGCATCTCATATTAACTGTCAAGTATGATGGTATGGTACATACAATATAATTTGAGCCTGGCTATTTGTGCCTTGAGAACTCTGTTGTTTTGTTCAATGATTTATGTGTTTGTTTCCTTGGCTGGGAAGGAATAACACACATAAACGAGAAATAAGAGATTAGTTGGCAGCTTATTTTATAAGCCACATCTTAGCCCTAGGGGCAGAAAACCTGGGGAGCAGCATTTCCAATCATTCCAAAATTAATTAAATAATTAATTATCTAAAAATGAGGAAATTCCTCTCACAGCCCCCAGGGTAATGTGTTTACCTTACACACCATTAGAGATGTTCCTGAAATCTGTGTTGTTTTTCTGTGAGGTTGGACAGATATCTCAGATATTCAAGACCAAGTAAAGATGCCACATTGGAAGGCTGATAAAAGCAAACTCCTTCATTACAGAGAAACTTCTGCTATCATTTCTTTCTGTTGTGGTTGGTATTCAAGATTCTCATTAGTGTCAGAACCCTTCTGAGATATTTCCTTGTAGTTTCACACATCAGATGGTGAAAAAGAGCTCACATTTCCTTTGTAGCCCCAAAACCAAACTACATTGCTTCAGACAGGAAGACGGTGCAGAGAGTGGTGAGGATGGCCGAAAAGATCATTGGCAGTTCCCTCCCGCCCATCCGGGACATAGCACAAAAGCGTTGCTTGAGCAGGGTCCGTAAGATCATCTGGGACACTACACATCCTCTTCACGACCTGTTTTCCTTGTTACCTTCTGGGAGGAGACTTCGTGGTATCCGTAACAGAACATCCAGATTCAGCCATAGTTTCATTCCATACAGCATTAACCTTGCGAACTCTCAAGCTTCCTCCTTCCGTTATGTGTTCAAGATGGACAGTATTTAATATTTATTTGCTATGTATATGTAGGGGTGTGGGTCTATACATATGTTGTACATAGTATGTTTAGAGGTGTGTTTCACACCTTGCCTTGCCTTGCCTAACAGCTGAGTCTGAGGAATCTGAGGAGGAGGTGGAGGAGGCATTTGAAGGGCCATCAGGGGCAGAGGGAGACTCGGATGAATTACAGGACTCACGGTTTGATGCAGAGCCCGGGCCCTCCAGTCGTGTTCCTGATGAAGCTCAGCTGTGTGAGCAGACTGAGTCAGACTCGGAGGACTCACACCTGATGGACTTGCTAATTGATGCTTGCACACGTCGTCAATTAACGAGAGTAAATCAGCAGCAGTCAATACGGCAACTCCAGAGTAAAAGGAGACGGCGATGAGAGGCAACGCCTTGGGACTGCTGAATAAAGGGAGGTGGTGTGGGCGGTGCTGGCTGCTGAAGGCAACCGTTTGCAAGTGCTTCTTGGAATCCTGGTCTGTTCGTCTTGCTTGTGATTCCTCTTCTGTTTTTTCCTTTGGACTTGAGTTTTTGCTGTTTGTATTTTGGACTATTTGACAGGTTTGTCACCCATATTAAAAGGGGATTGCTTTGTTTGAAAGTCTCCAGCCTATTGCATCAGCAGGGGTTTGATCCTTGTGCCTTTAACAAGGACGGCAATAGGCTGGGATAGAACAGTGGGGTATATGACATTAAGCCTGTCTTCTTCATGACTCCAAGTATGGCTTTGTCTGCTGATTAACAGTTGACTTTTGCTAGGGTGTGTTTATGTGTGTTTATGTTAAGTAAAGGCTAAGACAGTGGTGGCAAATCTTTTAGAGACCGAGTGCCCAAAATCTGGCCCTGCCCCCGCTCCGCCCCCGCTCCGCTCTGCCCCCATCTCATCCCCTGCCCCACTTGCCCACAGGGCCACTCACCGCCTCCAGGGCCCACCGCAGATCACCCGGGCAGCCCAGCAGCACCATGGTTGCCATGCCCTCTGCCTGAGCAATGGGGCATGTGGGCAGAGTCTTGTCTACACTGCCTGGCTGCCATGTCCTTGGTTGCGCTGTTCCACATGGGCCATGCTTGGGGGCGACTCTCCTCCAAGCAGCTGCTGGTGAGGAGAGAGGCATGGGGGGAGGCGAGGCTGGGGCAACAGCACATGTGCCCACAGAGAGCCATAGGTTCACCACCACTGGGCTAAGAAGCAGAATTTGTTTTTCTGAACTGAAACACAATAAATGGAAACATGCATGTCTGGGGTTTTATTTATTTTTATTTATTTAAATCCCACCATTATTATTTTGACAAATAATTCCAGGTGGTGAACACATCCAACATACCTTCTTCCTCCTATTTTCCTCACAAGAACTACCCTGTGAGGTGGGTTGGGCTGAGAGAGAGGAACTGGAACAAAGTCACACATCTTTTTTCCTATAAATCTACTGGGAATTATTTCATCCAACTGGTTTTTAATTTTTGCATGTTCAACTGTTACAATTGCTTTCAGGGGATGAGGGTGTTAAGTTAGCAACACGGTTGTTAAGTGAATCTGGCTTCCCTGTTGACTTTGCTTGTCAGAAGGTCACAGAAGGTGATGGTAAGGACTTGCCTCCGTTCACCCTACCAAGAAAGCAGAACTCTTGAAACGTGCAGCATTTCAATAGGAACTTTTATTGGCAGGTACAGACAGAGGAGATCTAGGCAGGATCTGAGGGCTTTCCCGCCTGAAGCAATAGGTAAAACCGCGAAATAATAACCCCACCCCAATTGTCCAACAGGCCAATCCATAGGTGACAACAAGCTGTGGGAAACGAACTGATAAGGCGCCTCTTTCAAGGTTGTTAGGTCTTTGCTGCTTCCTACCTCCACACTGAGATAAGGCAGATGGCCCCAAGGCATTCCTTTCACACCCCAAAGAGATTACACCAAAGCAGATAGACTAGGAAGCGTTCTACATCCACCACAAAGCCTCCTTAGCTTTCCCCCTCCCCCCACAGGAGAATGAATGCATAAACCCAGGGATGTAGGGAAATATAAAAATGAGGGTTTATATATATATATATATATATATATATATATATATATATATATATATATATATATATATATATATATATATATATATATATATATATATATATATATATATATATATATATATATATATATATATATATATATAAAACAATATTTATTAGTTTTTTTATAACCACAAATCCTTAATGTTTTATCAGCAACTTGTTGTCTGTGTTCCAATACTTAGCTCACTAATACACGTTAAACTCCTTTCTCTCTACCTAGTTTTTCTACCCATTGATAAAATGTATCCCATGTTCTAAAGTATCGTTATTCTCCCTAGCATTGAAAGCTGTAGATTTTTCCATTTTAACCAGTCTAGTTTGAATTGTTTTAATATTTTTACACAATTATCTTCTTTTATTGTTGCACATCTTGCTGTTAAGTATATCCCCAAGTATTTAACTTTCTTAACTATCTGAAGATCTGTTTTTTTTCTGACAGTTGGGTTTTTTTTTAACCTGTAAGGTTTTTAGTTATCTCTTTGGTCTTTTCTCTGTTTATTTTCAATCCTGCCACTTCTCCAAATTCTTCTATCTTTTTCATAAGCTTGAGGCTTGTCTCAAGCGGCTCTTATAATATAAAAACCAAATCATCCACAAATGCTTGTAGTTTATATTTTTCACCTTTTATCTCCATTCCTTTAATTTCTGAGTCTGATTTCTATTCAATACTTCGTGTTAACATAAATAATAATGGGGATAATGGGCATCCTTGTCTTGTGCCTTTTTTAATATTAAAATTTGAACACTGTGAGTGCACTCTCTTTTATACACACACACAAACACACACAAACACACACACACACACACACACACAGAGAGAGAGAGAGAGAGAGAGAGAGAGAGAGAGAGAGAGAGAGAGAGAGAGAGAGAGAGAGAGAGAGAGAGAGAGAGAGAGAGAGAGAGAGAAGCAGGGAAGCACAATTGCCTCTCTCTGTCTCTGTCTCTCTCTGCAAATGGCAGAGGAAGCTGGGAGCCACAGGGGAAGGCTCAAAGAGCCGCATGCGGCTCTGGAGCTGCAGGTTGCTGATCTGTAGGTTAGGCCAAAGCCAAAAGGGCACTCAGCTGTAAGCGTGTCTAATGATGAAAGGAAATTCTGATGATGTAAAGAACAATAATGCAAAAAAATAGAGAAAAACAAAAGAACAGAAAAGACTAGAGATAATTGGAGATATCAAGGGAATTCAAAGATGGGCATGATAAAGGACAAAAATAGTACGGACCTAACAGAGCAGAAGAGATTAAGAAGAAGTGGCAAGAATATATAGAACTATGCAAGAATGATCTTTATCACCATGGTAACCATGATGGTGTTACCGTTGACCTTGAGCCAGACATCCTAGAGAGCAAAGCCAAGTGGGCCTTAGGAAACATATGCCACCCAATTTGGAAAATCAACAGTGGCCACAGGATTGGAAAAGGTCAGTTTACATTCCAAACCCAAATAAGGGCAAAGCCAAAGAATGTTCAAACTACTATACCACGCCCACCCAGCCACCCCAAGTTAGACTGCATCTAATCCTGCGCGTAGACCTGCCTACGGCCTTTCACCCACACCCACCCTGCGGCACACAGATGGTCATCCCATTCCCATGCTGTCGCAGACATAAAACAACGGGAACAAAAAGCTAAGATCAATGAGAGTCTATATGTGAATCCGAAAGGCGGACTGAGTAATTAAAAAGTTTTCCATGTAGCAACAAACACACACACACAAACATCTATGGACACAAGACACAGAGAAACACATCTCCTGAAATACAAGAAAGTAGGTCGAGATTCCTTCTGCCAGTCGTAATAAATTCAGCAGGAAACAAAAACTATAGCGGAGAAGCAGGCACGAGTTCATCAACTCTGTGTAATTTTTCTCTATGCACCAAACTTACTTTTATTTACTTCAGTGACTCGCCGACTAACTTTATCCAGTTTGTCCTAATCTCCTGAAACCCTAATGAAAAAAAAATATGCCAACACTTGTTGCAAGGTCAGTTTTTCATCAGTGATGTTTCAGCAATGTTATCCACTCAAATCTTTCTTTACAGACAGAAACGTTTAGCCCAAATTGCTGACGAAAAAAGCAGGTGCCGAATCCTTTCCCCCAATAATACTTCCACTTCTCTGAAGTTGCAAAGGCACAACCATCTGCTTCCCTTCCTTCACAGCCGAACACCGGGTAACTTTCTCAATGGGGCCAAAGTAGCCCCATGTGAAAAGCTCCCAATGCTAGGAGACTCCCAAAAGCGCGAAGCAGCTCCTCCAAAGCCCCAAATACCTGGCAATCTTCAGCCTAGCCGCCCTAACTGCTCTGCACCGCGTCATCTTCAGACCGCTATGAGAACATTGATAGAAGAGCCAAAGAAGATAAATATTGTGAGCAATGGTCTTTCTCAGTTTTCCTCTAGCTGTGCTTGCCAAAACAGATAAGAACATAAGAAGAGCCATGCTGAATCAGGCCAAAGCCCATCGAGTCCAGCATTCTGTGTCACACAGTGGCCCACCAATTGTACATGGGGATCTTGAGCAGAAAGAGAAGGCAAAACCCTCCCTTTCCCTTGACCCCCAACAAATGGTACTCAAGGGAAACCTGCCTGCCTCAGCCAACATAGAGGCGGCACATGGGCATCCGTTTTAATAGCCACCGGTACACTTGGCATCCATGAATCTGTCTAGCCCTGCCTTGAAGCTATCAAGGCTGACAGCTGTCACGACCTCTTCTGGAAGTGAATTCCATAAACCAACGACCCTCTGGGTGAAGAAATATTTCCCTTTATTTGTCCTCACTTTCTTACCTATGAGCTTTAGGGAGTGCCCCCTTGTCCTAGTATTGTGTGATAGAGAAAAGAATTTTTCTCTATCCACCTTTTCTATCCCATGCATGATTTTATACACTTCGATCAAGTCACCCCTTAAACTCCGTCTTTCAAGGCTGAAGAGACCGAGGCGTTGCAATCTGGTTTCATAAGGGAGGCGCTCCATTTCCTTGATCATTCTTGTTGCCCTTTTTTGCACCTTTTCCAGTTCCATTATATCCTTCTTGAGGTGCGGTGACCAGAACTGTACACAGTACTCCAAGTGTGGTCTCACCATCGATTTGTACAGAGGCAATACAACACTTGCTGACTTATTTTCGATTCCCTTCCTAATCATGCCAAGCATAGAATTTGCTTTTTTTACTGCTGCTGCGCATTGGGTTGACATCTTCATCGAGCTGTCCACCAAAACCCCAAGATCCCTTTCTTGGGTTGTCTCAGAAAGTTTGGTCCCCATCAGTTGGTAAGTATAATTGGGGTTCTTTGCCCCGATGTGCATAACTTTGCACTTGTTTAGGTTAAAATGCATTTGCCACTTTGTTGCCCACTCACACAATTTCGAGAGATCCTTCTGGAGCTCCCGACAATCAGTTTCACTTTTCACTACCCGGAACAATTTAGTGTCATCAGCAAACTTTGCTACCTCACTATTTACTTCTACATCCAGATCATTGATGAATAAATTAAAAAGTAAAGGTCCCAAAACTGAACCTTGGGGTACACCACTTCTCACTTCTTTCCATCCAGAAACTTGTCCATTTATTGCCACCCTTTGCTTCCTACAATTTAGCCAGTTACCAATCCAGGACGAGACCTGTCCTCTAATTCCGTGGCTGAAGAGCTTTTTTAGGAGCCTTTGGTGAGGGACTTTGTCAAAGGCCTTTTGAAAGTCAAGATATACAATATCAACTGGGGCCCCTTTATCTATGTATGTATTTATTTACACCCTCAAAGAATTCTAACAAGTTAGTAAGACATGATTTGCCTTTGCAGAAACCATGTTGATTTTCTTTCAGCAATGCCTGTTTTTCTGTGTGCCCTGTAATTTTATCGTTAATAATGGTTTCCATCAGTTTGCCTGGAACTGAGGTTAAACTGACTGGTCTATAGTTTCCTGGATCACCTCTGGATCCTTTCTTGAAGATCGGGGTTATATTTGCCTCCCTCCAATCCTCCGGTACAGTGCCTGATCTTAGAGAAAGATTATATATTTTAGCTAGAAGTTCAGCAATTTCACACTTGAGTTCCTTGAGAACTCTAGGGTAGATTCCATCTGGACCCGGCGATTTGTTGACATTTAGTTTAGAGAGGCATGCAAGAACATCTCCCTTGTTTATCTCTATCAGGTTTAATTCTTCTATTTCCCTCCCTGGGAAAACTAATTCAGTGGCAGGCAAATGCTCTCTATCCTCCTCAGTGAAAACGGAGGCAAAGAAGTCATTTAGCCTCTCAGCAATCTCCTTGTCTTCTCTGATTATCCCCTTCTGACCATTGTCATCGAGTGGCCCAACTGATTTTCTGGTTGGGTTCCTGCTTCTGATGTACTTAAAAAAGTTTTTGTTATTATTTTTAATATTCTTTGCTATATGCTCCTCAAAGTCTCTCTTGGCTTTCATGACTATCACCTTGCATTTGGTCTGCCAGAGTTTGTGATCCCTCCTGTTCTCCTCGGTAGGAAGAGCCTTCCATTTCTTAAATGAGTTTTTCTTCTTTCCAATAACCTCCTTTACCTCATTCGTAAGCCAAGTCCTCTTGGACTTTCCAGTCCTCTTTCTTCTTTTAGGAATGCATTTTATTTGAGCCTGTTGTAACGTATTTTTAAACAGTTTCCAAGCATTTTGGAGGGATTTGACTTTTTTTTACTGTTCCTTTTAGTTTCTTCTTTACTATTTTCCTCATTTTGTCAAAATTCCCTCTGTGAAAGTTTAAGGTCTCTGTGTTAGTTTTCACTGACAATTTGCTATCCATGGTTAAGTTGAAGGTTATTGTGTTGTGATCGCTGGTTCCTATGGGCTCGGTTACAAGGACATCATGAACCAAATCCTGTGCGTTAGTTAGAACCAAGTCCAGGATCCCCTTTCCCCTGGTTGGTTCCATGACCATCTGCTCAAAGGAATAATCAGCTAATATGTTGAGGAACCTTGTCTCTCTTTCATGTGTAAGAACATAAGAACATAAGAACATAAGAAGACCCATGCTGAATCAGGCCAAAGCCCATCGAGTCCAGCATTCTGTGTCACACAGTGGCCCACCAAATGTACGAACAAGAATTTACCCAATCTATTTGGGGATAGTTGAAATCCCCCATTATGACTACCCTATTTCTTTTTGAGGCCTCCTTAAATTCATTTTCCAAATAGCAATCTGCCTCTGGAGTTTGGTTGGGAGGGCGATAGCAGATCCCTAACGTCAGATTAGTTTCCTGTCCTGGGATTTTTATCCACAATGTTTCTGTGGGTGAGTTTGAATTTTCTTGAATTTCGAGTTCATGAGATTCTAACTCCTCATTTATGTACAAGGCCACGCCACCACCATTTCTCCCTCTCCTGTCCATCCTATACAATTTGTAACCTGGAATCCTTGTGTCCCATTGGTTTTCATCTGTCCACCAGGTTTCTATTATGCCAATAATATCAATATTATTTTCCTTCACCAAGCATTCCAATTCCCCTATTTTTGCTCGAATGCTTCTAGCATTCGTGTACAGACATTTATATGTAATTTTCTGGTGCACTTTCAACTTTGACTGTAGATCACTAAAGGTTAAAATCCTTCTGCTCAGGAGCTGCGTCTTTAAATTCAACTGTCCAGCTGGTGAATATCTGAACAGCAAGAATGTCGTTCACCCCAGCACATCAATAATAGTAACAGTGTAACAGAGTTGGATGAGATCTTGGAGGTTTTCTAGTCCAATCCCTTACTCAAGCAGGAGATCCTATACCAGTGATGGTGAACCTTTTAGAGACCGAGTGCCCCAAAACCGCCCTCCACCCCTGTCCCTGCTCCGCCCTGCCACTGGGCCACCCACCACCTCCACAGCCCGCCCTGATCACCCAGGCAGCCCAGCAGCGCCATGGCAGCCACGCCCTCCGCCCATGCCCCGCAGCATCATCTCTGCATGACAGGGCGCAAGGGCAGAGCCTTGTCCCCGCTGCCTGGCTACCACATCCTTGGCTGTTTCGCGTGGGCTGCGCCCAGGGGCGACTCTCCTCCAGCGGGGATGCTGGTGAGGAGGGGGCCATGGGAGGAGGTGGGCTGAGGAGACGGTGCATGTGCCCACAGAGAGGGCTCCGAGTGCCGCCTCTGGCACCCGTGCCATAGGTTTGCCACCACTGCGCTAGGCGAAGAATCCAGTAGGAAGCTGGTCAGCCGCAGCCTTTTAAGGTGCCGCTTTCCCCATACTCCTTAGTGGGGCTGGAACATGGGAAAAAAAAGAGAGGGAAGGAGCTGCCCTGTTTTCTCCAGGGCTCTGTTTCTGCTGCTTTTGGCCATTTCCCCTGCCCTCGTCCTCCTTTTTTGTCCTCTTGTCACTGCAGGGCTGTGATAGATTGTGTGGGAGAATAAGCAGAAGAGTGTTTTGGGTTTTGTTTTGTGTTTTTGGGTTACATGATCAGTGTTAAAGGTGCCACCTATTTGTTCAGATTTGTGCGCGCATGTAAAGTTGAGAAACTATTTTGAATTGTGAAAAGAAACTTCTAGATTTATGTCTGTCCCTTTAAATGCTGAATTTCTCTCTGCAGGCTCTGGCCATGTTGATTCTGGGGTGAGTTTTATGGGGTGGTTTTTATGATTTCTATATACTGAGTGCAATCAGCAATTGTGAGTTGATTGTGTTTGCATGCTGTATGAATGTGACTAATTTTTTTTAAATTTTAGTTGTGTTGTTGTTGTGAGCCACCCTGAGTCTTAGGAGAAGGGCGGCATACAAGTCTGAACAAATAAATAAAAATAAATAAATAAATATTAGAAGAACATTAAGGGGTTTTTTTTATCTGCCATTTATTTTTTTATTGTTTGAAGTGTGTTTGAGTTTTGTCTATTATAGCCTGGCTTATTCCTGGAAATTTCCAGGACCTTCATAAAGATGTCCTGCCAACTCAGTACATCCTTGGTTTGGGGAGGGGGATGTACTGTGGGAAGAATCCAGAGAAAGAAATATTTTGGGGTGCATCAAGAACTCAGTAGAAATCGCCATGATACCCGCAAGCGAGAAGTGGATGTAAATTATCAGCTTCAGCCAAACTTTCATTCATTAAAAGCCTGGGCGCACGGGATAGTTTCCTATTGGGCCGGTGGCAGTCAAGACATCGGAGGCAACTGTGATAGATTGATCTACATACCGTGTTGCAGGTTACACAACTTCCCAGAAGAGGGCTGTGGGAAACTGTTTCAGTACTGCTAACAAGAAAATTGCACAGATGTGGTCTTGTACTTCCTAGACTTCAAGTTCAACGAAAGGAAATGTCACCTTATTCTGAAAAACTACCCTTACTGAACTCTACACAAAACCTCATCCTATGTCTCATACATGTGGCATAAATCAGGATTTATAAAACCACGTGCATTTCAAGCAGCCAAACCCCTCCCTGAGGCATTTTTCTGTATCTATGTATGAGAGAAGACGAGTGCGAAGGAATGGAGAGACGTTTTGGGGAAAAGTGACAGGAAACGGAGCTGAAAAGGAGTGACTGAGGGTGAGTGAGAGGAACGAAGTTTGGAATTTGAAAGGGACTGATTGATGGTGAGAGAGATAAATGTGGTGAGCCAGCGTTTGGACGGAGAAGAGGACCTCGCACTGCGGCGGGAGGGTGCGCGTGTGCGTGCCTTTCCCCACCAGGGATTGTGTGGGTTTTTTGCCCCGGACCCTCGCAGATGTTTGCTTTCGCTTGTTGCTTGTTTTCCACGGACTTTGCGCTCCCCTCCCAGGAGCGAAACAATTGCTAAATTTACTCAAGTACGGAAAGATTGTCCGGGCACTTTAAGACTAAGAGCTGTACTGCTCCTCAGCGTTTTTTGACCCGCCCTTTGGAATGGATGTGAGGCTCCGCATTTGTAACGGAAGACTGCTCTGATTGGCGGGCCATTTCTGCAGTCTCTTTATGAATTTAGGAAGGGCTCGTTAAAACAGACATTCGGGAGCTGAAACCTGTAATGTTACTGACCAACTGAGTGCTAGGGGGAGGTACCAGTATGTTCAACTTTAGATGTTTGATGTCTATTTTAAGTTTTACAGCTAGATACCAACTATCGGTTCACCAAAATACTGGACAACAACCTTTTATCTTTTGGGGGATGAGAAGGTGTGGAGTGAGAGCATGGAAAGGCGATTTCATCTCCCAGGCTTTGTATTTGTTGAGTCCTGGGTTATTGCCAATAGGCTTATCTGGTTTTTCTCTTACCAAACCAGGAAGGACTACCTTTTTAGGGGTAGCGGGATGCTCTCCATATGAATACTCCATCCTTGATATAAGTTGTTTATACAGGACAGACTGATGAAATTGTATATTACCTCCTTGATTGCCTATATGTCTGTTTTAAATTTCTAAATTTTTAATTTTTATTAATCTTAATTATTCAATGTTTTAATTACTGTTTTAATTTTTAATTTTTAATTAATTTTATGGTTGATATAAGAAGTATTGATTGTGGAATGAATTGGGTTGAATGGATGGATGATTGTATAAATTGGACGGATTATGGACCTGAGATAAATGGAAGGGCCAACCTGTCTGCATCTACGGAAGCTAGAGAAGTGGAGGAGCCTTGCTCTGAGGGATCAGAGGGCCAGCCTATACCGGTCTTATGGGAAAGAGGCAGATACGACGGGAGGCCTGGGGTAAGCCGCTCTCGGGGAACAAGGCCTCACTGCCTGAAAGCGATCTCTTGTTCCGGCCCCTTGATCCTCTCCCGGGGTACTGGAAATGAGCAAAATCCGGACCCTGGACTCAGGCTGCTGCTGCTCAATGCCAGGTCGGTGGTAAAAAAAAGCTCTCCTCATCCGGGATTTAATTCTGGATGAGGAGGCCGACCTGGCATGTGTGACTGAGACCTGGCTGACCCCAGAGGGAGGAGTTCCCCTCTCTGAGATGTGCCCAGCTGGGTTTCAGGTATGGCATTAGCCATGACCCCAGGGAAGGGGGGGAGGAGTGGCGATTATAGCTAAGAAGTCACTCGGGCTGTGCAGACTCGCAGCTACTGAGATATCAGGTTGTGAGTCCCTCCTTATGAGGTTGGACCTAGATGTACAGGTGGGCTTGTTGCTTACGTACCTGCCTCCCAGCTGCGTTTCAGCAGCCCTGCCCACACTACTCGAGGAGGTAGCCGGGTTGGCGGTCGAGTTCCCCAGACTTATAGTCTTGGGGGGCTTCAATGTGCCGTCACTCAGTGAGTCCTCTGGGTTGGCGTGGGAGTTCATGGCCTCCATGGCAACCATGGACCTGACACAAGTAATCGAGGGCCCAACCCACGAGGGGGGACACACACCTGACCTGGTTTTCCTCTCGGAGCAGTTGAGGTATGATCTGAAGTTAAGGGGCTTAGAAGTGTTGCCTATGTCATGGACAGATCATTTTCTGCTGCGGCTTGAGTTTATGACACCAATCCTCTCTCGCAGGGAGCCGGAACTGATTAAATGGTTCTGCCCCAGACGCCTGATGGACCCTATGGGTTTTCAAAGGCCGCTTGGGGAATTGCCAGATTCGCTCGTACACAGTTCGGCGGAATCCCTAGTGAAGGCCTGGAATATGGCCACTACAGGGGCTCTAGACCGGATTGCACCGTTGCGACCTCTCTGTGGTAGCAGACCCAGGAGATCTCCTTGGTTTACCGAGGAACTCAGGGGGATGAAGCACCAGAAGAGACGTTTAGAGAAGCAATGGAGGGAAAGCAGATCCGAATCTGATCGAACCAAATTGAGAGCTTATATTAAGACCTATTTGAAAGCGATCACTATGGCAAGATCTCAGTATCTTTCCGCATTGATCGCATCTGCGGAATCCCGTCCGGCTGCCCTTTTTAGGGTGACTCGCTTCTCCTTGATACGGGGAGGAGGGAGGAACCTCTGCAGGGCAATGCCGAAGAATTTAACATCTTTTTCGCAGACAAGGTCGCTCAGATCCGGGCTGACTTGGACTCCAATTGGAATGCAGTGTCAGCTGACAATGAGTCAGTCGAGATGACAGAAGCCTGTCTTAGTCCTGTTGAGTGGGATGAGTTTGACCTGGTAACTCCTGATGATGTGGACAAGGCCATTGGAGCTGTGAGTTCTGCCACCTGTTTGTTGGACCCGTGCCCCTCCTGGCTGGTTTCAGCTAGCAGGGAGGTGACACGGAGCTGGGTCCAGGCTGTTACTAATGCCTCATTGAGGGAGGGGTCCTTCCTGGCTCCCTTAAAGGAGGCACTTGTGTGCCCCCTCCTCAAGAAGCCTTCCCTGGACCCGGCAGTCTTAAATAATTATCGGCCAGTCTCCAACCTTCCCTTTTTAGGGAAGGTTGTTGAGAAGGTGGTGGCACTCCAACTCCAACGGTCCTTGGATGAAGCTGATTATCTGGGCCCTCAGCAATCCGGGTTCAGGTCCGGTTACAGCACGGAAACTGCTTTGGTCGCGCTGACCGATGATCTCTGGCGGGCCTGGGATGGAGGCTATTCCACTATCCTGGTGCTTCTTGACCTCTCAGCGGCATTCGATACCATCGACCATGGTATCCTTCTGTGCCGGTTGGAGGGGCTCGGAGTGCGGGGCACCGTTTTACGGTGGTTCACCTCCTACCTCTCTGGCCGGTCGCAGTCAGTGTTCGCAGGAGGTCAGAGATCAGCTCGAGGCCTCTTCCATGTGGAGTCCCTCAGGGGTCTGTTCTCTCACTTCTGCTTTTTAACATCTACATGAAGCCGTTGGGTGAGATCTTTCCGTCGACACGGGGTGAGTTATCATCAATATGCTGATGATACTCAGCTCTATATCTCTACCCCGCGCCATTACAGCGAAGCAGTGGAAGTGATGAACCGGTGCCTGGAGGCTGTTGAGGTCTGGATGGGTGCCAACAGGCTCAGACTCAATCCCGACAAGACGGAGTGGCTATGGGCTCTGCCTCCCAAGGACAATTCCAACTGTCCATCCATTACCCTGGGAGGAGAGGTTCTGTCCCCCTCGGAGAGGGTTTGCAACTTGGGTGTCCTCCTCAATCCACAGCTAAGTCTAGAACATCATTTTTTGGCTGTGGCGAAGGGGGCGTTTACCCAGGTTTGCCTGGTGCGCCAGTTGCGGCCCTATTTGGATCGGGAGTCACTCCTCACAGTCACCCATGCCCTTGTCACCTCGAGATTCGACTACTGTAATGCTCTCTACATGGGGCAACCTTTGAAGAATGTCCGGAGACTGCAGGTAGTCCAGAATGCGGCCACGCGAGCCGTCTTGGGTCTCCCAAGACATGCTCATATTACTCCAGCTCTCCGTGAGCTGCACTGGCTACCAATTGGTCTCCGAACACAATTCAAAGTGTTGGTTATGACCTATAAAGCCCTTTATGGCAATGGACCAGGTTACTTGCGGGACCGTCTTCTGCCTCATGAATCCCAGCGACCGGTTAGGGCACATAGGATTGGCCTCCTTCGAGTTCCATCTATCAGGCAATGTCATCTGGCGGGGCCTAGGGCAAGGGCCTTCTCCGTTGCTGCCCCAGCCCTCTGGAACCAGCTTCCCACAGAGGTTCGTACTGCTTCCTCCCTCCTAGTTTTCCGGAAATTATTGAAGACTTATTTATGCCGACAGGCTTGGGGCGTATGAACTGTACTCTGCCCCTGGGCCTAGGAATGTGCCTCCATCAGTGACTGTGTGTTGGTTGCGATTGTGTGTTGTATGAATGTGTTTCGGATTGAATGAATGTGTTTTAGATTGGATGGTTGATTGTCATTGGTAAATTAAATTTTATTGTATTATTGTTGTAAGCCGCCCTGGGTCTCAGGAGAAGGACAGCATAGAAATTTAAATAAATAAATAAATTAAAAAGGCAGAATATATTTCCCCAAAGGATTTTAAAGGCAGAAAAGCAAGCCCAGTTTTTCTAAATAGCCCCAAGCAGGGCTTTTTTTGGTCATAGAACGCCCAGAACGGAGTTCCAGCACCTTTTTTGGATGGAACCTTGTAGGGTGGGCAAGGCGGGTTGTATGATGTGTGTGAGTTCTGCCACCTTTTTTTTTTTTTTTTTTTTTTTTACAAAAAAAGCACTGGCCCCAAGCAGAAACCATTTTTTAGAAATGCAGATGTAATAATCCATTCAGGAAGGTTGGAGCCAAGAAGCTAGAAGCTGATGAGATTAAGAAGACAAAGACCCCTAAAATCTACATATCCCACCCAAACTCTACAGACAGGAAACATAGTAGGATTAACCCACCAATACCAAAAGGCACACTCAGACTCAGATCAAAGTACATGACACAGGAAATACAAGCTAATTTGAGGGCTAATCCACATAGAGCTCTGTTTCCATCTGTCCTGTTTGCCATCGTTTGCTCCCCAGAGACTAAAATGGACGATCTGAAACTTGAGCTGGCCACGAACAAGGAGTGTATATCGGAGGTGGTGACCCTTTGAGAGCTGTATGCAACGAAATTTCATTTTGATGTATGCCGATTGATGTACATTCAAAGTGACAATAAAGTTATTGTTGTTGTTGTTGTTGTTGTTATTATTATTATTATTATTATTATTTTCTCAGCAATGTCCCTCCAGTCACCAACTTGCTGCATTGTCACTTCAAAGGTATTTAGGCAAAGTAACTCCTTCTTTCTTTCACCCTCCCGCCCTCTCCCCTACAGTTTAAAGGAGCATCAATTGTATTCTTTTGCACACAAAGTATTTCCCAACCATGTTTACTAATATCTTGAATTAGAATAGAGCTGGAAGGGACCTTGGAGGTCTTCTAGTCCAGCCCCCTGCTCAAGCAGGAGTTCCTATACCATTTCAGACAAGTGACTGTCCAGTCTCTTCTTAAAAACCTCCAGTGATGGAGCACCCACAACCTCTATGAGTTGAGCAGAGGAGGAAAGCCCACTGTGGTTCGGCAGCAGCAGTTGGCTCCAAATGAAATGGATGTGGCCAAGGGTCAGCGCCTAAACATCCCATTCCGGGACGGGAAGCTGCGTCGCTGGAGTTTTCACTGAAATTTCTACTACAGCAAGGAAATTTCATTGACTTGATAAGCCATTGTTAGATATTTGTTTTTGCAGACTAGAGCTGGAAGGGACCTTGGAGGTCATCTAGTCCAACTCCCTACGCAAGCAGGAGACACTATACCATTTTAGACAAATGGCTATCTAGTCTCTTCTCAAAAGCTTCTAGAGATGGGACACCCGCAAGTTCTGAAGGCAAGCTGTTCCACTGGTTAATTGTCCTCACTGTTAGGAAGTTTCTCCTTAATTCTAGGTTGCTTCTCCTTGATTTATTTCCACCCATTATTTCTTGTTCTGCCCTCTGGTGCTTTAGAAAATAAATGGACCGCCTCCTCCTCGTGACAGCCTCTCAAATACTGGAATACTGCTATCATATCTTCCCAAGTCCTTCTTTTCTCTAGACTAGCCATACCAAATTCCTGCAACCATTCTTCATATATTTGTCTCCAGGACTTTAATCATCTTAGTTGCTCTTCTTTGCACTTTTTCCAAAGTCTCAACATATTTTTTGTAATGTGGTGACCAAAACTGGTGCAGTATTCCAGGTGTGGCCTTACTAAGGCTTTATAAAGTGGTACTAATATACTTCACGTGATTTTGATTCTATTCCTCTGTTTATACAACCAAGGATTGTATTAGCTTTTTTGGCTGCTGCCACACACTGCTAGCTCAGATTTAAGTGATCGTCCACTAGGACTTAGAAGGTCCCTTTCACAGATATGGTTTTTGAGCCAGGCTTCACCTAATTTGTACTCGTACCTTTCGTTTTTCCTGCCCAGGTGTAAAACCTTGTTTTCCTCCACATTAAATTTCATGTTTTTCAATAGGGCCAATTGTTCAAATCTGCCAAGATCTTTTTGGATCCTGAGCTTGTCTTCTGGGTTTTGGCTATTCCTGCCAGATTAGTGTCATCTGCACATTTGATGTGTTCCCCTTCTATTCCCTCATCTAAGACATTTAGGAAGATACTCGGCCTAAGATGGAACCTTGTGGTACCCCACTGCTTGCTTCCCTCCAGGTAGACATACCATTAAGGACTACTCGTTGAATACGGTTTGTCAGTTACAAATCCATCTGGTGGTGATGCTGTCTATCCCACATTTTTCTAGCTTATCAAGAAGTAGGTTGTGGTTTACTTTGTCAAATGCCTTGCTGAAGTCTAAATATATTGTGTCCACAGCATTTCGCTGGTCTACTAATTTAGTCATTTTGTTAAAGAATGAAATAAGATTGGTTTGGCATGATCTGTTTTTAACAAACTGGCTTCTAGGTATAATTTTGTTTCTAGATGTTCACAAATCTGTTTTTTGATTTTCAGTATCTTCTCAGATATTGATGTTAGGGTCTGAGTTTTTTCCTTATACATCCCAGCCTCCAAATACTATTATGCTGTGGAGGAATACAATAATGGGGTTCCCCCCCCTAAGAGATGGAGGACAATAATACAGAATTCCAATTTCTAAGATGGCTCAGGAATTCTGGGAGTTGAAGTCCACAAGTCATAAAGGGGCCATCGTTCCCCACCTCTGCCATAGGGGATATCAACATAGTCTAAGGCAGGGGTGTCAAACTGCCGGCCCACGGGCCAGATGCGTCATGGCAAAACTGCACCCACCCCATTGCTGGCAATGGCAAAAAAGTTGTGATACATCACAACACCTCATGTGATGTTGCGAGTTTGACACCCCTGGTCTAAGGCATTCTGTATACAGTGCTTTGCTTATAAGCAAAAAACAAACAAACAAACAAGAAAATCCAGTTGCCTCTTGAAAAAGTATTAAAGCCATTCCACCTTTCAAAATCTGAGCCAGCAATTGCTACATTCCAGTTATTGGGAATTATTTATTCAAGTAGGGCAATACGTTAGATCAACCCCAGACATTTAGCCTCTGCTTAATAGATTGGATTGCCCTTTCAGTCATCCCATTTCATTACAGAGAATCGGAACTGATAAATTACTGTTCACATCCACATTCACAGTCAAATCTCAGGTTGTATTTACCTACTTTTAAGAACTGCTAAGGACCAGATGATTTTTGCTATGTCCTGATATGTAAAACCGAACAACTCAGAGAGGGTGAACTTTCCTTTTCACATGACTGTATAAAAACGATGACTATGCTGTTGTTTTGAATGGTCGTTAAGACCTTTCAGGATCTCTTAGGATCATTTTTTTTGCAGATGAAGCGGTGTTCGGTGGTGCATGTCCCTGGGTAGGCTTTGCCACTATCATCCAAATATGCACAATCTCCTCCTCCTTCTCCTCCATGTCCCATGATTTCCGACCTGCAACAGAAGCAGAAGTTAGGCAGTGGGGCTACTGAGCTTACAGTTCAACTACGTAGCAGTACCAAAGGGCTCCTGAGCTTACAGTTCAACTAGCTGAGCCTTGCCTTCTCACAGATGATTCTGCAGATTGCTCCCCAATTCATCTATTGGGAAGTGTTGACTGTACAGGAGCTCAGCGTTCTGGCCTCAATTCCAAGCACATTATTGCACAGGTAGTCCTTGACGTAGAACAACCACAATTAGGGCTGGAATTGCCATTGCTTAAGCAAAGCAGTTGTTAACTGGGTTGTGTCCAGTTTTATAACTTTTTTTTTTTTTTTGGCCACAGCTCTGACGCGACTCACTGCAGTGGTTGAGTGAATCAAACGATTTTAAGAGGATTCAGCTTTCCTTGTTGACTTTGCTTCTTGGGAAGATCGCAAGTGGCAGCCCCATGACCCCAGGATGCTGCAACCGTTGACACTGATTTGCCAGCAGGCCTGGGTATGGGTGATATGGAGCCCATCAACTGGTTGATTTGATTGTTATCATGGGGGGGGGATTTTATCGGGTTTAGTATTGTTGTTTCGTTTCTGTAAGCTACCCAGAGTCGCCTTGAACAAGTTGGGTAGCCATATAAATTTTCCCTAACAAATAAATATGGGCTACTTGCCAAATTTTGATCACGTAATCATGGGGATGCTTATGATGATTGTCATTGTGTGGATCAATCACAAGTGGTTTTTTTTCCCCAGTGCCGTTGTAACTTTAAATGTTTGCTAAATGAATGGCTGTAAATCGAGGACTACCCATAATGCATTTTAAGTTACATTAGTAGGGCCAAATCTCTTTAGAGGGCAACTCCTGAATGCTGGCAGCCAGCAGGCTCTTTCTAAGATCAGTCCTGAGCTGCATGGAGCCTCAGCGGAGACATTTAATTTTTAGTTCCTGCCAACTGAAGGGGAAAGAGGAAGACTTACGTTGCATTGTCTCCATCTAGCCACTTCCAGGGTGGATGTCTCTCAAGGCCGATCCAAAAGATGTGGTGTCTTGTGAATATCCTCACAAAAGCCTTAAAAAAAAAAAACAAATATGGTGCATGTTAGAACCTTGCAATGCTAGATTCCCAGCTGAATTTCTGAATTTACACATAGGCTGAAGAGTCTAAAATTATCTTTTTTATTTATTTATTTATTTATTTATTAATCAAATTTCTATACCGCCCCTCTCCCGAAGGACTCGGGGCAGTGTACAGCCTAAAATTTAAAAAACATATAAATATACAAAATTTAAAATAATTAAAAATAAATTAAATAATATGGCCGAAATCCCCATTTAAAACCCAAAACATACAAAGCTTAAAATCTTAAAAAATACTCAGTCCCCCTAAAACATTTTGACCCTATTGGAACCGAAACTTCTATTTTGAACAGTAATTTACCCTAATAAAACATACCAAGTAGTTCTCTGGTGAGCGGCAAAATGGTAAAAGATAGTTAACTTTTTAAAAGTACATTTTAAACCTTTTGTAGGTTTTCTACAAACCTAGAATGGTTTTGCCATGATTTTTCTAGAATGGATCTTGGCAATGTCTACAGTTTTACTGTTGGCTTCCTGATTCTATCTCTGGTAGCGCAGTGATTAGAATACAGTACTGCAGGCTACTTCTGCGGACTGCCGGCTGCCAGCAGTTTGGCAGTTCAAGTCTCACCATGCTCAAGGTTGTCTCAGCCTTCCATCCTTCCCAGGTTGGTAAAATGAGGACCCAGATGGTTGGGGGCAATAGGCTGACTCTGTAAACCGCTTAGAGAGGGCTGTAAAGCACTGCGAAGCGGTATATAAGTCTAAGTGCTATTGCTATTTGGAGATAGTTATCAGATGTTTCTAAGCAGGAAAAAAATGAAAGAAGCAGATGACAGTGACTTGTTTCAATGATATACTTGGATTTTTAATTTTCTGCTTTGTAAAATTGGCAGCTTTTAGAACCTGGAGAAGATTAAAAAAGATTTTGATGCTTTTACTCAGAAAGGCATCTAAGGAGATTTTTTTTTTTTTTAGTAATATTAGGAGAAGATCCTTTAACTTTTTCATGTTGTAGAAGAGCATGCACCATCAATGAAACAACAATATCTCTACCGTGGCCAGTTACTCACCATTTCCTTCTCTGTAATTTTGGCCAAGGAAGCATTATGCAAAATACAGAAGTTCCGGCTTTCATTCCAGGTTTTTTCCTCTTCTGAAAATTTATAGCAATGCCCCTGATGTCCAATCCAGTCAGCTGGGCATTTACTGTCATCACGTTCGCAGTTTAATGACGTGTGTCTTTCTGGAACAGAGAGATAGAAAGAATAGACACTAACTTATCCAGTCCCGTTCTTATGGGAAGATGGGACCCTCTTGCTGAATCAGAACCTGTTAGTGAGTTCTGATAAAACCCCATCTCGATGAAAAGCCCCACATTTTAGCAGTTGTAGTGACCTCCATCTTGCAATCCTCAAATTAATAGAGAGTGTGGGCCTGAGCAGTGATTTCCATGCTGGATTTGGATCAAAGATACCAGATGCAAATCCATTTATTCAGCCATGAATCTCTTTGTGGGCTTTTCCACTGATTTAGTCAACCTGTTGTGCATTTGGTCCACCTATTTTGCATTTACTGCTTCTGGCAGGAAGTCACTAAATACAGAAATGTATGTTTATTGACTTTACCTTTCAAACATCAAGACTTGTTCCAAACATTGGACCTGAAGTTTCCTGTATTGGATGAAGTAGTTTACAGTACCTAAAACTGAGACAAGGTCAACTCTATGTTTTGATCCAACTGCATTCACCTTCAGGAAGTCATGTGAGAAGCAGCATTTCAAGGCAAAAGTGTCAGGGTCAGGATTCCTTACCCTGTAAAAAGGAGACAACGGCAACGATGAAGATCAAAATGACACATCCAATTATTATTTTTTTGTGCTTATTCAAAGCTGGCAATAATCTCCGTCTGATACATCCTGCACCAAAAAAAAAAAAACCACAAAAAAAAAACAAGGTCCATCAGCACTCATCTGCTACACCAAAGGAAGATAGAGAGAAATCTCCTTGAGCTGAAAATCCTAAATAAAATATTATGCACATTTCCAAGTTGGTACGGTTTTCTTGCTTTTTATTTTTTTAATTTCCAAACCTAATAATTCTCCTCTTGAGTCAACTAAAATGTCAGTAGGAGTTTGATGAAAGGAAACGGAGCTATAATATTCTTATTGAGGAAATAAAACTGCTTAGCAGTTTTTACCTCTATCTCTCCCTCCCTCCCTCCCTTTTTTTCCAGTGTCCTTGATGGATCTGGAGGCCTTCTTGTAAATAAAGATGATGCTCCAGAAAATAGTTGTGCTTCATCTGGTTCAGTTAAACAGAAGATTGAGACGTGAAACAAAATCGGGCCTGGTGAAGCAGGATTGGGCCTGCTGCACATCCCGTCAGCCAAAGAGTGTCGACTGGCAGGAACTAGAAGACAGGCCTTCTCTGCTGTAGCCCCTGCCTTGTGGGCTATTCTCCCTCGGAGATTAGAATGGCTCCAACCCTCACAAGGCATTAAAAGCGTGGCTAGGTACCAGGGCCCGGAGCTCGGAATGGATTAAGGGCCTCATTTCCTGGCTTTACCATTAGTTGATTAACTATCTTGGCTGCTGTTTCTATTTCTTTTGTGGATATTTGTACTGTTTTATTTTTATTTTAATGGGTCTATAATTGTAGAATTATATTCTAATTTTAGAATATAATTATCTTCTAAATATAATTTTAGAATATAATTATAGAATTATATTTTAAAATTATATTCTAAATTATATTCAGACTATAATTATATTCTAAAATTATAGAATATTCTAATTATATTGTAAAACTATAAATTATCTAATAATTATTATATTCTAAACACGTATATTCGCCTTCATTCCAAATTTAGAATTATACGCCACCCAGAGTCACTTGATTTGAGTAGGGCAGCTAGAGAAATTGAATAAATAAAATTGATGATGCAGCAGGAAAACCACATAAATGTCTACACCCAGGGTGGGACAGAGCCAGCCTGACATTGAACTGTTTGAGATAAACTATATAGACCCAGGAATAAATCCATTTACCTCTTCTCCTTTTTGGAGCCTCTTGGACAAGGAACATGTCCAGACAAATCCATAGCGAAATCTGTACTTTTGCATATTTGGAGCAGACTTTCCACTCTCTCCTATACATTTGATATAAATAACCTCTTAAAGCTTACTAGGATGACAGCCTTGCTCTCTAATGACATTTGCTTCTTTATTTCTGTCCCACAAAACATTAAAATTCAGCAGGAATTTGTCAAAGTCCAGTTGGGGACACGGTACATGTTTTATATTGCTCCGTATGCTCCTGTGGCCATGTCTTGAACATTTCAATCCCTTCATTTGGGTGACTAGCTTCAAGATCTTGATATTGTTATTATTACCTGCTTGTTCCTCCTGTCCACCTGAATATCCATTGCTAAGAGAGCCCTGAAGCTTTTTCTCCTCATCCATATTCAACATTCCTGGATCTGTATGATCTGAAATTGGAAACGGGGCTGTCACAAGAAGAAAGGCCAAGATGCATACAGAAGCTGGCAAATTACTGCTAATTTCAAGAATCACTTTTAATACGTAGATACAGCCTCTTAAATAGTGTGTAGTAGAAAGTAATTTGTCATGCAAAAATTTTTATTGCCATCAATAAATTGGGCAACATTTTAGTAGAGAAGCAAAAAAATATATATCCAACATTCTGTTATTTATTAGTCAATAGTAGCAACTGTGAGAGGGATCTTGGAATCCTAGTGGACAATCACTTAAATATGAGCCAGCAGTGTGCTGCAGCTGCAAAAAAATCCAACACAGTGCTAGGTTGCATTAACAGAGGGATAGAATCAAGATCACATGAAGTATTAATACAACTTTACAATGCCTTGGTAAGGCCACACTTGGAATACTGCATCCAGTTTTGGTCACCGCGATGTAAAAAAGATGTTGAGACACTAGAAAGAGTACAGAGAAGAGCAACAAAGATGAGTAGAGTCTGGAGGCTAAAACACACAAGGAACGGTTGCTGGAATTGGGTATGTCTAGTTTAACGAAGAGAAGGACGAAGGGTGACATGACAGCCGTGTTCCAATATCTCAGGGGCTGCCACAAAGAAGAGGGAGTCAAGCTATTCTCCAAAGCGCCTGAAGGCAGGACAAGAAGCAACAGATGGAAATTAACCGAGAAGCAACTTAGAACTAAGGAGAAACTTCCTGACAGTTAGAACAATTAACCAGTGGAACAACCTGCCTCCAGAAGCGATGAATGCTCCAACACTGGAAGTTTCTAAGAAGAAACTGGACAAGGTTTCCTGCCTGAACAGTTGGTTGGACTAGATGACCTCCAAAGTCCCTTCCAGCATTATTATTATTATTAAATTGCTTTTAAATTATCTTCTGACTCGGTTGCTTATTGGAAAAGGCAGAACCTAGGGTCAGAATTGGCCATCGAATTGACTCAGCATCTCTTTACTTTAAAAAAAAAGCCAACAGGTAATCCCAAAGGTAAAACTTGAAAGTGAGGAGCACCTGCTGAAATACCTGACTTGGTCCCCACCTGAGCTGATTATAGCTCCTTCTCCAAAGGGGAGGGGGAGGTGTTACAGATCACAGTGCTTGGCAATGTTAGGGCACCATCTCTGTTTGTTGGTATTTGTCTGTGCAGATTTCTTTGTGCATGAAAAGTTGGGAAAGTGTTTTGAAGCATGCAGAGAAAATGGAGTGTGTGTGAATTTCGCCTGTTTGCTCTTGCCCTTTACTCTTTTCCTGTCTATTCTTACTTAGGCTCAAAGCCCCCCCCCCAATCTCCTCTAGGCCCTATAAAATTTCCTTTCCGTTAATTGAAGGCCAAAAGGAGGAGGAGGGGAACAACAACAATAGATGAGAATGAGAAAAGAGACGGAAGGGAAGACGAATGAGTTTCGCGCTTTTCTGCTCTCAAAAGGATTGAACGAGCAGCAGACCGAGCAGAAAGTTATGTTTCCTCCTTTCGCTCGTTCCGGCCGGCGCGGGGAAAGTAAGCCACGCCTCTCCCTGCCTTTCCATTAAAAGGAGTTCCAGAATGATACTACGTGCTCCACCACCACCACCACCATGGAGAAGCAAGAATGCAGTGTAGAAAACCTTCGCGCAAGCCTCCCGTGCCGGAGCGGCGTGGAATGACTTGTGTGGAAGTAGACGTGGACCGGCCCGAGAAAAGGTTCCAGCACCCCGGGAGGGGTGACGTCACCGAGGCAAGGGGAGATCCACTCTCCCTGAACGAATAGCTTTGAACTGAATTGAGAGTCTGTGTTGATGTTGGACGATCTTAAAAAGCTAAGGATGAGTAGAGCCTATCAGACAATCGGAAGGCTAGACTGACTAACTGGACAGCGTTCGGCAACATTCACAAACATCAAACCATGCACAACCCAGAGACCCGGATAGGAGACCAATCATTTCTGTGTAGTTTTTTTCCTCTACACACCAAAACCTTTTTATTTATTATTCGTTCCATTTCAGTAAATATCTCCATCCACAGTTGGTCCTAATCTCCTAAAATCCTCTCCTGAAACTCTTGAGGGAAAATGTAAGCAGGACATATAATGTTATTATTACTATTAATTACTGTGTATGTCACCAAATGTGCACCACCAAGCAACCATCCCCCCCCCCAAAAAACAAAACAAAATAGGGAAGCCTTCATACCTGGATGCAAACAGATGCCCTGCAGGAAGCTTCCAACACTTAACAGAATTCAAAAATGGAAGCAGCCGCTTTTATGAAGCATCCAATATTGAGAAGCTCCAATCCAGGAGCCCCGACTGCAGTTACCTCCCCGGTCACAGATACTACAAAAGTCAATACTGTAGGATCCATGCTGTAGTGTACATTTGTATACAAGTGTAAGCCCCGCCTACCTCTTCACAATACCCTATTGGTTACTGGGAAGTGTTGTGGGAAGTGCCACCCCAAGTGCTTCCAATTGACCTACAGCCAGGTTGTGCGTGGGTGAGGGTGTGTGAGTGGGTGTGTGTTTCTGTGTGTTTGACAGCTGCTGACTTGAGTTATTGTCCTGCACCAGGACATCCAGATTCTGATTGGTGCAAACAAAATTATTGGCAGCTGGAGCACATGGCTGCCTTGTACTACATCCAGAAATGATTCTGATGTGTCAGGGCCAGCATGACCACTATGTGACCAAAATAGCTTCAGTGCTTACATAGACCAGGAAGTGGAGGAGATAAAATCAAATCACTAAAACAAGCTAAGCATTTCGATGTCTTTTTCTTTTGTAATGCAAGGAATTTGGGGCGTTATCCGCTTCTTTTTTTTAAAGGCTGTTTATACAGAACAGACTGCAATTGTATTTTAGTATCAATGAAAAGTGAAGAAAAAAAGCCTTTTTTCAAATGTACATTTAAGCAAGCTTCTCCTTCCCCCAGTTCTTCCCGTCTCGTGTTAAAAGGCAAGAAAGAAATTAACCGAGTGGGGAATCTGACTGGGATGTCACACAAGCTCACAGTAAGTCAACAAATACATCTGCAGCCAACAAGGAGCTTAATAATAAAGACTTACTGGGGTGAGTGATGTGGGACTTAAACATAAAATAAGATGGCTGCAATACTAATCTACATGAGAGGTCCAATCGGAGCATGCATGTTTCTGATATGAATGGCCGGAGAGGTCAGAACAGACATGTCAGAGCCGTGGTCTAGCATCTTATGTGCAAGCATGTTTGATAAGCATGGTCAGGGCATATTCGGACTTATCCCAGGCGTGTCAACTTGAACAAGCATGGTTACAGAAATTTAATTCCTGTCCTCCATTTGATAATAACATGGCTGCTTCAGAAGAGCTTAATTAAAGGAGATGCTAATTCAGAATCTGATGAAAATTTATTGTTGTAAAATTAATTCCTAAAGCAGCAAAGCGGGATCACAATATTAGGAAAGAGCTAAAATATATAATATTAATGAGAATAAGTGTAATTTGATGATCAAACCCTGTCATTGTCGGTTGTGAGACAAAAAAAAAGACAAATAGCAATAGCACTTCACAGTGCTTTACAACCCGTTCTAAGAGGTTTACAGAGTCAATATATCCCCCCCCCCCGCCAACAGTCTGGGTTTTCATTTTACCAACCTTGGAAGGATGGAAGGTTGAGTCAAATTTGAGCTGGTGAGAATTGAACTGCTGGCAGTCGGCAAAGAAAATATTTTCCAACCATGTTTAATATGACCTGATATGTCCTAGCCTTCGGTATTGTTGTGTTGTGAAGGAATCATTATACTGTAATGGGGTTTCTCTCCCAAAGAGATGAAGGAAAACAATACAGAATACCAATTTCCAAGCATTGCCGTAGGGATGTCAGCATATTCTAAAGCAGTGGTTCTCAACCTTCCTAATGCCGCGACCCTTTAATACAGTTCCTCATATTGTGGTGACCCCCAACCCCCCCATCCAGCTGGCCGGGGAGGGGGGGCAGGAAGGCTGCTCAGCCGGCTCCGCCAAGCCTGGCTGGAGAAGCGCCATTCCTCTCCCTCTTTCTCTCTCTTTCCTCTCTCTCTTTCTCTCTTTCCTCTCTCTCTCTTTCCTCTTTCTCTTTCTCTCTCTTTCCTCTCTCTCTTTCTCTTTCCTCTCTCTCTCTCTCTTTCCTCTTTCTCTTTCTCTCTCTTTCCTCCATCTTTCTCTCTTTCCTCTCTTTTCCTGTTTCTCTCTTTCCTCTTTCTTTCCTCTTTCTTTCCTCTTCCTCTCTTTCCTCTCTCTCTTCTCTTTTTTTCAATCTTTTTTATTAATTTTTTTTCATCAATATATGTTAATTTTTCCAATCAACAAGTTGTCTGGAGTTTGCTAAACTAATACGTGTTCAATTCCTAATCCTTCATTCTTTTCTCTAACCAAGAATAAAATAAATTCCAAATTTGATAATAGTCTGTATCTTCTTTGTCTTTCAGCCTCATAGTTAATCTGTCCATCTCTGCACATTCCAAAATCTTCCTGATTATTTCGTCCTCTGATGGCAATCCTTCATTCTTCCAGTATTGTGCAAAAATTATTCTCGCTGCTGTGGTAATATGTAGAATTAAGTATAATTTCTGCTTATTAGTCTTTTCAGACATAATGCCTAGTAAAAAAGGTTCAGGTTTAAAATTCACTTGTTCGTCCAATATTTTTTCTAACCACATACGTATATTTTTCCAATAAGCCTTTGCCTTCCCGCATGTCCACCAAATATGATAATACGTGCCTATGTTATGTTTACATTTCCAACATCTATCTGACATATTTTTAAACATTTTTGCTAATCTTGCTGCTGGAAGGTGCCATCTATAAAACATTTTATACAGATTTTCTTTGTATGAAGTTGACATTGTTAATTTATAGTTTCTCTCCCATAACATTTACCATTTTTTCTAATTCTATATTATAACCAAAATTTTTTGCCCATCTTATCATTGTTTCTTTCACTTGTTCACTTTCCATATCTAAAATTAACAAAAAAATATACATTTTCTTAATTAATTTCTCATCTGAGGTTAACAAAATCTTATCAAACACAGTTTGATCCTTGTAAAATCCATACATTTTTACATCTTTTTCATATCTACTTTGTATCTGTAAATGTGCCCACCAGGACAGATTAATTCCTAAATTTTCCAATTCTTGTTTAGATTTTAATTTCCCATCAATATCTAAAATATTTTTATATGTCCATACTTTTTCAAAATCTACCAGATTCGGATGTATAAATGCCTCCATCGTTGATAACCACCCTGGAATTTTTAAATATATTTTAGCTTTAATTTTTTCCCATACTGTTAACAAGGCATTTCTTATAAAATGATTTTGAAAGTACTTACGGCAGCACATATACTAAAATTCTCTCTTCTCTTTCTCTCTTTCCTCTCTTTCCCTCTTTCCTCTCTTTATCTCTTTCCTCTCTTTTTCTCTTTCCTCTCCCCCTTTCTCTTTCCTCTCTCTTTCCTCTTTCTTTCCTCCCTTTCTCTTTCCTCCCTCTTTCTCTTTCTCTCTCTCTTTCCTCTCTCTTTTCCTCTGTTTCTCTTTCCCCTCTCTCTTTCTCTCTCTCTCTTATGGCAGCATCGTCAGGGGTCCCCGCCCGGGCCTCCGCCGCATCCTTAGCCAAATGGGGGGGAGGGGGAGCAGGACAGGAGGCAGTAGCTCCTGTGGCAGCGACGGCACAGCTGCACCATCGGGGGTCCCCACCGTCCCTGGCCCGGCCCGCCCTCCGCCCATCGATGGAGCCACGGTGGGGACAGCGCCCACCCGAACCGCCTGGGGGGTAGCAGGAGGAAGGAGAAGAGGAGGGCAA
Source organism: Bothrops alternatus (assembly GCA_034064705.1). Lineage (NCBI taxonomy): Eukaryota > Metazoa > Chordata > Lepidosauria > Squamata > Viperidae > Bothrops > Bothrops alternatus. Next base: position 7,873,986 of record JARGCV010000174.1, on the reverse strand, counting down.
GGAAGCAGCCGCCCCAGCCGGGACTCCGTGTGCCCGGCCTCGCCCTCCGCCCATCGATGGAGCCACGGTGGGGGCTGGTGCCACGTGGCCCCTGCCAGTCTCTCCGCCCACCCGAGCCACCTGGGGGGCAGCAGGAGGAAGAAGAGGAGGAGGAAGAGGAGGGCAAGGAAGCCGCCACCAGCGCCGGGCCCCAGGAGAAGGCTTTCTTCTCCTACCATTGCTGCATCTCCTTCCTTCCCAGCAGCCTGGACTCCGGTGCGCTTTCCCGGCCAGCGGGGCCAATGGTCGGGCTGGCTGGGAATCGCAGGGGCTGGTCTCCCTTGGGCCACAGCTTGTGGGAGGGCTGGCCCACTCAGCAGAGCCTCCAGCGGGCCACTCCCAGCAAGGATCCCGGGGCTTTCCCAGGCGGCTCCAAGGCCACGAGGCCCTGGCCGCGCTTCTCCCAGGGGGTGGGGCACCCGGGCACAGGGCCAATCAGGAGCCCTGCAGGAAGTAAGTCCGCCTGAGAGAGAGAGAGAGAAGGGAAGTGAAAGTGCCTCTCTGTCTCTCTCTCTCTGCAAATGGCGGAGGAGGCCATGCGGAGATGGATGCGGAGCGGTATCTCGGTTCCTAAGACCATCGGAAATAAGTGTTTTCCGATGGTCTTAGGCAACCCCTGTGAAAGGGTCGTTGGACCCCCAAAGGGGTCGCGACCCACAGGTTGAGAACCGCTGGTCTAAAGCATTCTGTATACAGACAGTGCTCTGATTAATGAACAGATTATGTTCCGAGAGGTTCCAGATCATGATGGTTGTTCTTTGTGCTGTCCTGTTTCCCTGCCACAAGCCTCTCGGGGAGGGGGGTTGTTTAAGGAAAACCTGATTGGGGACTATCCTTTCAGAAGACCCAGGCATGACTCAATTTTTCTTCTCCACCTGATCAGTTATGGACTCTACAGGCCGGCCCTCCTGGGTTGGCTTTCAGGGAGGTGGATTCCTCCCTGCCTTGATGACCCTCTCTCTCCTCCTGGGATGCTTGGTCCATACCCACTTCCAGCCTGCTCGTTTCAGCAGCCCCATACTCTCACACATGGGGAAAGTGTTAAGATATTTAAATTTAGCAGCTGGAGCAGTGGGGTTGTGCAGTGAGCCAGAACACACAGTTATAGCTGATTGGTTGAGGAGTGCTAGCTCCTACATGAGGCAATCTGCGCTGTGGCTATTTGCTGTGGGTGTGGAGGTGGAGTTTCCCTTCCCCCACCCCCCACCCCGCTTTTTTCTTCTGTTTGCCCTGTGCCCTCTGTGATTTACCTGATAATGCTCCTGTTTGCCTGACTATCTGGTTTGCTGTATATATAGTTGTAAAATATATTTATTTATATGAAAAATACAAGTTTGTGTCAGTGTCTCCATTTGGACACTGGCTGAGCAATTCCCTGACAGAATGGTTTTGCCAAGCATACCTATATAGCATACCATAAACTATCCCTTTCTCACTTTCTCCCAATTTTCAAGATTTTCAGGTTGGTATAGACTTATTCCTATTGGTGAAGGTTTATAAGTCAAAAGTTTGTAAGTGGAGCCAAGTGCTCTACTTCTGTGCTGCCAAGCCATGACCACCTGGTTAATTGTTCATCATGGACACTCTGATCTAAAACTGATCAAGCCACACAGAATTATAAAATTATAAAATTATAAAAGGGATAAAAATTTCACAAAATAAATGGGAGCCACTTGGCAAACAAGTATAATAATTAGGACTGAGTTCAAAGTTACAATGGCCTCAGGAGTCATGTTTGGCCATTATAAACATTGTGACACCCACACCCATATCCCCACACACTCAGGTTACAACAGTTTGCATTCCTGACTGGTTGCCAAATGCCCTGTGATCATGTGATTGCCATGCTAACCTTCTCTGCAGGAATTCCTAGAGTGTCAAAAGGAAGCTGGCAGGGAAAGAGGGCAAAAGGGCTTCCTTCAGAGAGGATTTCAGCTCCATGACAGAGCTGAACACCCTCCAGGGCCTCCCAAAGCAGGCAGCCTTTTCGCTCTCTAAGAGTTACTTGCCAGAAGGATTCCCTCTTTCACTCATTTTGCATAACGACCCAGGAAATCACTTAATGACTGAAACCAGGAGTTCTGGGATTGTGGTTGTTGAATGAAGCAGTCACATGAGCATCTTGCTTAATATCCGCTTTGCTCAATAACCAAGATTCTGGTCCCAGTTGTGGTCATAAGCTGAGGACTTCCGCTACATTAAAAAATAATGTTAAAGACGATTTGATGATAGTTTCCACCCATTCCACGTTTATGAGTATGGTACCTAATTCACCGATACAGCACTATCCTTCCATTACATAATATCAACACAGCTATTCATATTTTTGAGTAATAACCACTGATTGTCACCCTTCATCATTGAATATCACACATTCTCTCCAAAATACAATGGCGGAAGGGGTCTAGCTGTGCAATAATGAAAACACTTCTGTCATTTTGTTTTACTGAAGCTCTTGAAGAACATTAGTAGGTAGTTAAACTATTTGGAAGCAGTTATTAAAGCAGCTATTCTGCTTTCAAAATCTGAGCTGGTGACTGCTGCATTCCAGTTATTGGGGTGTTCCAACATTCAAGTTGGGAAATATGTTAGATCAATCCCAGACATTTAGACTTTGTTTATTAGGCTGGATTGCCCTTTCAGTCATCCCATTTCATTGTGGATAACCTGAATTGTTAAATTGTTGTTCACATCCATATTCATAGGCAAATCCCCCAAAACTCTTGAATATAAAATTGTATATTATCACTAAGCCCAACGCTTGGGATATCAAGATGGGAAATACAGTATTCAGCTCTGCAGTCAACATTCTAGCTCTTTGATTTATCAACTTAATGCCTCAATAAGACAGGTGATTTTATTCTTTTTGTTTTATTTGTTATTTATGGCACTTTAAACTCTCCAGTCACTTGGCATATAACTTTAGCAAAGCAATAAGTTATATAAATAAAATATCTCCCCACCTCCAAAACAATGAGATGAGAGAGGGACTGCTGGCTTAACCACTACACCACTACCGGTACATCTACGGTATGTTCTTAATAATGAGGATACAGTACATAATCAAAGCACTTAACCACAGCGTTTTTACTCTACCGTGATGGTGGAGCACGTAGTATCTCCGTTGCATTAGAATTTCTTCCAACAGAAAGGCAGGGAGAGCCGTGGCTGCTTTCCCCGAGCCAGCTGGAATGTGTGAAAGGAGAAAACAAAGTTTCTGCTCTATCTGCTGCTCGCTTGCTCAATCCTCTGAAAGCAGAGATGTTCTTCTCAGGGCGGAGAAGTTAAGTTAGAAAAGGTGGAAAGATGAAAAACCCAATCACGAAACAAGCTCTTTCTCATAGGCTGGGAACGACTTATTAGACAAATAATTGGCAAATTATCTGGTTGCTAAAATGCTTTTTCCATCCTCAACCTGGAAGCTGAGATCAAAAGGGAGGAATGAGTAAATGATCAGAGATCCAGTTCAACCAAGGAAAAGTGAGTCGATCAAATAAAGGAGTTAATTGAAAAATAGCAGAAAAATTCTAAAGGATTTGATTCCCCATCCTCAGTTCATTCTCCTTGTTAGCAAGGAGGGGACTGGATCACATGGAGTGGACTGGACTTAACCAAATTATTGGTATGGCAAAAGGAAAAGAAGAATGCTTGAAAACTTATAAAAGAGAAGTTGCCAGGAAGACAAAATAAACAAAGCCTCCTTATTGTAGGCGGAAAAAAAATAATAGGGAGAGACAGCCAAGTTCAGTGAGAAAGCAATTTAGACACACAATTTCATCACTTATTCACTAAAAACCATTTTAAGAAAGTTTATTTCAGCTGATACATTTTAGGTACACACACAAGCAAAGCCCTGTACCTAATAATTCACCACTATTGTTAAGAGAAAGAGCAAAGAATATATTATAAATAGTTTGATTATGACATTTCCTTCCTGCCAAGTGATTTAAACTGTTTGTAACCATTCTATGAGGAAGTAACCAGTGGTGGGATTCAGCCGGTTTGCACCACTTTGGCAGAACTGGTAGCTAATTTTTTGTTGCCCAGGCCCAGAATGGACTTCCGGAAGCGGCATCCACACAGAGAACCAGTTGTTCACATATTTGAATCCCACCACTGGGTGAAACCCTGCTTTAATTAATCATTTCATTACTACCTCACTCCTCCCCAGACCTCTTTATTCCAACAACACAGCTTTGGAGAACATATCCAAAGCAGTATTTTAGCTCAAGCCAAAGTATTTACATCCAAAGCTTCTGTCTGGCAAACCCACATGGAGAGAGTAGAGCAGGCTTCAGCAGCAATCTTTGGCCCCATCAGCATCCCACAGCTGTTTCCTAAAAGGGGCCCCAATTCTTGCAGCCTGAAGAATTAAAGAGAGAATTATGTTTTTAGAAAGAGAAGTCCATCATCCTGTAATCTCCTCCTCCTCCTCCTCCCTTTTTTTTGGCTGGACTTTTCTATTCCCTATAATCAGCCTTCCAATATTTATATATTGATCAGACACAACATACAAGGCATCTATTATTTTAACTTTCCTCCAGGAAACACAGATAAAGAATTGTTTGAAAGACTAGAAACCCTATATAAACTTTTTGTTGAAAGAAGACTGAATTGATGGATTGATGGATTTGGGGACTAAAAAGAGTTGAAAGAGAAGGGGAATGGAATTACAAAAAAAAAAGAGGGAAAGGAAAGAGTAAAAAAGGTAACTACACAATAGAAAGAATGGTGGAAGTGAACATACTGCGCTTTTTATTATTATTCCTTTAATTTTTATACTTTGATTGTACAGATAGTTCTTGACTTACGACTAGTTGCTTAGCACCTGGGGGCTATGTATGACCAGGACTGGAAATTAAGACAGTTGGGCCTTGCATGACTTAACTTTGGACACTGGGCAATTGAGATGCATTTACAGCTGTTTGCAGCATCCTGCAGTCACATGACTGCATTTTACCATGTTTCCCCCCACCACCACCACCTGCAATTACTTCCAGTTTTTGCCAAAGCCACTCCCATTGCGAACCATTGGTGTTTGCTTAACAATTGCCACAAAAAAGATTGTAAAATCAGTTCGGTCATGTAACTGACCCGTTTTATGACTGTCATGACTTAGGACAGTGTTCATTGCAGTCACAAATCGAGGACTACCTGCATTTAAAAATTATATTTTAAAAAAACTAATGTTTTTTTTTGCTTATTGCTTATTATTGATTTGAGAGACAGCAGAACAGCTGCATGTCACTGGGGTCAAAGGTGGACTTGTACAAGTGTCTCCCTGGTTATAGTCCAACACTTTAACCATTAATAAACTTGAGCTCTAGAATTTTGCCTAAATGCTGGATGAAATCTGACTGGCCTCTCTTGGGAAAATGCAAAGCTTTCTTTACTTAAACCAGTGGTTCTCAACCTTTTTAATGCCACGACTCCCAACCGGTTGTAAGTCGAGGACTTTCCCTGCCCGGGAGCGCCGCACAAGCGTGGTGCCACCCCTTGCACCGGCCGAGGCCTAGCTGGCAAGGGGCAGCGACGGCACAGGGCAACCACCGGCTGGACCACCAGCTGGCCCAGCCCAAGGGAGGTAAGGCACCCGCCGGGCCCCACGCGTGCCAGCAACCCTCCCTGCGCCCGCCAGCCTCCCACCTCCCACCCCTGGCCCTCTTTTACTTACAGTTTTAGTAGTTGCTCAGCAGGGAGGGGTGGAAACTTCTAGACAGCTCACCTTCGCTGCAGACAACTTGCAGCACCGTTTGCAGACTGGGACTTTTGGCGGGCTCAGCAGGACAGAGACAGCCTGGACAATTCCTATTGGCTTTTGAAAGCCAATAGAATTAGACTCTATTCAAGAGAGTCTATTCTATTGGCTTTCAAAAGCCAATAGAATAAGAGGGAGTAGCACAGCTAAGGGGGAAAAAATGGCGGACTGCATAGTTTGGCAACCCCTGTGAAATGGTCGTTTGACCCCAAATGGGGTCGCAACCCACAGGTTGAGAACCGCTGACTTAAACTGTTTCACTCCTTCCTCATCCCACATGTTGCGCAACGTCCCTGCATGACCCTTGTGCAAAATACCTTCAGTAAGATGAGATCTAGTGACAAGAATATCTGATGCATACAGGTAGTCCTTGATTTACAACCACAATAGGGATCAAAATTTCCATTTCTAAACAAGGCAGTTGTTAAGTGAGTTGGGCCCAATTTTAGGATCTGTTTTGCCTTGATTTTTTTTAAGCAAATCACTGCCGGCAGTTTTCAAACACTTCCACTTGTTTCCACTTAGCTTAGAATCTTTATTCATTTTTACTCAGAAATAGGCTGCATGTTGTTCAGTGGATGGAATTGTCCACTGCAGGATTTCAATAAGTGTAGAAAGAAATACTCACAGTTTTTCATTCAATGGGGAATCATCAACCCACATCCACTTTCTTGCTGGAAACATTCCTATCAACCCAATCCATAGTGACTGTGTTTCATCAGAAATACTCTGGATAAAACTCTGTTTTAAAAAAAGGACTTGATTAGAGGTTGCTGAATTGTGAAACTTTGATTTTACTCGCTATCGTTCAGCAGACATTGGTTGCAGTAAAACTATATTTCAGACCACTATATCTGAAGCAAGCTATAAATGTACAGCATTTGCATAGGTACATCATTAAAATGATGGATTTAATGACGTCCTTTCCCTCCAACTGCTCTTTAAAATGTAAGGTTGGATGTACTGACGTGATTTATTTAGGATGGTTACAGTGAAGACATTTAAGAATATACATCAGGGGTAGTCAACCTTGGCTCTTTTATGACTCGTGGACTTCAACTCCCAGAATTCCTGAGCCAGCACAGCTGGCTCAGGAATTCTGGGAGTTGAAGTCCACGAGTCATAAAAGAGCCAAGGTTGACTACCCCTGATAAACATATTCGGCAACTGGGATTGCCAGGATTACTGTCGCTAAGCTGTGCAGTCATATGACACTGTGCTTTATAATCAAATCACTTAGTGATAGAAATTCAGAGGAGAAGAATTACAGCGTTGGAAGGGACATTAAAGGTCTTCTAATCCAATCCCCTGCTCAAGCAAGAGACCCTGTACCATTCCAGATAAATGGCTTTTCAATCTGTTCTTAACAACCTCCAGTGACCCACAACTCCTGCACCCACAACTTCTGGAGGCAAGCCATTCCACTGATCAACCAACCAACCAACCAACCAACCAATCAACCAACCAACCAACCAACCAACCAATCAATCAATCAAACTAGAGCTGGAAGGGACCTTGGAGGTCTTCTAGTCCAATCCCCTGCTCAAGCAGGAGATTTAATTGGATTTTGATTTGATTTTATTAGACTTATATGCCGCCCTTCTCCCAAGACTCAGGGCGGCTCACAACAAAAATACAAGTATAACATAAAATCAATTAAAACTACCAATTCACAGTGTAAAAACCAGGCAATCAATTTCACTCATACAACACACAGTCACAATCAGAGGCCCAGGGGCAGAGCACAGCTCACACGCCCCAACCCAAACCTGTCTGCATAAATGTGTTTTCAAGAGTTTTCGGAAAGCTAGGAGGGAGGGAGCAGTACGAACCTCTGAGGGAAGCTGGTTCCAGAGGGCTGGGGCAGCAACAGAGAAGGCCCTAACCATAGGCCCCGCCAGACAACATTGTCTAACAGACGGGACCTGTAGGAGGCCAACCCTATGTGCCCTAACCGGTCGCTGGGATTCATGAGGCAGAAGACGGTCCCGCAAGTATCCTGGCCCATTGCCATAAAGGGCTCTATAGGTCATAAAGATCCTATACCATTTCAGACAAGTGGCTGTCCAGTCTCTTCTTAAAAACCTCCAGTGATGAAGCACCCACAATTTAGGAAGGCAAAGCTGTTCCACTGGTTAATTGTTCTCACTGACAGGGAATTTCTCCTCAGTTCTAGGTTCTATTTCTATCCTCTTGCTGTTGCAATCCTATGACTTGTAAGAGTTTCTGGGAAAAAGTCCAAGGAGATATACGCAACATGATAGCCTGTTAGGTGTAGTGATTTAACTTCTGGACAAGAAACGAGAAGACCATGAATTCTATACCTCCCTTGGACTAGAAAGTTGGCTGGGTGAGAGTCAGTCTGTCTGCCTCTCTCCTCAACCTACCTCACAGGTTGTTATTGTGGAGAAAACAGGCAGAAGCATTAGATATGCCACTAGGAGTTATACAAATAACAGTGGGATATGCATCTCATATTAAAACATTTGTTGAAAAATGACACCATCTTTTTCAGTGTCGCCCATGTGTTGAGGGTGCTCCACAATTGTTCCTTATCAGACTGGAAGAAGCTACTGACAACTGTACTGATGCACATGGCTCAGTGGTAGTTTTCTACTCTTCATCATCTTTAGGAGGAGTGTACACAGTGGTGGGATTCAGCTAGTTCGCACCACTTCAGCAGAACCGGTAGCTAATTTTTTGTTGCCCAGGCCCTGAATGGACTTCCGGAAGCAGCATCCACACAGAGAACCGGTTCGTCACATATCTGAATCCCACCACTGGGTGTGCAGCTCATGACCCATATAAAAAAGGGGTTGAGCTTCTATCACACAGTCATAGATGCCATCTTGATTATTATTATTTTTTTGGTAACTCTCCCTCCCCTCCTTCCCTCCCATGGGCATCCCTCTGAGGCAGCATTTACTTAATCAACATGCGTATTTGCCATTCTAGTTAGAAAGCAAGGAATTGTGGGGCTTGTAGTTCCCCTCTCTCTTTTTAATCCATTAACCCTGCTCCCTTGGCCACCCCGTCACAAATCTTGACCTACCATTTCTTCCCGTTCCTTCAGCACCAGCATTTGAGCCCCTCTGGCTCTGCAGTCTTCCTGGCTTTTCTCCCAGGTCCCCAGTTCTTTGGAAATCCAGTAGCATTTGCCATCGTGATAAGACCAGTTTCCAGGACACACGTGGCATCTGAAACTCTCTGAACACCATATAACAAAGATGCATTATTTTACGTGAATCAGGCCAGATATGAACTTTTCTAAAGGGATGTGGAGTTTCTAAAGCTGCACAATAGTAATTCATGCATGTGCCGTCACAATGAGATGCAGGTAGTCTTCGATTTATGACCATAATGGAGTCTGGCCATTATGGCTGCAAGTCGTGATGGTCATTTAAGCGAAGTTTCCATATGATCCATCTCGCATAATAACCCCACCCTGCTCTCTCCGATGTGGTCATTAAATAATCACGTAGGTTGTTAAATGGAGCATTGGCAGCCTCAGGGATGAGGGAGGCCACAGGAGACATAGTGTAGGTCCGGGTGCACCTGGCCTCCATCCTCCATTCCCTGAGGCACCCTGTGCTCTGCTTCCCATCCTCTGGAGCCCCCACAGTCCTTGGGCTTGCTTCCCATCCCACTGAGTGCTCCCCACTCCTCCCCAGTCCCTTTATCTTTTGTGCTGCAAATCTCTGGAGGTCTGGAGCTCATTTTGGCAAAGGAGGGTTCCTCTGAAAATGGTGCCTGTTTCTGGGACAGAGCCATGCGGCCTAGGGATGCTGAGGGACAGTGCGGTCAATGAGAGCTCCTGAGCTCCACAATACAAAAGATTAATGAGGGATCAATGATGGGGTGGGGAGGAGGGTGTGGAACCTGGCGGAGTGGGATAGGGAGGAGATGGGAAGGGGGCAAACTGCAATGTCTTTTCAATTGGTTGTAAAGGCAAATTCACCTGAATTTTGAGAAAAGAAGGTGCTGCGAGGGTCATAACTTCAAACAGTTTTAAGTAATTTGGGGGCGGGGAGTCATAAGTAGCTTTTGAGGAAGTCTATCACAACTTTGAACAATTTGCTAAGTGACTGACCGTAAGTCGAGAACTACCTGTTTTTGCAGAAATTATACACTGAAACTATTCTAGAGGTATACTTTCAAGTTCTGAATCTGAATAAAAATTAAAATCACAGACAGTTGAGGAAGGGTGCAAAAATATCGAACGGCAGCTGTAGCAAAATAATTAACGGTCTACCCCTTTTTACATGAGCTGCCCTTGCATCACGCTTAAAAGTGGGGGTGAAGGCATCAATTATGTGGTCATGGCTACTAACGCAACATTTTGGGTCCCTTTTGCAGATGCTAAGACCAAACTAGATATAACAAGGAGAACTTTTAGGGGTCTGGCTCTGAAAGCCTCTACCAGGTTTTTTTTTTCCTTTTGGTTGAGAATTCAGAGGAAGAAATGAAACTGGATTTATTATCAGTTACATTCTGAACGTTTAAATTATTATTCTTGCTATAAGGAGTCATGGTATGGAACCATGCCAAAATTTAATGAAACCAGATAAGCAAGGCTCTCATTTGTATTCTGGGTTTATTAGCATTTTTAATTTTTTATAACAGTCTCTGTGTATTTGTTGTGAAGATTAAAACATCAGTTGACAAATTATCAAATGCTTGTCTGCTTTTACAAATCCAGACTAAGCTGGGTGAATTATCAGAGTGTTGTATTTCTTTCTGCAGCCTCCTGACTAGTGTTGTCTTTAATGCTTCAGCATTCATGTTATGCATAGTTACTGATCTACAACTTGCATGTATCGTGAGGCCTTTTTAAGACTTTAATAGTACTGTAACATAGGAAATATAAAACGATAGAGGGAATATTTCTATATTCCTTCCATCATTTTATACATCCTATGTCACAGTAATAATATAGTAATGTACAGTAACAATATAAGGTCAATATATCTACAAAAGTTCTGTATCTTTCAACTGGAACTCCACCATGTCCAGGGTCTTCCCCTAGTACTTTTATACAGAGATTGTATTGTCTTTATAGTACTAATAGAGCTATAAAAAGATTCCTTAAATGCCTTCTAGAGGGTTAATTCAGAGATAGAGTATTTATTTATTTTAAAAGCAGATATCCCTCTTGATAACAGTCCACAAAATAAAAAATGCTTATTAGAAAAGCTTTTGGATATCATATAACGTGTAATGTTTCAATTTGAGAACAACTGGAACTTGGTCCAAGATTATAACAAAATGGAGGAGTTCACAAGTGAATCTACCAAAGCAAGAAAAATGATAGTCTAATTTAAAACAATTTTCAAGTATATGGGGAAAAAAGTATATTGCCTATGTTTTGGGTTTTAAAAATGCCAATTTGTTAACTTACATTCCAATATGTATGTTTGTAATACTTATCCATTGTGAGAAAAGACAAAGGGTTTTATTTATTTATTTTAAATATCTTGCTGAGAATCTTGGATTAAGTTAACATTACTAGCACAGATTACATGTTGATAATTTGCATTATATAATAACGGAAAACATCTATGAAATATTTCAGGAATGTTCTTAATGCGGCCATAAAAGGACCGTAATCTGAGCAGTTGTCTTTACTATCAAGAAAATAATATATCCCTTAATACCCTAGAGCTCCTATTCCCATCATTTATGGAAAGGCAAGTGATTGTTTACATCTCAGATCTCCCCAATTTTCTCAAAATTCAAGAGGTTGAATGTGACATGTTCCCCATCCTTATCTCACAGGGAGAGAATATTGGCATTACCTGTTGAGTTAACTAGGACTTGTTTACACAAAAATGTCTGCAAGCGAGAGACAACGTTGTCCAATCTGTGCTTAATTTCGGTGCCATTGCTGGTCTCCTGAGGGTCAACAGATTTGTCAAAAGCCTCCGTGTATTGTCTTCTCTGAAAAGCTTGGAATTCAAACAGGGAACAAATAAATTGAGGAAAGGAAACTATCATTATTATGTATTAAGCTAATTCACAAGGTCTGTTATAAAAAACAGTTAACTGATTGTTCTATTTGAATTATAGACTGTCTGTATAACTTTAAGTCTTTGTTTTAGGCGGGAATGAGTACTTTAAAATCATTGGCTGCCACCTAGTGGCGGTCCGTAAAAACATAAGTCAAGCAGATGCTGGAGCTGCTTCTATGACAGCGGTTCTCAACCTTTTTCAGGCCAAGACCCCACCTGCGCTGCCCATGCGCGGCACGACCCCGACCTGCGGCGCGCATGAGCGGCACGACAGCCCGCATCGCGCATGCGTGGCGTGACGGCCCGCATCGCGCATGCGCGGCGTGCACGCGACGGGCCAAACCGCACATGCGCGGCGCGATGGGCCGAACCGCGCATGCGCAGCACGCTCGCGATGGCCCAAATCGCGCATGTGCAGCGCGACTGGCCGAATTGCGCATGCGCAGCGCAACGGGTCAAATCGCGCATGCGCGACACATGCACGACGGCCGAGGGGAAATGGGGGGGGAAATGGCGGACTGCGGTGTTCGGCGACCCCCGTGAAACGGTCGTTCGACCCCAAATGGGGTCGCGACCCACAGGTTGAGAACCGCTGTTCTATGAGAACTGAATAAAGAGCTGTTATTTCAACTCCATGTCTTCAAATGCCTCGCTGTTCCCACTATACAACAGTGGCGACGAAGGTGGGATTATGCTGCTAGGAAGAAAGAGCTAAGTCACTAAGGGGTAAGACCAGGCATTAGCGCCCTGGTTGGAACCGTGTTCCCCCCCTTCTGCCTGCCAGTACACAAACGCTGGAGGTATCACCTTCCTATGGGACCCGTCCCTGGGAAACTCACAGAAGCTCTAGCAGCATAAGGCATTGGAGACACAGTAACAGCCAGCCATGGCCAAATTTGGCAAACTTTCCAAGTTCGACGTGACGTACCCTGAATAATGGAGTTTGTACGTCTCAAGAGTAGAAAACTACTTCAGAGCGAACCAGGTCAAAGAAGATAATTTAAAAGCTGTAATCTTGTTGTGCGTGTGTGGTCAACCCACCTTTGATATAGCAGAGAACAGGTAGCTCCTGTTCGCTCTCTCAGAGCGAACCAGGTCAGAGAAGATAATTTAAAAGCTGTAATCTTGTTGTGCGTGTGTGGCCAACCCACCTTTGATATAGCAGAGAAAGGTAGCTCCTGCTACCTTGGAGTCAGTCACTGTCACTGACTTGAAACGAAGACTCAAGGAGCACTTCGAACCAAGACTGTCCATCATCGCATATATATAGAGAGAACAGCAGCCAGGTGAAACCGTTGCTGAATTCATGGCCGCCCTACGTCAAGCGTCCAGGCTATATGAATTTCCCAATCTAGAGGACCGGCTCAGGGACCGACTGCTATGTGGCCTGAGAAGCAGAAACTTACAGCAGAGGCTGTTTGCTAAAGAGACCCTGACATTCCAGGATGCACTGAAAGAAGTGATGGCAGAAGAGGCCGCAGCTGAAGCCATCAAGGCTTTACATCCCTCAAAGAATTTTCCCAGCCAGACGGCTGTGCATCATGAAGAGTCAGAGAGAACAGAAGACCCAGACGTAGACATTGAGATCGACTGGGTGCAAAAGATCCCAGAAAGAAGGCAGCGGCCACTTGACAAGGCAGCCTTCTTCCCTAGCTGTCAGGGCTGTGGAGGACGACACCAGTGCTCAGAATGCTGGTTTCATGCAGCTGTGTGCCGAGCATGTGGCAAACAAGGCCACATCGCTATCATCTATAAAGGTCGCCAGAGGGAATCTCCACGTGAAGACTTCCCCAGGAGGGATAATGGGGCCCTGGGGCAGAATAGAGTAGGATATTGCTCCGGAAAGAGAAGCATTCTCAGAACTGGTGCCCATCGCCCCCTAAAAGAAAAGCTTAGGCTAAAAGTCAAGCTACAAGGAGTTCCATGCTCCATGGAACTGGACACTGGATCAGCTGTGTCTATAATTTCCTACAAGACTTTTAATTTCATCTGCAGAAATGACGGGAAATGAGTCAGACTCAAGCCATCAGATTTAGTTTTGGCAGATTTTCAAAACTCCCATGTAGCAGTTAAAGGAGAAGCTATGATAAAAGTGACATTCAAAGAGTTTGAGGGTCCCCTCAGTGTCATGGTGGTTGAAGGCCAGCATATAAGCCTGATCAGGCTTAGACTGGTTTGATGCCCTGGGCATCCATGTGACTGGCATTAACAGAACCCAAACAGCGGATTTGGCAGCTGTCTGCCAGGAGTTTGCTGATGTTTTCAGCCCCAACTTAAGGAAGTACAAAGGAGCACCAATTGCTCTCCACCTTGATCCAACCATAACCCAATCAGAATAAAGCCTCGTAGAGTGCCTTTTGCCATAAAGCCCAAGATTGATGCAGAGTTAGATAAGCTTGTTCAACAGGGAGTCTTGCAACCTGTTGACAGCAGTGTGTGGGAAACCCCCATGGTCACTCCGGTCAAACCTAATGGAGAGGTGCGCATCTGTGCTGATTATAAGTGCACTGTTAATAAGCTCTGCAGCAGTATGCATATCTGGTACCTGTAGTTAGCCACATTCTGGCATCCTTACAAGGAGGTTGTTTATTTGCAAAGCTGGACCTGGTGTAGGCATATCAGCAACTGCCTGTGGATGACGCTCAGCTGAGGTTCAAACAATAGTTACCCATAGAGGGGCATTCAGGGTTTGTTGCCTGAAGTTTGGGGTCAGTGTAGCCCCAGGGCTCTTTCAGAGCATGATTGGAATGCACATTAAAAAACATTCCAGGTGGGTGTCCTTATTTCAACAACGTTTTATTTGCTGGGGAGTCGGCAGAAATACTTGCAGAATGTTTAAGGGCTGTCCTTCAGCGCTTCCGCGAGAAGCGGGGCTGAAGCTCAAAAGAGAAAAATGTCAAATAGGAGTGAACTCCACAGAGTTCCTCAGTTTCCGGATCAACGCTGCTGGGATACACCCAGCTGATTCAAAGCTCAAGGCTATTTTGCAGGCTCCCAGACCAAAGTCAAAGGGGGAGCTGCAGGCATTTCTGGGGTTACTTCACTTTTATCATGCCTTTCTCCCTCACAAGGCTGCATTAGCAGAGCTCTTAGATAAAAGGGTACCATGGCAGTGGACTAGCTCCCACGAAAACAGTTTCAAAGCAGTCAAATCACTGCTGTCGTCAGACTCTGTGTTAACACACTTTAATGAAAAACTGCCTATCAGTATTGCATGTGATGCGTCATCATACGGGATAGGAGCAGTTTTGAGCCATATAATGGCAAATGGGCAGCAAGCACCCATACCTTATTATTCAAGGACACTTTCCCCGGCGGAAAGAAATTACGCTCAAATTAATAAGGAGGCTTTAGCCATAGTTGCAGGAATAAAAAAAATTCCACGATTTCCTTTATGGTTGCCCATTTACGGTCTTTGCAGACCACAAGCCTCTTCTAGGTCTGTTTACTGCAGACAAGCAAACCCCTCAGATCCTGTCTCCGAGGATGCTGAGGTGGTCAATCTTTATGGCAGCCTACAATTACAGGCTAGTCCATAAGCCTGGCAAGGAAATGGGTCACGCTGACGCAGTCAGCAGACTGCCCCTGCCTAATTTAGAACCAGACCCCGCACCTGCTGCACACATCCTGTCAATTCAGGATTTGCCTGAATCTCCCCTTCACGCTGGGGACGTGGCTGCTGAGACAGCCACTGACAAAATTCTCAGCCGAGTTTTGAACTGGGTGCTGAGGGGGTGGCCAGGAACCAGTCCTGGGATGGAATTTCAGAGCTTTATTAGAAGATAAGATGAGCTGTCTGCATACAAAGGATGTATTCTATGGGGGAGTAGGGTTATAGTACCACACATACTAAGGGAAAGAGTCTTAGAATCTCTGCATGAGGGACATCCTGGAATAGGATGTCACAAGAAGCTATCTGTGGTGGCCAGGGTTGGGTAAGGATATTGAGGCTCAAGTTAAAGGATGCCAGGTTTGCCAACACTCCAGACCTGAAATGCCTCAAGCCCCAGTACATCGCGTGGAGACTACGCAAACTCCATGGTCTAGGATTCACATAGACTATGCAGGACCCTTCCAAGGACAGGTGTTCCTCATTGTAGTGGACAGTCACTCAAAGTGGCTTGAGGTAGCACTTGTCCCCTCTATGACTACTGCCAGGACCATCCAGGAATTGCGTAGAATCTTTGCCACACATGGCTTACCCAATGTAATTGTATCAGATAATGGGGCATAATTTACTGCTGCAGAATTTCAGTCATTTCTAAGGTCTAATATGTTTAGACACACCACCTCTGCCCCATTTCACCCGGCCTCTAATGGTCAAGTGGAAAGGATGGTCAGGACAACCAAAGAAGCACTTAAAAGAGTAACAAAAAGCGATTGGCATCACAGGTTGGCAGACTTTTTGCTCTGCCAACACACAACTCCGTGCACCTCAATGGGTCGTAGCCCAGCGGAGCTGAGATGGGGATGTCGACTGACCATGAAGCTGAACCGTCTCCATCCAGACCGAGTTGCAACAGAGACAGCACAGCCCAAGCCCCCGAGGAATTTGTGAGTCAGCGACTGAGTTTGAGCAAGGAACTATGATCAAGGGGCACTGTGGGTGGTAGCTATGGTTTGTAAGGTGTCAGGACTACTCTCTTATGAAGTGGTCCTGGAAGACAGGTGCATTTTGCATCGTCACATCGATCAGCTGCATCGGTGACAGGCTAATCAAACTCTCACTGCCGACGAAGAGGAGAGCCGAGGGCTGCCTGACAGCTGTGGCGCGTCTGAGTCACCGGAGTCCTGCACGATTCGAGGAGACATGCTGGATGACTTAGTCATGATTGAATCTCTACCAACCGAAGGAACAGTGTCCGCAGATCAGAGTTTGCTGGAGGACTTATTTCCCAGCCTTTCCGGGACTGCTCCACTCACTGACAGGTGTACTGATCTACCCGAACAGACCAGCTGAAAGGAGACCGGTCTACCTGGCCAGAAAAGACAGAGACTGGTCTACCCAGCCAGATACAGCAAAAAGAGATTGGTCTATCCGACCCGAGCTGTTGAAAAGACTCTGATCTATCCAGCCAGCCGAGGGTAGACCAGGAACCTCTGGCAGAGATGCGGCGATCGGAACAATCGCAGAAGCCACCTACTTATCTGAAGGACTATGTACAATTTATGGATATGTATTGATCTAGGGGGGAAGGGGTGTTATGTATTAAGCTAATTCACAAGGTCTGTTATAAAAAATGGTTAACTGATTGTTCTATTTGAATTATAGACTGTCTGTCTGTATAACTGTAAGCCTTTGTTTTAGGAGGGAATGAGTACTTTAAAATCATTGGCTGCTGCCTAGCGGCGGTCCGTATAAATATAAGTCAAGCAGCTGCTAGAGCTGCTTCTGTGAGAACTGAATAAAGAGCTGTTATTTCAACTCCGTGTGTTCAATGCCTCTCTGTTCCCACTACACAGCAATTATAATCCTGTTTCCCTTTTGCTAACCCACCCTTCATATTTTCTTATTTAGTCATCTGATTATGATTTAACTCAGAACATTTTTGTTCTTCTGAAGAGTAGGATAAAACTCTTGAAATACATAAATAATAAGATAAAGAAGAGATAACACGATTACATCCAGCCTTAGGTAAGGAACAAGCAAGCACAAGCATGATTTGGATGTAATAATATAATTTGAAAGCACAAAGGCTGTCGAATTCCAGGTGGCAACTGTTATCACCCACAGTTCCTTCCCTCTTCTGTGAATCAGTCATATGGTTTCAGCCACCATCTTGGCTTTTATGACCCACATACATGGAAGTAAGTGATATCACGTCTACCATAATATCATGCAAAATCATATGCAGTGACTTTGTGACCTATGTTTAGTCTAGTGCAGGGGTGTCAAACTGCTGGCCTACAGGCCGGATGTGTCACGTGGAGGCCACACCCACCTCAGCTCCGCAAAGGCAAAAAAGTCATGATACGTCACAATACGTCACGTGACACAGCGAGTTTGATACCCGTGGTCTAGTGGTTAAGACATCAGGCTAGAAACCAGAAGACTGTGAGTTGCAGTCCCAGTTTAGGCATGAAAGTTGGCTAGGTGACTTTGGGCCAGGACTCTCCTTCAGCCCAACCCACCTCACAGGGTTGTTGTTGTAGTGGGGAAAATAGGAGGAGGGAATATTAGGCATGTTCACTACCTTGAGTTATATATAGAAATAATAAAGGCAGGATAAACAAACAAATAAATAAATATATTTCCTGGCATGTATTCCTAAACATTTATTTGAGGAAATGAGTAAAGACATTGTAAAGTAATATGGGAAGTCAGTCCCCCAGAGAAGGAAATATTAAAAAGGGCAGGAAAATATATTTCCTCAAAGAATCTTAAAGAGGCAGAAAAGCATGCCCAGTTTTTCTTATTAGTCCCAAGTCTCCCTTCCCCAAACAGAAACCAGCTCTATAGAAATGCAGTTGTAAACCATCAGGAAGGTGGAAGCTAGAAGCTTAGGAAGACAAAGACACCTAAAATCTACATACCGACCCAAACTCTAAGACAAGACATAATAGGATTAACCCACAGATACCAAAGGGCACACTCAGACTCAGGTCAAAGTTCATGCCATAGGAACAACTCCAAACAAAAGGCTCCAGAGGGTATAAAAACCCACTCCCTACATGTGCTCCCTCTCTTTTCTGCCAGAGCCATCTTTCTATCTGGCTCTCCTTTTCAATAAACTGCAACCTTCTTTCTAAAGCAGTCGCCATGTTTATCCCCAGCTTGGACTGAACCACGATGAAGACTTTTCTTTCAACAGCTATAATGCCTTATTAGTGAACAAAAATTACAAACCTTAATGTGGTTCAAAAGAGTTCTTTTCTATGCCACTAAATCCTGGCATTTTGTAAGCCCCATTGGATAAATGAGACTAGAAATCAACTCTACTGGAAAGTCAAAATTATTTTTGTTATCTGCCTTTCTGATGTTGTCTACCTGTTCTAGACTTCAGTCTTTTTTTTTTTGCCTAGGTAAATGGCTCTTGCATATCTTCATCAAGGTAATCTTCCCTACTGTATATATATTTCAAAACATTCAGAGGTTTAGGGCAGAAGGTGAATTTATAGGGACTCACCACAGATACGCAATGCTATCACAGCTGCTACTAAAAGGCTAATCACAACACATGCTGTCCCAGTAATGATCCAACGATAGCAACGGTATCTCAGCAGACGATCTACAAAACAACCCAAGGATAGGGAAAGAGGTTTATTTTGTAATGATCAAGATTTTCTCCCCACATGAAACAGTAATAATTTCCACATCTTCATTAAATTAACATGGGCATTATCACTTTTTCTCATAACTGCAAGATGGCAAAACCGTCCATCTTAATAAAACAGAATAATTTATCTAGTTTTGTTTTCACTTGGAAACCGCTTCTGGACTCTGTGCTCGAAATGCCCCCCCCAAAAAGAATGTTACATTTTGAGGACTAGAGTTAATTTGTTCTATAGAAATAGATTGAAATAATTACAAATGTAAAGCAAAAGGATGGTTGTAACTTTTCTTGTAATCTACTGCACTGAAAAATTGGAATATATATATATATATATATATATATATATATATATATATATATATATATATATATATATATATATATATATATATATATATATATATATATATATATATATATATATATATATATATATATATATATATATATATATACACACACACTGTGTATATATATAGTATATATTGTAGGTCTTTGGTTCTTCGGGTTTTCTCCCACGTAGAATTTGAAGTATATATTGCAGATGTATTAGAGAGAGAGAGAGAGAGAGAGAGAGAGAGAGAGAGAGAGAGAGAGAGAGAGAGAGAGAGAGAGAGAGAGAGAGAGAGGTGGGTAGGTAGGTAGGTAGGTAGGTAAATGGACCTTTTCTCAGAGGTAAAGACAAAAACTTTTTTCACTGCTCATAGTATTTCACATTGTCATTGTGTAGCTATGTGTATGACCCACTTTTGATCCAAGAAGCTGAGAGGTGGCTACCTAGAATTTCTTTGTGATTTACAACCCTGTAAAACTTAAAAGGGGCATTATATTTTTAAATACTTGTTTGAATATGATTAAAAGAACGGATGATCCTTAGATATAATTAGACTTTTAGAATGAAATATATGATTTAGAAATAAAATAGCATTTTTTTTCTTTTTGTTGATATGGAAACTATGAAAATAAGAGGATTGGTATGAATAAAATTTTTAGCTATATAAATGTAATTAATATTGAGAAAATCATAACTGACAAAGATACTTCAAATACTGAGGGGAAATTAAACTTTAACAAGAGCATGAAAAACAGGATTTTGATTTATGAACTGATATTAATGTTATTTATATAACATTAGTAAAATGTGATGATGTTTATATCTATCTTTGTATACATCAATAGTACCAAAAATTGTAACTGTGTAATGAGGGGAAAATGGGAAAAATATGGAGAAGAAAGGAGGATCAGGGAAAAATACTGGATTGTGCAGTATTGAAGAAGTTAATGTTAAATATATTGCTTACTAAGCACAAAATATTGTAATTCTTAAAAATTAATAAAACATTTTTTTAAAAAACCTCCAATCTCTGCATTACTCCCAAATCAGAGAATGAGAAATGAGAATTTGTTATAGGCAAATTTGTGAGTCTGCCAATAGGCCAGAATTTCCCAGTTCTTCTTTTATGCTCCCTTTAAATCTTCCTGTGCTGTGCTTTTATAGCATCACCAAGTAGTCCAGCAGGATGTTTCTGAACTTCAACAACTTTAAGATGTGTAGACTTCAATTCCATGAATTCCCCATGCTGGCTGGGGAATTCTGGGAGTTGAAGTCCACACATCTTAAAGTTGCTGAGGCTGATAAACATTGTTCTAGCACAGCGGTTCTCAACCTTTTCCGGGGCTTGACCCCGGCCCGCATCGCGCAAAAAAAAAATGGCGGGCCCGCACCGCGCATTAAAAGATCAAAGACTATTCTTGATCAAAGACTATTTCACCATTGAAATGGAGGAATCTTATCCACAGCTCAACTATGAACTTATATTGGAAAAGATTTTGGAAACTACAAACTATATGAAAGCTTATATCAAATCTTGGAGAAAAATCAAAGATGATACTAGAGAACCACAAATTGACTTTCAACCATTGGTTCAAAATATAGACCAAAGAATAACGGAGGAAGAACAGAGTAACCCTAGAGACATTCCTACTCAACAAGATATACAACTGAACGAGACAGAGGAACTGCATTTACAATTTAATTATAAACTTATAGTAGAAACTACTGAGCAAATTAATTCTACACAATCCTACTTACGACCTATGGAGAACATTGATGATCAAAGAATAACATTAACTGAGCTATTTGATCTCCCAAAAATAACAGAGCTTGACATTCAGCTACAAGTTATTGAAAACTGTGATAATGTGGACAATCAACTAGCAACTACAATAAGGAATAAAATTGACTATATTATTCAGATGATATTGGAAGAAAGAGAAGAGAACTTTGACTATTTTGATGTATTGAGAAATAGCTTTACTCAAATGTTGAGGTTTGATGATGCAGAGGCTTTATTATGGAAACCTGCTTGATATAGAATGAAAGCTAGACTTAGGTTTAAAAATGTGGCTTAAAATTCCATTGAATGGGTTAAAAAGATTGTTGACGCTTGGATTGTTTTAATAACAAATGAAATAGATGATTTTGTAAAAGGATATTTTTGTAACAATATTGGGTATTAGAGATGATAAGTAGTTGGAGGGGTAAATGTTACTTAATTGATTGATAGAATATATATTTAAAATAGACAGAAATGTAGTCTTTTGGACTGATATCTTTTTTTTAACCAAGATAACTATTTTGTAATAGAGGGAGAAGAGGAGGTATTTGTGATAAGAGAAGTAATAGTATTAATAAATGATGTATTAGTTTAAGCAATAGGCTATATCTAAAAAAAATGTAAGGATGTTGCTTTTGGGGATAATATATTTATCTTAGAATCATCATGATAGGGAAAAGAGAAATGAGGGATGCCCGAAGTGTTAATATGTCTATATAAGCTTAATTGGAATATGGTAATTTTCAAAATAGTAAAGCTTAAAAACAGGATTTGGATTTTTATAATTGAAATGTGATTGATGATCGATTGGATTGATTGAGCTTTTTTTACAAATGTAATAATTTTAATTGGTAAAATAATATGTGGGAAATAGAGAGGGAACTTCTAAGGAATTAATCTGTGTGATATATGTATGATTTTGTTTTAGGATAATTGATAGCCCAATCACCACGTTGTTTCTCAAGCACTTTTATGTAAAAATGAAAAAAAAACAATAAAATTTCTTCATAAAGAAGCAACGGGTGGAAACTAATCAAGGAGAGAAGCAGCCTAGAACTAAAAAGAAACTTCCTGACAGTTAGAACAATTAACCAGTGGAACAACCTGCCTCCAGAACCGGTGAATGCTCCAACACTGGAAGTTTTTAAGAAGAGACCGGACAGTCATTTGTCCGAAATGGTATAGGGTTTCCTGCCTGAGCAGGGGGTTGGACTAGATGACCTCCAAGGTCCCTTCCAACTTTACTACTACTACTACTACTACTACTACTACTACTACTACTACTACTACTACTATTATTATTTATGGCCATTATCTTGCCTATTGAACCTTCTCCCTCTGGACACTCCTGGGTCAAAATAAATCAGGCCAGTAATTAATATACTAAATGCAAAATGAAAATGTTCTTTTATGGATCGGTAATCCCTTAATTCCAATTTGCATGTTTGGAAGTTTACCCTGTCTTAGACTCAGATATCTTTCAGTGATAAAATATTTTCTGTGTCCTCAACGATATCCAATGACTCTTTGATTTGTGAAATTGGGACCTAACTGCTTCACTACCGTAGCTTTCATATTAAAAGCTGAGATAGGCAAAAATCAGATTTGCATTTCCCCCAACAATATAACCATGGTTGCTATCAAATTGAAGCTGTTCATATCAGAGGACAACTATGAGTCTGTCTCCTTTGTGAATCTCCAGAAAATATCAGATACTCCACAAAATATCAGATATTCTATAAAGTATCAGAACAAAGGATGGACAAATTTGCTGAACCAGAAAAGCAGGCCATATTTATATATGTGTTTAGGATGTCTTCTCAAAAATTCTTCCAGGAGTGATCTAAAATCAGCCACTCAGCCTCATAGCTGACAGGATTGGAGTTCAGCATCTCCCAGTCCATTTAACCTAACACTCTTCACAACGCTTTCTTCATTGCAGCAATCAAAAATATTTAGCACACGTAGCAATCAAACTAACAGACAAAGAAATAGCAGAAGGAAGAATGTAGAGAGAAAGCGTGCTGTTACCAAAAGGCCCAACTTCTTAATCTAGTTCAGGAAAAAAAATTATTTTACCTGGTTCCAGAGGCACAGACATCGGACTTTGCTGTTTTCTGGCTTGAATGTTAAGCCCCAAGTAGCCTTCCTCATCCTCCATTTGACAAGATGTTCTTCAGAGTGCCCTTTGAAGTGTGTGTGTGTGTGTGTGTGTGTGTGTGTGTGTGTGTGTGTGTGTGTTTCTGAGCCTGCAGTTCTTTGGGAGAAGCAGCGGAACTGACCACTTGTGGTAAAGAAGCAACAGAGGGAATGAGGCCTCTGGCTTGACCACCTCTCAGCACCTCTGCTCTGCTCTTGATAGCTCAATGGTGCCAATGAATTTGTTTCCAAAAAAGGCTGTAAAGCAGTGGTTCTCAACCTTGGGGTCGCGACCCCATTTGGGGTCGCGAGACCATTTCGCGGGGGTCGCCGGGCACTGCCGGCCGCCATTTTGTTTTTTTTTATTTTTATTTTTTTTAATTTTTTTTTAATGTTTTAAAAATTTTTTTAATTTTTTTATTTTTTTTGGCGTGCGCATGCCGCGCACGCTCAAATCCGCCCATCGCACCAGAAAAATTTTTTTAAAAAAATTTAAAAAAATTTAAAAAAATTAAAAAAAAACAAAATGGCGGCCGCGACGGGCGGATCTGCGCATGTGCAGATCGGCTCGTCGCACGTGCCACGCCTGCACGCATCCGCCCATCACGGCCGCCATTTTGTTTTTTTTTTTATTTTTTTTAAAAAAATTTTAAATTAAAAAAAACAAAATGGCGGCCCGCGATGGGCGGATGTGCGCATGCGTGGCGCGTGCGCCGGGCCAATCCACGCATGCGCAGATCTGCCCATCGCGGGCCACCATTTTGTTTTTTTTGTTTTGATTTTTTTAATTTTAAAAAAAAAAATAAAAAAAACAAAATGGTGGCCCGCGACGGGCGGATGCGCGCATGCATGGCGCGTGCGACAGGCCGATCCGCGCATGCGCAGATCCGCCCGTCGCGGCCGCCATTTTTTTTATTTATTTTTTTAATTTTAAAATTTTTTTGCGCGGGCGCGCACACGCGCGCGCCCCCAGTCGGGGTCGCGGCGCGCATGGGCGGGGCAAGTGGGGTCTCAACCTCAGAAAGGTTGAGAACCACTGCTGTAAAGAAAGGTCACAGGCCAGCTCTGGTTCATTTAGCCATTCACTTCATTTTTTTCCCCCTGTGAGAAAACAGCCAATAAATACTGCATCAGCAGACTACACAAATCTGCAGGCCTTGCCATTAACGCTCAAGCATATCTGCCTGAAGAATGCAAGGTGAAAGGTGGAGCTGTTAAATGCTTTCTATGCTTCAACCAAGATTAAATTATCTCAGGATGAAAGTACCCATTAAAAAAAGGAAATCCAGACCTCGGCCTCAAGGCTCAGGCCCTTACCAGGCTGGTTCTAAAGGAAAAGACATGTTTTTGTCAGACCAATAGATGCTTCTAATGATGCAGCCACAACATTTATTTAATATAAGGTGACCAACTTTTTTACAATGAAAAGGACACAAATAAATTGAAGAAAAAAATATCGTAAATAAAAGAAACATTTTATTCATTGCAACAATAATACAGAATACACTATAATATGATAAATGCATAATAAAAACATTTGTAAGAAATGTAAAATTTACGAAAGCGCAACATTTAAGGGAAAACTTCTATAAGATGTTCTATAGGTGGCATCTAGATCCGAAAAAATTATCATATATCTATCCAGACACCCAACCTAAATGTTGGAGGCGTGGTAGTATGGAGGCTACATATTTCCATGTATGGTGGACATGTAGAAAAATTAAAGCCTTTTGGGGAAAAATATGGTGGACACTCCAAACCATTTTGAAAAAGCGTATTGAATTTCTACCTCAGGTGTTTTTGTTAGGGATCATAAAAGATTGCACTACCACAGAGACAAACTTAATTCTGAACTTGATCACAGCAGCGAGACTGCTGGTGGAACAATACTGGAAGAAGCCAGAAATACCACCTATTGAAGAATGGACTTTGAAAGTAATAAATTTGGCAGAAATGGCTAAAATATCGGCATATTTGAAGGAACGCTCAAATGAACAATATATGATAGACTGGAAACAATGGATAGACTACATACAAGAGAAACACCAATCAAATAAAATGCATCTGGCTTATAGTTAAATCTTGACATAAGGAGTGAAGAATGTTTACAAAATCAAATCGATTGTATTAAGTTGGATAGCAGGTAGTTTGAACTTTCCCCTGGTTTACGTATACAAAGACTATAACTTACTGTTGTATTTCATGATTTATGTTGACTGATTTTTAGTATGCTATTATGATTAATGTTGATTGCTTTAATAAAAATTTTTTTATAAAAAAAACATTTGTAACAATAACATTTTATATTGTAATTATGCTTACATGCCGTGCCCCTGCCCGCAGCTGCCCTGCCAGCACTGCTGCCCCACCGTGTAGAGCGGGCCCCGCGGCTCCCAAAGCACCAGCTGCACCGGCTCCGGCCCCACCGCCGCCCCTCACACCCCCACCCGCAGCAGCCCCGCCGCCCCTGCCTCTTGCGCCCACAGCCATTATTGCCCTAGCAGGGCCGAAGATCAAGTTACCATGGCATCGCTGCTCCATTCTCCTCCAGGTATCTTCAGGACTAACTAGGAGATGGTGTAGTTGGGTAGCAGGGAGGGGTGCAAAGTTCCTGCCAATTCGCCTTCGCTGCAGACAACTTACATGTGCAAAGTTTGCCGGCGGGGTGTTTTGGCATGCTCAGCAGCAATTCCTATTGGCTTTCGAAAGCCAATAGGGGGAGTAGCACAGCTCATGCAAAAGCTGAAAAAAAAAACCATCAAAAAAGGTGCATGAACGCCAAATATTGAAAAGGAGGACATGTAGGAGGACACTTTTCGAGGGAGGACAGAACTCACAAAAGGAGGACTGTCCTCCCTAAAGGAGGACAGTTGGTCACCTTATTTAATATGTTTATTTTTTTTAAATGTATTATTACATTTATGTGCTACCCAACTTGCTATGAAAAAGCAACTCTGGAGTTCAGATTTCATTGCCTTTTTTTATTTTCCTTTTTTCTATCCAGCTTGTGATCAGTTATGTTTACAAGATCCTTAGAGTTTTGCCAAGTCAAATACAACAGTTCATTTAGTGACTTACATCTATGTTCATCAAAGTTATAACAGCACTGAAAAGTGACTTATGGTCGTTTTTCACACATACGACTTTAGCACCAGCTCCATGGTCACATGATCAAAATTCAGATGCTTGGCAACTGGCTCATACTTACGACGGTTGCAGTGTCCTGGGGTCATGTTTACACTTTTTGTGATCTTCTGACAAGCAAAGTCAATGAGGAAGCCAGATTCACTTAATAACTGTGTTACTAACTTAATAACTGCAGTGATTCACTTAACAACTGTCATAAAATGGGGTAAAACTCATTTAACAACTGTCTCACTTAGTGACAGAAACTTTGGGCTCAATTGTGGTTGTAAGTCAAGGACCACCTGTGCCCCCTATCCAATGCCTGTGGATTTTGTTTTTTTTTCCTAAATTAAGGATGCTGCATTTGTCCTTGTTAAATTTCATTCTATTATTTTCAGCCTATTTCTCCAAACTATCAAGCTCATTTGGAAAGTTCTTTCTGCCTTCTCAAGTCTTAGCTAATTCATCTAATTTGATGTCATTTACCGATTTGTTAAGTAATCCTTCCTCCTCTTCAACAGATTATTAATAAATCATCGAAGAGTACAAGGGCTTTGCAACCAGGTCTGAACATGTCCACATATCTTAAAATTGCCAAATCTGTGTGCTCAACCTTGGCAATTTGAAAATGGGTGTATTTCAGCTACTAGAATTCCACACCAAACCAAGCCACTGCTGTAGACATTCCTGGACTGTTCCCATGAACTTAAAGCTGGATTTTCCCTCTTCCAGTCAGTCTTCCGTATTGCCTATTTTTCCCTTTTACCACCTCATATGTTTGTCCTTTTTGATTTACAGATTTTCTCTAAGGTTAGATCCTCCTGCTCTCTTCTATTTCTCCCCCCCCTTATTGGAATTCTGATGCTGCTTTTAATATCTTTTCTAGGAATTCTGATGTCTTTGGGCCTCTTTTTCCCATTAATGTCTTTTGCCGTAGAATCACGCTGTAGTTGATATTGCTTTATTAAAATCCACTTCTTTGAAGGTCAACTCACCTTTAGGTTCCTAAATATGAAGAATTACAGCATTGCACAGCTACTTTTCATCAACATTTCTACTAATGTTAATGCTACTTTATCTTTTTTTTAACTGTTCATCTTTTTTAATGAGCTTAAGTGCCTTACACAGAGAAAGGTTTTAATTTTATTGCCACAATAGTTCTACGAGATTGAGAGAAAAAGTGACTGACATGTTCTAGTCGTGGAGAAAGTTGAATGTTCCCAATCTAAATTTAATACTGTAAACAATATAGACCAGGAGTAGGCAACCTTGGCTCTTTTATGACTCGTGGACTTCAACTCCCAGAATTCCTGAGCCAGCATGGCTCAGCTTGGAAACTCTCCCTTTCCCATGGCTGGCTCAGGAATTCTGGGAGTTGAAGTCCACGAGTCATAAAAGAGCCGAGGTTGCCTACCCCTGATATAGGTAATCCTCCACTTATGAACACAACTAGCCCAACATTTCTGTTGCTAAGTGAAACATTTGTTAAGTGAATTTTGCCCCATTTTATGACCTTTCTTGCCATAGTTGTTTAAGTGAATTGCTGTGATTGTTGAGTTAGGAACAGGATTGTTAAGTGAATCTGGTTTCCTCACTGACTACTTGTCAAAAGGTTGCAAAAGGTGATCACATGACCCTGGACAGTGCCACCATCATAAATATGAGTCACTTGCCAAGCATCCAAAGTTTGATGACATGACTATGGGGATGCTGCAACAGTCATAAACATGAAAAATGGTTGTTAGTCACTTTTTTTTAGTGCTGTTGTAACTTTGAACGGTCATTAAAAGAACTGTTGTAAGTCGAGGACTACCTGTACTCTGACTCTCTAATAGTAACTGGCATGACCTAGCTATGACTGAAGTGATATAAAGCTGTCCTTATTGCTGTTATTTTGATAATAACTGTTGTATCAACTAATACACTATTCTAGAAAAGGTTCTCAAAGTGTGACCTGAGGACTCAAGAGGGTCCCAAAGACCCTCTTAGGCAGGGGTCCCCAACCTTGGCAACTTTAAGATCTGTGGACTTCAATTCCCAGAATTCCCCATCCAGCAGCTGGGGAATTTTGGGAAATGAAGTCCACCGATCTTAAAGTTGCCAAGATTGGGGACCCCTGCTCTGAGGAGTCCACAGAATCAAAATGATTTGCCAGCCTATGTTAAAAAATAATACAACATTAAAATCCGATCAAATAATCCCAAGCAGCAGTAGTGACAGTGAGTACATCAAATTTAATTTTTAATTTGGTAACTATTGATAAATGTAATCTATAAAAGCAAACGCTTTTTGAGGGTCCACTGTAAATTTTTAAAACTGGGAAGAGGTCCCGAGGGGGAAAAAAATTAAGAAACACTACTTTTAGAGGACAGAAAAATCACTACTGTGGGTGTGATATTTGTCTGTGTTGGAAACATGATTAAAATACCAACAAAATTGGATTGGTAAGAAAAAGAGTTTATTCTGCAGAAAATAGAAAAGCGGTTTGCAAAGCGCGGTGGATCCTGGTGAGAGACTTCAACAGGAAGTTCTAAACCCAGAGACCACACCAAAATATTCAAACACATAACATTATATACACTCCTATCGCGACGCCCCCGTCCCCTCCCCTTAGGTCCCATTTGAGATGTCTTCAGGGGGGGGGTACAATCTGTCCGATTCGCCTAGCCAGAATACATCGTCCCCCCCCCTTTGGTTACATCATTCCAAACTTCCCTCTGCCATCCTTTTGTCTTGTTAAGTGAGTCTTCTAGCCAAGCCTCCTGGAATCTAGTGCCTACGTGCAGGGCTTGGCTAGTGTCTAATCTTTCTATTGTTAATCAATTGTGACCGTTTTATTTTTAAACTTGTCCGTTTGTCACATCTGTTAGCTTTTGGGATCTAAACAAAAATAAATGATTCCTTTGTGTTTTTCTCCAACTTTAGGGGAAAACTATTTCAACTGAGACTTAAAAAGAATACTAGCATTAAGGAGGAGGTTTGCCCTTGAGAAATAATTTCTTCTTGTTCAGAAGATTACTGTGGATAAATCATCACCTAATTTTTATGTTCGCAAATCCGGAGGAGGATTTGGAAAAAAAATGTTTCTACCCGGTTCTGAGTCATATATACAATTTTGAAGTCTGTCTCTGAGCTATGCATCCATTAGAATTTCCCTTTCTTCTGTTAGAGGATCAGATTCAACCGCACTGATGGAAATTACTCAAGACCTACTAACCACAATCAACAATAGGATGTGGTTAGAGGATTTACTTTATCTCTTGGCTTTATCTAAAGGCAAGAGGATTGCAATGTAAATAAAAAAATGATGAAAAACAGATTATAATAGAGGCTATTTCAAATGCTAGCTATAATAAGCTTGGAGCTTTTTTAAACCTTCTAGGCCAGCGGTTCTCAACCTTTTTCAGGCTGCGACCCCAACCTGCACTGCGCATGCGTGGCGCGACGGCCCACGCCGCGCATGCGTGGCGTGCGCACAACAGCCTGCATCGCGCATGAACGGCGCGACGGCCCGCACCATGCATGCGCGGCGTGACGGCCCGCATCGCGCATATGCGGCGTGACCCTGACCTGCACTGCGCATGCACGGCGCGACGGCCCGCATCGCGCATGCGCGGCACGTGCGACAGCCCGCATCGCGCATGCGTGGCGCGGCGGCCCGCATTGCGCATGCGCGATGCTATCCCGCACATGCGTGATGCTGCCCCCTGCGCCAGCTGAGGGGAAAAGGGGAAAAAATGCCGGACTGCGGTGTTTGGCGACCCCCGTGAAATGGTCGTTCGACCCCAAATGGGGTCACGACCCACAGGTTGAGAACCGCTGTTCTAGGCATTAAGAATTAGGACTTTTGCATGGGGAAAAAATACATTACACCACTAAGGAAAACCTTGCTTTTCACAAAAAAACCCCCACAAAAAATACAAAAACCCACACACCAAACAACAATAACAAAAAACAACCTCACAGGGAAAGAGAATATTTCTCTACCATGAAATTGCAAATTAGATGTAAAGCCTGGAGATGTAGTTTCACATTTCCCACATAATTTGTACTTTAGCTTTCATGGTTTTTTTAGAAGTGCATGACACCCTAGCCTAAAGCTTACAAGTCTCAATAGCTGAAGCAAAACCATACAAATCACACCATGACTTAGAGCTTTGTGTTAATTTTGCCGACATGTTAAACCACAGTCTCATTGTTTTGGCTTCGTTTGTGCTAGCTTTTTATGAGGACCCATTTTACAGTTCATCTTGCTATAAAATGCTGTCTTCAGGGGCTTTTAAAGTTGCTTTGATAAAGCTATCATTACCTTTATACAGGTAGTCCTCACTTACGACCACAACTGAGCCCAAAATTTCTGTTGCTAAGCAAGAACGTGGTTGTGTGAGTTGTGATTATAGCTTACAAGCAGAACTTGTGCCCCATTTTATGAGTCTTTTTGCCACAGTTGTTAAGTGAATCACTGCAGTTGTTAAGTGAATCTGGCTTCTCCTTTGACTTTGCTTGTCAGGGGCAGCTGGGAAGGTTACAAATGGTGATCACGTGATCCTGGGACAATGCAAGGGGGTGCATGCCAGTTGTCAAGCACTCAAATTGTGATCACATGACCACGGGGATGCTGCAATGGTCGTAAGTGTGAAAAACAGTGATAAGTCACTTTTTTCAATGCCATTGTATCTTTGAATGGTTACTAAACAAATGGTTGTTAAGTCGAGGACTACCTGTCTCTTTTTAATTTCAGGTGTCCATTCATATGCAAGTATGTAGGCATACTCAAGGAAAGGAGGAATATAGATGAAATACAATCGATCCTTAACATCTAATATTTAATATAATAAAATGCAATTTCAAGAGGTTTTTTTTTCAACTAGATTAACTAAATTTTAGTTTATATGCTTGCTGAAGAGACTAGGATGACAGTGATAACAGTGGTGACAATGATCCTGTTATGTGCTCCTGGATACTTTCCTTCGTGACCAGAGGCAAACTCACCTGACCAATAACCAGCCAAGACCCAGTGAAGGCCTTTCGTTTCGTTTATTGCAATAAGCGGGGAGAGAAACTGTCAAAGCTTGGTTCTCTCCAAAGTTCCAACCCAAAATATTCCTTTCTTTATACAACCCTGTCCTGGCCCGCCACATCCCTCCTCATTCCCTATTGGCTGAGGTACTATGACAGTGTTTCTCAACCTTGACAATTTTAAGGCATGTGGACTTCAACTCCCAGAATTCCACGGCCAGCAATGCTGGCCGTGGAATTCTGGGAGTTGAAGTCCACATGCCTTAAAATTGTCAAGGTTGAGAAACACTGTACTATGAGGTTACACTCTTTCTGATCGCCTCCTACATATTTCCTGCTACCCTCCTTGAACATACTAAATCATATTCACATGTACATTAATCATATAAAATATTAGACATATTCAATTAGTTATTTTGAACTCTGATGTTTTATGGCTCCTTAAAACAATAGGTTCTTTCCTGTTTTTCAGTTCAGCTAATTTTCCCTGGGCCAGCCATTTCCTTTTGCAATGGTTTTTACAGCTTGTGTTTTTCCTTTCCCAATTCTGGAGACCTAGATAATGTTTTGCCTACTTGTTTATCTTATATCCTCCCTTTATGCTACCCTTTCCTGGTTCCCAACCATTGTAGTTTCTTTGGTAGGCTTGTTTCTCCACTCAGCAAGTTTCCCCTGCAGCAAATTCAATTTTAAATTCCTCTTTCAATATTAAATTTTGAAGACCATTCACTTATTCCTATCAATCCTTTATTTAAGAAAACAGAATAAACCAAAAAAGACCAAACTGATTTGACGTGTTATCTTTGATTGAATGGGCGTATAACAATCTGTGCCCTTACTCAGATTTTCTGACTTTTGTCTCATCTCTCCTTTCACACTTTGATTCTATGAATATCTACTTTTTCACAAGTACTTCAAACAGTGCAACTATTTCCTCAAAGAAATTAAAATCTATGTAGCTTTGTGGGTTGGCATTGGTCCTAAGAGCCCGAGGGCTTTACTCTGTTAATTTGCAGGCTTGTGGGTTAAATAGAACGATGGTTTCAAATTTCTCTAGTTGCTGATATAATGCCTTTGGAGAGTTTTCCACCACTTATCTGATAGTCATTTACAAGTAGAATAATATTGAGGCATGGGAAGTCCTTCCAGATCAGTCCCCTATGGACAAAATTGTGACGTTGTTGAAAACAAAGACTGTGATGAGGCTTTTCTTCTTGCCTGAATAGCTGACCAATCATACTGACCTGAATAAATGAAAAGGCTGGAAGTAATGCTCCACCTGATGGACTTGATAGGACATGAAAATTTATTCTTGTATTGTATTCTCTGTGTGTCTAGGTGCTATACTGCCTGAAAATTCCTGTACTTTTCTCTGCAACACTTTTTCACTAGAAGATGGGAACCCCTGGTAACAGTAAAAATAACAATTGTAAACAAAGAAGTGAATTGTAGCTGACCAAGACATCTCTGTGAACAAGTAAAGCCGCCAGTTCCGAGATGCGTCTGGCGGAGGTAATGGCTATCAGAAAGGCAACCTTGAGCGACAAGGATTGCAAAGAACAGGTTCTATGGGTTCAAAGGGTGATGCAGTAAGGGCCTGGAGAACCCGCGGTAGCTCCCAGGAGGGATATCTGTGAACCACGGGCGGTCTGCTATTGGTGACTCCTTTAAGAAAGGAGCGGACCATGGGGTGCTGAGACAATGAATCTGATTTGTCCCAGGAGAGCACCGTGGAGAGAGCCGCTACCTGTCTGTGAATAGTGTTGGGTGTCAATCCCTTGTTGATGCCCTCTAATAAATAGTCCAAGACCCTCGGAATGGTTACTTCCAAGAGATTCAAGTGGTTCTTGTCATACCAGCGGCAGAAATTCCACTAGGTGTAGTCATAAATGCGATTAGTTGCTGGTCTCCTGGATGCCTGAATCATGTCAATCATGCCTGACGAGTATGACTCCTGTGTCAGGGTGTGGCGTTCAAGTGCCAGACGGCCAATTGGAGCCATTGGGGCTCTGGATGTTGTAGAGCCCTCTGCATTAAAACAATGCGACTGTCGGGAATCCGCCATGGAGGAGATGTGGAAAGGCTCACGAGGTCTGCAGACCATGGTCGTCTTGGCCAGTGAAGTGCAATGAATATTAACTCCGCCTGCTCCTGTAGTATCCTCCTGATAACTGCCGGGCTGTGTAGATAAAAGTGAGAGTATGAAGAGAAATTCCTTAGATTATTCCTTGTATTGTGTCAGAGACAGCAGAAACATTTGCAGCTATCATAAGACATTCTCTTAATGTGAATGTTGGTTCGGTCCATCTTTTCCCTCACTATTCAAAAGATATTCATGCTTCATTCTACCCTTACATCTTTCAGTGTGCACACTTTATCTTTCTTTATTTTAAACAAGGATATTGCAGGGAATTATTTTTTAAAAAAGTGTAGATGGTAGCCACCTAACTATAACCAAAGCTGTTTGTTGTGTGTGTTACACCATTATGGCCACCATCTTGGGTTTTTGACCCAAGATGGTGGAAACCTCTGTGTGCTTTACCGATTATCTCAAGGGTGTCAAACTGCTGGCCCGTGGGCCAGATGCATCATAGCAAAACCATGCCCACCCTGTTGCCAGCAATGGCAAAAAAGTCACGATATGTCATGATTCATCATGTGACGTGAGTTTGACACCCCTGGATTATCTCCTTGATCTTTATTTGCCTCTCTTTCGCTTGTACTTTTCATCTTACGTTAATCTGGTAGGCAAAAATCAGAAGGAATCTTTGAAGAATAATACATTTTAGTATAAGGAATAAACCTTTGTGAGAGTACAATCTAAGCAATGTAACTCTTCTTCAGAAGAAAGCATTTATTGTGAGGGATAAAGTCTATTTTTTAATTTAAAAAGTCATATGCAATTTAGTTTAGGGGTTTTCCTATGTAGACAATAAAATCTTCTGCTACACTGTAAAAAGATTGGGAGATGTATCAACCATTTAATAGATATTCTAATCAAACTTTGTTTCTGAATAGTGATGGCACTATCATTTCTGAATAAATTGTGATAATCTAATTTTGTAATCATCCATTACTTCCTTCTCTCACTCAACTGATATATTCATGTTTCTTCCTCTGGCAGTTTCTTTATCCAATTTTCTATTCTCCTCAACTTTGTATGGTACTCTTTCATTTTGTTAAAAGGAAGATTTTCATCTAGAGCAGTGGTTCTCAACCTTTTTCAGGTTGAGACCCCACTTGCCCCGCCCATGCGTGCCGCGACCCCGACGGGCCAAAAAAAAATTTAAATAATTAAATAATAATAATAATAAAAACAAAATGGCGGACCGCGACGGGCGGATCCGCGCATGCGCGGATCGGCCCGTCGCGCGCGCTGTGCATGCGCGGATCCGCCCGTCGCGGTCCGCCATTTTGTTTTTGTTTTATTTATTTATTTTTTATTTTTTTATTGGTGCGACGGGTGGATTTGTGCATGCGCGGCGCGCGCGCACCGAAAAGAAAATAAAAATAAATTTTAAAAAATTTTAAAAAATAAAAAATAAAATAAAATAAATGGCGAACCGCGGTGTCCAGCGACCCCCGCGAAATGGTCGTTCGACCCCAAATGGGGTCGCGACCCATAGATTGAGAACCGCTGATCTAGAGACTTATCCTGCTCATCCATTCCACCTGCAAATCATTCATGTAGACATTTCTGCCTTTTTAAACATTTGCTATGTGTGATTTTTCTGTCCTCTTGTCTTGAAGCCTGCTCCTTGAGCCATTCTAACACGTGTGTCTTTTATTATATTTGACAGTTTTATCAGTGGAGTCCAGATTGAAATCACAAGGAGTAGAGATGGTCTTCCCCACATCACTTTCAAGAGAAACATTGAGAGTTTGGGGTGGGGGAAGCTGATGGAGGTAGTTTCAGTAGATAGTTGCTAAAGGGAAAACTTTAGAGAGCCCAACTCTTAATACTATGAATTTCTGCTGATTGGGCAACAGGTGAACTTCCCTTTCCAAAGCAGGAAAGGGATTCCAGTAACTGCTGGAATCTGAGATTGAAACTGTTTTTATAACACATGAGAAAATATCTCTAATTAAATGGATCATCTCCTAATTTAAGCATCCTGCCTAAACTGGTTCCTCCATATCCGGTTATATTAAAATAGTTTTGATTGCAATACCCAGAATACCAGGCCTGCCCATTTATTAGATTTAAGGAGCTCAGCCCTATGAAAAAGATATGTGAATCATTAGGCTATAGAAAAATTTGGCAGGATTTCTGTTTATTTGTTTTTCCATATTGCATCAAGTGTTTACATTGTGAAAATAACAGGATTTTTATCCAAATAATTCAGACAGTATTTATTAAGAGGTTCTTTTTTGGAGGGGGGGTAATTAAAAGCCTGTCTCAAATCAAGATATAACAAATTACACCTAGCAGTTTATTATTTTTACAGCAAAAGTTATGTGGGGTTTAGTTGTCTCCTTATTCGTCTTCCAAGTTTCCCCTAGTCAGTCTCTGAAAGGACAATGGATACTTCTGGAAGGTTCTCTGGCACAGCTTGTCATCATTTCCCCAGGCTTTAAGGAAAAGTCTTGATTGGCTCCTGAGAGAAATAAAGACACAACTGCTATTCTGAAGCTAACAACACTGTACCGACGTCTTCAAATAGTGCCTTTAAGATGTGGACTTTCAAAGAGATTCAACCTAAATGACAGCCCTTCATGGTAGGCCAGTTCAGGAAATAGGCAAAGTAGATATTCCAGGATGCTCTTCTCTGAAGTAAGGTAGAATAAGAGAATTTTATTTATTATATGTATTTATTATATGGTTATTTCTACAAATAAACCCATACTCCTCCCTCTTCCTATTTTCTCCACAACAACAACAACAACAACCCTGTGAGGTGAGTTGGGCTGAGAGAGAGTGACTAGTCCAAAGTCAGCCTGTTTAGTATAATGGGAACACAGAGCATCTTAGATGGACTTCTGAGATTCAGATTAAGGCACCAGGCTAAACGTTACCAGACTTTCAGTTCTAATTCTACTTTTCTGGCTTTCATGGCTAAGGTAGGATTAGAACTCACAGTCTCCTGATGTCTTGCCTGGTCCCTTAATCTTAACCTTAAAAGTCCATCTAAGTTGCTCTCTGTTCCCATCTTATAGTAAACATGGTAGGGTTTCTGGAATCCAAATGCAGGACCCAAAGTAACTAATGAAGGCTTGCTTCAGTATTTACTGTTAACAGTGCACACTGGAAAAATACCCTTCAGAAAATAGTGGGAGGAACTCTTGCAGAGAAAAGGGTGCTGTCAGGCTTATCCCAGCTTGGACGTTTAGGAAATAAAGATCTTTGACTCCATCTTTAGCAAAAACTATACTTTTACTAAAGTCAAGTGGTTATAGTGCAAGAAAAGCTGGAGCTGAGTATTCCTGCGCAAAGCCTGCCTTTCCTCCTTCTCCCTGGCCCTCCCCTCTTGACCAATATTTAAGTGTCAAATAATATTCTAATTAGGTGTTTTGATAACAGCTTTAAGGTTTGGCGTCCCTTTGGTGGAGTTTCGCATTCCATTCTCACACTCGTATCCTTGGATCCGCCAATTTGTTCCAGATTGGCACCTCTGGTTCCTCTCATCCTCTCATTCCCCCTTCCTACAACCCCATTATCTCTCTTCCCCATATTTTATGCCACTACACCAGCGAAACGAAGTTGGATGAAGCAATTATGATGGCAGACCTGACAGAGTCACTCAAATTTATACATTTCAAAATGGAGGGGGATTTATATACATGCATATATGTTAATAAATAATAACATAACTGATCTCATGTTACTTCCTGCTCTTCTGTTATCTAGAGAGGACAATGGTCTTAGTTAGAAGAAATATTTGCATCTTCAGGATTGCCTGTGGGAATGTTCTGATAAAATTTATCACAGGCACTGGGGGCTACAAGGACATATTCCTAATATCTCCATTTGTCTATTAAATGGTCCCATTCATCTGAAAACTGATTCCCCTCCCAGGCTGAGTTTCATTCTCATGCTTCCTCTTTCTCAGCACTATGTAATCTTCTCTGTAAGTTACTATTAATGGCTTATTCCTTCTTTTCCAGTGCCCAAGATCTATATTTGTTTATGCTGCGATTTAGAGATCCTCCAGGTTCCTCTTCCACAAAGATCATTGGCTTGGAGAGCTTCCACTCTGCACAGCGAGACTGAACCACAAAAGTGCTACTTAAAAATTGTTTGGAATGCCTATGTGACACTACTATTTAGAAATAAAGTCTAGCCCCCTTCTGAAATCATCCGACTTGATCCCAATTGATGCCCATTACTACAACCAAGCATTTGGATTCCTACCTCCTCTCTTCTTCCTAGTCTGATCAAACAGAATCACCTTCGGACTTGTCTGCAGAACAAAGAAAAGTGAAATATCAAGGTAAGGTGGACATCTTATCACTAAAGAATCTGAATCTAGAAGTTGTCTGTAGAGATTCTCAGTCATCCAGGTCATGGTTGTCCCAGAGGTGCTTTTTCATGAAGAAGAGCTGAAGAAGCATCTTGGATGAGAAGCGAAAAGTCTTCAAAGAAAAACAAGAAAATCCAGTTGCCCCATGAAAAAGCACCCTTGGGACATCTAGAAGTTGGATTCTGAAGATTCCATAGATTCTGTGGCATAATATATATTTATTAAATATATATATCAAAATATATTACTGTTCCTCACATAGTCAACCGGATGTTTAGACTGGATTTGACACATTTGGTCCACCTATCCAGGCCTATCCAGATATTGTTTGATGGAGTTAAAGGTATCATCACAGGATGTAAGCCAGGGGTGTCAAACTGCCGGCCGGTGGGCAGGTTGCATCACGAGGAGACCGCACCCATCCCAGCACCGGCAATGCAAAAAAAGTCACGATATGTTGTGACACATCACGTGACGTGGCGAGTTTGACACCTGTAATGTAAGCTATTCCAAGAAATTGCTTTTTGCAATTGATTGATGGGGATTTGGCCCATGCCAATGGTAGTCAAGTGGTGGTCCAGATGTTTTGGGATCATTATTATTATTATTATCATCATCACTACTACTACTACTATTACAGTTGTTGTTATCTTTATATGAGCAACTAAGATATACATAGTGAGTGGATCAGTGGTTCTCAAGCTTTTTTTCACCACAGACCCCCTTAAAATATCCTTTCTGATAACGGACCTCCAAGATTTAACTCAAGATTTAAATCATAACTTTTTTTCAAGTCTTTGTGGACCCCCTGTGAACCACAGGTTGAAAAGCACTGTTCTAAGACATAACTAGAGGCCTACCTCTTGAGACATTACAAAATTGTCCACTACAAAATCAAATGTTTTATTTCAGTCTCAGCAAAGGCTGGCAATAAAAACAAGATTTTTAGAGATTGCTGTATGAGTTAGATGGGTGGTCTCTACATTTGATCTAGAAACATAAATAAGATTTTTAAAAATATCTTTTTCATCAACCACTACTCCCCTCCTAAGGCAGAACTAATAGTTGAACTTACGTGGCTCTTCAGCTTTTGAAAAATGGCTCTTTAAAAAGTCACAGTGCTCATTCGCCCTTTTCTGGAATGGCTCAGTATTAAGAAGGAAGAAATTCTGCTCTGTGGCATTGTACAGTGGCCAGTCATCCTTGGTGGCCACCAACCCATCAGGATTCCTATGGAGGAAGAAAAGGATGC
This sequence comes from Bothrops alternatus, assembly GCA_034064705.1. NCBI lineage: Eukaryota > Metazoa > Chordata > Lepidosauria > Squamata > Viperidae > Bothrops > Bothrops alternatus. The sequence continues at coordinate 7,834,793 of JARGCV010000174.1, read as the reverse complement.
TGATGGAAACTAATCAAGGAGAGTACCAACCTAGAAATAAGGATACATTTCCTGACAGTGAGAACAACTGATCAGAGGAATGGCTTGCCTTCAGAAGCTGTGGATGCTTCATCACTGGAGGTTTCAAAGAAGAGATTGGACAGCCATTTGTCCAGAATGGAATAGGGTCTCCTGCTTGAGCAGGAGATTGGACTAGAAGACCTCCAAGGTCCCTTCCCATGCTGTTATACTGATATAGTTCTTTCCCAAATGGATTGGTCTTGACTTGAGAAACTGTAACAAAGGGGAACTCCCAAAGGAGACTTTGAGGGAGGGGTGGGGTTTGGCTTGGTGAAATCTCTTGTGTCTCCTCCTTGCTGATCCAAACCCAGGTCAGCTCCTCACAGACTCTGGAAATCTGCCAATCCCAATCCACCACCCCCATTCCTCACACGCTGGGCACCCTCCATCTTGGGAGTTTCCCCTTTACTGCTTACTCCCTGCCTAGCCTTTGCTCATTCTCCAAATGATACAGTAATGCTTTGTTTTCTATCTTCCTTTTGCCTTTTTTATTCCATTTGTAGATATAACGTGAACTGGAATATGTATAATACCACTGAACTCATAAAAGAACAATTACCTATAAGTGACATAATTAAGAATCCTTAAAAATTCAGAGCTCTTCCCTGTATTGTTAATTCTTGACTTACAATCATTCATTTAACGTCCATTGAAGGTTACAATGGCACTCAAAAGTGTGACTTACAACTGGTCCTTGCACTTACAACTATTGCAGCATCCCCATGGTCATGTGATCAAAATTTGGGTGCTTGGCAACTGGCATGTATTTACAATGGCTGCAGCACTTCAGGGTCACATGGTCACCATTTGGAAGCAAGCAAAGTTATGGATTCACATAACCATATGTTACACTTAACAACTGCAGTGATTTGCTTAATGACTGTGGTAAGAAAGGTCTTAAAATTGGGCATGATTCACCTAACAACTTGCTTAACAATAGAAACTAGTTGTAAATTGTGAACGCAACCTGTAAACATAGAAAAAAGGAATAGTGTGCATTACTTTATGGCTGCATTACTTTAGACGTAAAGTGCATTTGTTGACAGGTAGGTGCTTTCTTTGGATTTAAAATACAAATGTATAGAAATAAAGTGAACCACTTACCCAGTTCTGGCAAACTCTGCCCAGTATTGCATCATCTTACGGCTCAGTCTGGCTTCAGCCTCTGTGTATGTTTGATTGACAGGAAGCACGGATTCAGGGGTCCCAAAAACATAAGAAAGCTCAGCACCGTGGGATGCCCCAATCCATTCAGGCCAGACTGACCCTGAAGGGCGATGTGCAAATAAATAGGCATATACAGGATTCCCCGTTTTCCTGATATTTCTTGCAGCTTCAATCAATGGGCATGCAATGATCCGATCTGTATAGAAGTGGGACAGAGCAGAGCGGTATTTTGCTGGGCCCTGATTTTCTTCACTGTACCTCAGGGCAATCGTCTGAACAAAGTCTTCAGTTGCATTTGGCACCAGCCGTCTTATCCCGTCCAGAAGTTGCTCCTGATTGATGAGATTGTGGGTGGTGTTAGAGAAAACATAAGGGGAAAATGAGGCTCCTTCATCAGAGGTTTTTCCTATGAGGACGGGTTTGACCTGAATTTGCCCCTCCTCCATGAGCTTTTCTGGATTACCAAGCAAAAAATCCCCATCTACGGTTGGGCTGAAGGGAAAATTCAGAATGAAGCCACCTTTGAAGAGCATAGATATTTCATGCCGAATAAATTCAGAAACATTTTTCATTTCCAGGCAATGCTGTATGCTGGCATTACTGTCCTCGGAGCAACCTAGCAAATGAACAAATTCCAGCGATAACCGTTTGGCTTCCTCAGGAGACCTCCAAGCCCAGAAACCATTGGCTGTTCCACTCTGGATCACCGCTTGGGCAAAAAGATCCTGGCTTTTTGAGGCAAGAAGATGGAAATTCACAGAAGATCCTCCAGCACTCTCGCCAAAAATGGTCACCCGAGAAGGGTCTCCCCCAAAGACATCTGCATTCTCTTTTATCCACCTCAGGGCCAGCTGTTGGTCCCATAAACCTAGGTTCCCTGGAGCAGCTGGTGGCAAGTAAAGAAAGCCTAGGGCTCCCAAGCGATAATTGGTGGTGACCACAATGACATCCTCAGTGGCAGCTAAGGATGCCCCGTTGAACAAATCCAAGGAAGATGAGCCCATGAAATATCCCCCTCCGTGTATCCAGACCAAAACAGGCACTCGTGAAGAAGGTTGTGGGTGTGGCACCCAGATGTTGAGGGAAAGGCAATCTTCTGACAGTGGTGTTTTAGGAGTAAATGTCTCTGCTTCAAGGACATCCTGGAAAATAAATTGAGGACAGGAATTGCCAAAGCTGGTGGCTTCCAAAGTTTGAGTCCATGGCTGATGTGGAAGAGGTTTCTGGAAGCGCAACTTCCCCAGGGGAGGCTCGGCATAAGGAATGCCTAGATAGGCTGTCACAGATCCAGGTCCAGCCAGGACATGCTTGCCCTTAACAGGGCCGCTGCTGGTTATGACCACTGTGTCCCCATTAGAAGCAGAACTGGAGGCTAATGGAAAGAGGAGGAGGAGGAGGAGGCAGCACCGGAGAGAAGGGCATAGCTGACAAAGCATTGCAACAGTAGGAAGAGTTGATGGACCTGGAAAAAATTACAACCAATATGAGATTATTCCTCTTATTGTATAAGCCCACCTTATGCTAATTCATTATTGATTTATATGTGATAAATAAATATTATTTTATTTCTCACCTTTAATATAAGTCCACCCATCTCGCAAAAAGTGACTCTAGGTGGAACACAACCATCAATAAAAATAAATGAAATGATTTACACAGAGGAGAAAGTCATTGAAAAACTGAGCTTCCTACCACTGTAGTCCTTTCACACCTGAAGGTTAACCTTGATTTGTCTGAGATTCCCTTTTCCTGCCACAGTTGCTCAACCGACTAAAAGGTTAATCAACTTTGGGTCTTTCCCCTCTTAAACGTGCCCACTGTACAGGGAATCTTTGACTTATAACCCACAATTAGGCCCAAAATTTCCACTACTAAGCAAGATCATTGTCTCCAACCCTTGGGCTGCAGCCCACTACTAGGCCTTGAGCCTTTCAGAACTGGGCTGCAGAAGTGGAAGGCGAATGCGTGTGCATGCGTGCATACCCAGTTACACGAGCAGCATGCATGCCTGCCACACATATGGATCCATCCCCTCTCCCCCCTCCTCGCTGATCCACAAAGCCGAAATGGTTAGGAAACTCTTCCCTAACTGTAATATTTTCTCATCCACACATGCTTTCCTCAGCAGGTGCTCTAGGCTGCCTAACATAATCATTTCTGTGGTTTTTCTGAGGAAGGCCTAACTTTATTTGTCCTCAAGGAACAGGATAGTCTGATCCCAAAACTGAACAAATTATCAGCTGTACAGTCCGCAATATTAGAGCAAAACAAAGTAGAAATAATACCTTGCATAATGTATCCATTACATTCAGTAGAATTCCACAAGTGTTTTAGGAAATGCAATTCTATCAACATCTACCTAGAAAAATCTCCCTCTGGTTTTTAATGGGCCTTATTGCTAGATAAAGATGGCAGAAATTTGCAAGCACATGTCTGAACTTAGGAGAAATGGCACCCTAGTTGGGGCTTTCTGTTCATTGTCTTCCCCCCACTATCACTCTCATTCTTTATGTATCAAATTCTAGCAGGCATTTCCTATTATGGCTGAAGAAATTGTTGTCTCTTTATATATGTTTAGCCTGGAATAGCACTAAATAGCCTAAATTAACTAGTCAGAAAACAAGAAATTCTAGTCCCTTTCCTAAAAATCATCTTCTAATTCTCTGACAAAATGTTTTTTTAAAAAAAGTCTGCAGACTTTACTCACTTGTCAGATTTAACGGGACTACTGGTTATTCGAAAGAAGAAAGTTTCAGAGATGACCAGGCTGTATCCTGCTCACACAAAATGATCATGAAAAGAGCAACTTTATATATTGCACAAAGGTGCATTGACCAACTGGATTCTGCCCTAAAGGGGGAGGAAGCCGCAAATATTGGCAAAAGGCTCCAAGATCAAAGAGAGAGAAAACCAGAGAACTTCCTTCAAATGGGGTGAGAGAACTCTAGAGCAAAGGACAGTCACCATCTCTGGTGTGCAACCTGCAGCCTTGAAAAGAGACATTACAACATCTGTCCAGATTTCAAAGCAACTAAAGAACCCAAAAGCAAATAACACATCATCGAGCAAATCCACCCAACATTCTCACTTGAGATACTACAAGTGATCTGGAGCAATTTATTCTACTTTAAAGGAGAAGACTTGTACCTAATGGTTGAAATGAGGAGTCCTTGGTGCTCTCTGACCTTGCTTGTTTTCTTGCAGAAAAGTGGCCAATTTGTCAGAGTGCGAGTCACAGGACAGCATGAAAACGCTTTAATTTCACAAATTATGGACAGACTTACCATCATTTCAACTGGGAAACTGTGACCATCGTAGACCAAGCCAAGTCCAAAAATTCTAGAGAATTCCTGGAAGCCTGGATATCGGCCATGGATAGATACATAAGCAACTTCTACCTCCTGTGCAAAAGAGACAATCCTGTTGGGGGAGGGCTATTCAGTTTTAATTTGGCACCTCTTTCAAACCAGTGGCCCTCTCTGTCCAGAATGTGGACTTTGTTGTCTTTAAAAGAGTGACCTTTGTCTTTCAGGTGCAGATGGATTGCTGAATCCTGTCCTGATGAGTTTGTTCTCCTGTGTTGTGCCATGCACTTGTGAAATGATTCTTGTGCAGGTTTGCAACAGAGGAGGAAGGATATCTCCTTTACAATACACTCCTTTCAGCAATCCCAAGAAGGTTGCACACCCATTTGCTCTCTAATTCAGGTGACTCTGAGGATATAGATAAACCCCCAACTGGCCTCAATGACCCTCAAGAGTACTAACAACCAGATCACTGCATAGAATATAAATCCTTCCGTTTCACACCAGTTAGTTAGAACTGAAGAAGTTTCTTGAATGAGAAAAGAAACATTTTCAAAGAAAAAACCCCAAGAAAGTCCAGTTGCCTTTTGGAAAAAGCACCTTTGGGACAACCAGGACGTGGAAGCAATTGTGAGGTAACCATCTGACATCCTCACTGAATGATTGCTCAGTATTCATTTAATAATGGCAACTGGGAAGTGTCAGAACTGCTGTCACTAAGTAGGGCAGTTGTGTGACATCATGTTTTATGACTACATTGCTTAGCAACAGAACTTCTGATCTTAATTTCCATCATTAACTGAGGACCACCTTACACAGAGCAAGGCAATAGGCCTAGTGTCAATAATTCAAATGCAGGGAAACATTAGAACAGTACGTGAGGTTTACTAACAAAGAAACACACCTTTGAGGTTACATATTTTATTATGCTGCTACACAGGTAGCTATACTACGTGCAATGCAACATAGACAATAATGAGCTGCAAAGTATTTTGTACAGAAGTAAATACCTAGCAAGGCCTAAGTTCATGAGCCACCACTGATTAAATTAAAGATGGCTGGGGGCTTTTATGCTGCAATGATTTGACTTTCCACAATAGACCACACTCACCTGATTTCCGGTCTTGCTCCTGTCACACAAGTGGGCTCTCAGGTTCTGCTTATGGTCATTCACTCACCCAACTCACTGGCCTGGAAAACTGCCACTCAATCCCAAATCAACTAAACACTGAGGCACAAATGGTCCTTTAAAATACAGCACACACACACTGTCCACTACTAGGCTGCCAGGCACTAGGCAAAGGGACAGAAGCCGCCATGTCTGGAATCCAAAAAAACGACTCAAAAACTGGGCTGAAATGCAACTGGATGCAAGAGTGGTGGTTTCTGATTCTTCCTTAACCCCTCTTTTAATACTGCAATTAAGGCTATGGCGAGATTGCAGGTGGGAAAGTATGCCGGCATCATTGGATGCCAAAAGAGGTGGGGAGGTCCTTTCCTCTTTGATCTGCCCACTCCATGGAGTAATATTTGATTTATATCCAGCCTTTATTTTTATAAACAATTCATATCCAATACAGGTAGTCTTCAACTTACAATCATTTTTTAAGTGACCGTTGAAAATCACAAGGGCACTGCAAAAAAAATGACTTAGGACCACTTTTCACAATTACAACTGTTGAAGCATCCCTGTGGTCACGTGCTCAAAATTGGGATGCTTAGCAACTGGCATGTATTTATGATGGTTTGTAGTGTCCTGGGGAATGGAGAAGCCAAATTCACTTAACAACCGGGTTACTAACTTAACAACCGCAGTGATTCACTTAACAACTGTGGCAAGAAAAGTTGCAAAATGGGGCAAAGCTCACTTAACAACTTGTCCTGCTTAGCAATGGAAATTTTGGGATCGATTATAGCTGTAAGTCAAGGACCCCCTGTACTTCTTTCTCCTCCTATTTACCTCACAACCGCTACCCTGTGAGAAAGACTGGCCTAGTTGGGAACTTCTGAGTTTGTATAAAGTTATTTTAAGTGTGCATCACAATAGGAGAAACTCACTAAAGCAGTGATGGCAAACCTTTTAGAGACTTGAGTGCCCCCAAACTGCCCCGCCCCTGCCCTCACCCCGCCCGCCCTCAGGGCCATCCACGGCCTGCCACAGATCACCCAGGCAGCCCTGCAGCACCATGGTGACTACACCCTCCGCCCGTGCCCCGCAGCATCATGTGCTGCCCAGCTGCCATGTGCTTGGCTGCGTGGGCCGCACCCAGAGGTGACTCTCCTCTGGGGGGGCTGCTGGTGAGGAATGGGCTGTGGGGGGAGGCAGGGCTGGGGCAACAATGTGCATGCCCACAGAGAGGGCTCCGAGTGCACTCGTGCCATAGGTTCGCCACCACTATACTAAAGCAATTTGACAAACTTCTGATTGGGGAAGTTTTCAGTGATAGAGAGTCTATGTCTATGACAGCCAGAGATAACTAAGAATTTTATTAGCTGTCTGGAATGAAAACTTCTGGATTATTCATCTTTAGCAATTACTACATTTAGCAATAACACTTAGACTTATATACCGTTTCATAGAGATTTACAGCCCTAAGTGGTTTACAGAGTCAGCCTATTGCCCCAACAATCTGGGTCCCCATTTGCTAGCCTTATTCTTTACTTTGCAATAACAAAACTTCTGAGTACAGGAATACATCCAAGATAGTTTATTCTTTTTTTAAAAAAAATCGTTATTTATGTTTGATTTACACAAAAGATTCCCACTTCCTCTTTACAACCACCCATAAGACTCTTAGCACAGCTTTCCCAAGTATAAAATACAGCACATCCTCTGCAATGTTTGGAGATGCGAAATTTAGGATGAAGAATGAAAACTTGAAGATATTTCCACCACAATCTCTCAGCTAGTTTTAATGCAATATCTGAACTTCAGATAAAAGAGGTGGAATGAGGAACCTGCTGACTGATCTGTCCATCTGAACAGAGGCTTCAATTGTGCGTGCAGGATCCAGTAAGTTCACCAACACAGGACAGATTGGTGAATAGAATATCTGCTTAACTTCAACAGTGGTCTCCCTTCCAGGCAGAACAGGAACAAGTGAAATCACAGCATCTTTGTGCTGGAGTTACAGAGTTGAGTCCCGTTGAAACATCTGAATATTTGACACTGGTTTAAAAAAAAAATGGCAACCCCATGATGGAATATGATATTCCCTTGATATCAGATTGGGCACATCGCCAGATCAAAATAGGGTGATTTGGTGTGCTGAACACATCACGTTAGGGCCAAACTAATCACAATATGGGTTAATGCAATGTATAAACCCAGCTTCTGCATAGAGATCTGTCTTCATTCACACATGGATAGAAAAACACCTTGAATTACACCTATAAAAACCACATGTCTTATTAGAACAAGGCAGCCTGAATTTAAGCTATACATTAGCAGCTTCTATAAAACTAAAATGAAATAATGTCTCTTCTTTTTGCACCCGTTGAGCTGAGAGGGTCAAGCCATTTAAAGAATAAAAATGATAACTGCTTAACGCTTTTTTTAAAATATCCTTCTTCAACGAGTTGCACTCTAGATGTAGTGGGCTCCAATTTCCATCATTCCCCAGATAGATCTCAGGAGGATAGTGACAAGGGTTTAAATAGTTGGATGATGCCAGGTTGTAGACAGTCTGATACTAGAACTCCCTTGCACCTTGAAGATTCAGTACTCAACCATGCAGGGAATGAATTACGCATCCCTTCAGTTTTAATAACTTTGCATTAACATTGCCCTCAAGTGGTTCCTTTTAGTTTAGCGAGATGGCTTTGCCCCTGCTATTTCTATTTTCCCAAAGCATTTTATTGGACTTCTACCCTATTTCGTGCCAGTGTTATCCCAGTTAGGGTGTCACTCCTGCCAGAGAGAGTTAATGAAAGGTGACACTTAAACTGAACCAATGACCTTTTTTTTTCTTGCTGTTCCTTTTTGTTAAGTTTCAAATCTCTTTTTGGCTGGAAAGGGATAATAAGGCAGGCACCCCTGTTTTCCTTCTCTCTGTGTCTTGCATCCATTCAAAATAACGGGAGGAGAGATATTCCTGCCTTTTTGTTTGGTCCACTTCCCAACAAACTTATTCAGAAGAACGTGGAGTGCAAGCCATGTCTTCAGGAACTGTGTTTCTGACGCTTCCAGAAGCGTTTGACGTCTGAATGGCCGGCGGGAGTCACCACCATGAGACGCTTGGCTGGGTTCTCAAAAACGAGGACCCCAAGTTCCTTGGCATGGTTACGGAGCAGCTCAAAGTCCACCTGGGATAAGAACTGGTTGTATAGGACACCTGTGGGAAAGAGTTAGGAAAAAAAGATGTTCAGGAAGCCATTCAAGAGAGGTTGCTGGGAAAATAGGAAGAGATTAGTGTGGAAAAGAGGCGGGGCAGCAGTATGTGGTAAAAGAGGAATAAAAATGGAAGAAATATACAAAGAATGAGATCCAAACTCGGACCAGGAAGTCTACGAGGCTAAGGCAGCATATTTTGACTTTGGCAAATTTAAGGTGTGTGGATTTCGATTCCCAGAATTCCACAGTCAGGCTGTGGAATTCTGGGAGTTGAAGTCCATACATCTTAAAGTTACTAAGGTTGAGAAAAACTAGTCCAGGGGTAGGCTAGCTCAGGAATTCTGGGAGTTGAAGTCCAGGAGTCATAAAAGAGCCAAGGTTTCCTACCCATGCAGTAGTCTAAGACTAAAGAAAGCAGAGATGAAGGTGAGCAAGAACTGGAATCAGTGGCCAAACGTGGTGCCTCTCTGATATACAGGTAGTCCTCGATTTATAACCATTCGTTTAGTAAGCATTTGAAGTTACAGCATCACTAAAAAAAGGACTGGTCCTTACACTTATTGCCATCCTGGCATCCCCGTGATCACATGATCAAAATTCAGGCGCCTGGCAACCAGCATGTATTTATGAAGTTGTAGCATTTCAGGTTTACATGATCTCCATTCGCAAGCTTCCCAGCAGGCTTCCAACAATGGAAACAACTGCATTTGCTTAATGACCATATGATTCACTTAACACCTGTGGTGATTTGCCTTAAACACTGGCGCAAATCAGGTCATAAAATCGAGTGCAGTTCACTTAATAACCATCTTGCTCAGCAATGGAAATTCTGGTCTCAGTTGTGGTCGTAAGTCGAGGACTACGTCTGTATCGGACTAAAGTTAAGATTAGTGCCCAGACGGTCCAGCTAATGGCAACACTGGAGTTCAGCACATTTGGAGAGGAGACCAGGCTGGGGAACAGGCCAAACTATAATTGACCTAGTTTGACATCCTATTAGATCAGGGGTCCCCAACCCCCGGTCCGTGGCATGCCAGCAACCGGTCTGCACAAACAAGCAAAGCCTCATCTGCGAGACGCAGGCAGCACACAAAACCACACTCCTTCTGGTCTGCAGAAAAACCTCTCTCCACAGAACCGGTCTTTGGTGCCCCAAAGATTAGGGACCTCTGTATTAGATTCTTCTCATGGTTATTGCTTCCTCTCCTGACCCTGTCCCATTGCTCGAAGATGCTCACCTTCAGAAAACCGCAGTCTGTCCCGTTCCAGCTCCCACAGCCGGATCTGATCTGTGATTGTGGGGGGCAGCACAGGGGTCTGTGGGGAGGAGAGTGAAAAAGTTACAGACAGAAAAATACCTATTTGTTAAAGAGCAGAAAAAAAAAAACAATCTCCCCACTGCATTTTTCTCTAGAATTGACCAACCCCTGCTTTCCCCAACCTTTTGATCCATTATTTCACATTTTGGATCAGAGTTAAACAACAGGAGGCCTAGCAACCTTCCTTTATGCATAATTTCATTTTCAGGTGCCAGTAACTTTCAACTTTTTAACTGACACAAGACCAATGTATTTTTAGAAACTTAATTTTGCGGTTCCAGGGATGCCGTTTGGGATGCTTGGGTTCTGCATTAGCATAAATATTGCACCAGCTTTATTAAAGTAGAAACTTAGAAACAGTGCAGAGAAGAGCAACAAAGATGATCAGTGGACTGGAGGTTAAAACATATAAGGAACGGTTGCTGGAATTGGGTATGTCTAGTTTAACGAAGAGAAGGACGAGGGGGGACATGATAGCAGTGTTCCAATCTCTCAGGGGCTGCCACAAAGAAGATGGAGTCAAGCTATTCTCCAAAGCGCTTAAAGGCAGGACAAGAAGCAATGGATGAAAACTAATCAAGGAGAGAAGCAACCTAGAACTAAGGAGAAACTTCCTGACAGTCAGAACAATTAACCAGTGGAACAATCTGCCTCCAGAAGCTGTGAATGCTCCAACACTGGAACTTTTTAAGAACAGACTGGACAGCCATTTGTCTGAAATGATAGGGTTTCCTGCCTGAGCAGGGGGTTGGACTAGATGACCTCCAAGGTCCCTTCCAACTATATTATTATTATTATTATTATTATTATTATTATTATTATTATTATTATTATTAAAAAAACTATTACAAAGAGCAACATTTTTCTTCCACATCGTAATTCATTGGGTCCTTCATCTCCTGTGGTCATTTTCTCACCTGTTTTAGCATCACAGCATGAGCTCTTGTCCGTAGGAAATGAATGATCTGTAGCAAAAGAGGATCATGAACATAGGCATGTTTGATTTGGGACTCCGTCATTGAAGTTTTAGCCCCCACCCAACCAGCCGAGAAAAGCAGAGCACAACTCTGACGTCCCCTTTAAACCTGTCCTCACTTGATCGGCTGTGATGCCATTGGCAATGGCCTGCTGTGTGCTCTCTCGGGTGACCTGAGCCACCACCAAGTTAGGGAAGCGATACAGCATCTCAGAGAAGAGGGCAATTAGTGCAATCTGTAGTTCTGAATCTGGAAGTAAGCACAGAGAGAAGGAAATGTAACATTTTAAAACATGGTTTCTCAAGCTCAGCCACTTTAAGGTGTGTGGACTAAAAAAAACCTCCAGAATTCCCCGCCAGTGTGCTTGGCTAAGGAACTCTGAGAGTCGAAGTCCACACACCTTAAAATGGTTGAGCTTCAGAAACACTGCTTTATAACAGACGAGCAGCCATCCCCAGCCTGGTGTCCTTTAAATAGTTCAGTGTTTTTCAATTTTGGCCATTTTAATGTATGGGCTATACCAGGGGTCTTCAAATTTGGCCCTTTTATGGCTTGTAGACTTCAATTCCCAGAATTCCTCAGCAGCCATGCTGGCTGAGGAATTCTGGGAGTTGAAGTCCACAAATCATAAAAGGGCCAAGTTTGCAGACCCCTGGACTATAACCCCCAGAATTCCTCAGCCAGTATTGCCCCTCCCCCCTGCCCAAGGGGGAAAATTAATACTTAATTTTGGATTACATCTTTTGGTTGAAAGTTTAATTTAAAAGATGCCTTTTAAAACAGAGGGATGGAAAGTAAGTATTTTCAAATAATGGAATCTCCCCTGTTTAATGTATTTGATGGAGTGTATTTAATGGGGTGGTCCCCACACTTTCTTTCAGAAGTTGAATTATATCAGGATAGCAGACAATTTAAGAAATATTGTCCTATGTCACATGAAGAAAGTGATCGTGGCTAAATACTCTTTTCCCTCAGTCAGTAAAGCAAAAGCTCGGCCCTGTGTTATACAGCCAAGAGAATTTTTTTTAAAAAAAAATGGGTTGGAAGCACCGATTCCCAATTCTGAATTAGAAGAGGGATGAGCCTATGTCAGACCTGTGTATGCATAGATCCTGTAGTTTGTCTCCACCACGATGAAGCCTTGATTATGGGTATCCACGGTGGTACCTGAGATGCCGGAGGAAAGATTAATAGCTAAGCGGGTGGGATAGTAACGCCTGGATTTTCTCTGTAAAGAAAGAAGAAAAGACATTAGTAACAAGTTTCTGGCAAGTTCAGAGTTGCCTAACTGTTCTGGATCATATAGCTGTATGTAACCTCGTATAGCTCTATGTAACCCTAACTAGAGAGCATGTATCAGTATGTTAGAGTATCTGGCAGTTATTGGGTTAAATGCTGGTTAAATGAATGTGTTTTGGATTGGATGGTTGATTGTCATTGGTAACTTAAATTTTATTGTATTATTGCTGTAAGCCGCCCTGGGTCTCGGGAGAAGGGCGGCACAGAAATTTAAATAAAGTTAATGGGTCAGTGGGAGGAGTCTCTAAAGGGCATTGGGAGACTTCCTGGACACAAGCCAGATTGGAATGTCTTTGTCTGAAAGAAGCATGGGCCATCAGATGTCACCCGATGAGCCTGCGCAGTTATAAAGATGGTATGGAAGAGAGGATCATTCTTTTACCTATAAGAATGGACAAAAGATGTGTTTTCCAGAAGTAACAACCACAACATGAATGCAAGTAATCTTTCTGATTGAAATATATTTTTTGTTATGAAATCATTTCTATTGAGTTATCTATCTGACTTTATATAAAAGAAGGCATTTTTAACTCAAGAGTCAGAATACTAACAGTACATCTTTCAGAAGAAAAAAAATCTACAATTTCAATTCACAAACTCCAGATTCTTGAAGAAATTCCTAAACGTTCTAATACAGTGATGGCAAACCTTTTAGAGACCGAGTGCCCCAAAACTGGCCCCATCTCTGCTCCCCCCCTGCCCTGCCCTCCCCACCCCACCTGCCCGCAGGGCCACTCACCGCCTCCAGGGCCCACTGCAGATCGCCCAGGCAGTCCAGCAGCGCCATGGCGGCCACGCCCTCTGCCCGCGCCCCACAGCATCAACTGTGCATGATGGGGCGTTGTCAAGCCCCTGGGCTCGACACAAATTGGTGTGGGGGAGGAACGGAGCAGCCGGCGGCTGGCCGACATCCCTGCACCGGCACAGCCAACCCGTGTGCCGCCCGAAACCCGAAGACCAGCTGGACCCCCTCCCACCATGGCTGTCTCCCCCTTATTACCAGGCACCGGGGAATCCCAACGGCCAGCTGGACGTCGGAGGTGGAAAGGACAATTGACAGGCGTGAGGGCAGAATCTTTTCTATGCTGCCTGGCTGCCATGCCCTTGGCTGTGCTGCTCCGTGTGGGCCACGCTCGGGGGCAACTCTCCTCCAGGGGGGCTGGTGATGAGGAGGGGGTTGTGGGGGGAGGCGAGGCTGGGGCACGTGTGCCCACAGATAGGGTTCTGAGTACCGCCTCTGGCATGCGTGCCATAGGTTCGCCACCACTGCTCTAATATCTAATATAAAAAAGACAATTTGTCTTTTTTTAAAACTTTGGTTCAACTCCTCATATAATTCCCCTACTGTTTTATACCTTTCTTTGAAACACCAGGCCAAATTCCCGGAGATGCTGAAGGAAATTCAGAAGAGAATCACTCATTCCTTCCACAGAATAATCCTGAGAACAAAGAAATTGGAAAAGAATTTGTTCACAGGCAAGTACATTGCACGAACATCTTGATCAATTAGTGCTTAAGGACCAGTAGATGAATTGCTATGAATAGTTAACCAGATCACATTGGGAGGCACTGCAAGAATTATTCTGCTGATTTACCTGTTAAGAGTCAACTATTGAGGTTGCACTTATTAAAGGATGAATGCATATAAGCCAACACATGTCTGGGCAGATAGCAGCCATGCTTTGTTTTCTGAACAATTAAGATATGCTTGTAATGTCATAATTTAAACTGAGCATTTAGCAAAGGCACTATTTCTGCACTGAATAAATGCCTATTTTCAGCCACTTAATAATAATAATAATAAAGGGACCTTGGAGGTCATCTAGTCCAACCCCCTGCTCAGGCAGGAAACCCTACACCATTTCGGACAAATGGCTGTCCAATCTCTTCTTAAAGACTTCCAGTGTTGGAGCATTCACCGCTTCTGGAGGCAGGTTGTTCCACTGGTTAATTGTTGTAACTGTCAGGAATTGCTCCAATTTTCTAGGTTCTATGCTTGCAAGACCCTGTGCCTTTCAGCTTCACCCCTCAAAGGTTATTGTTTAGCTTAGTAATGTAATATAATCTAGATGTGAAACTTTAATTAGAGTTAATTCAAGGAGCAGTTACCCCCTAATTGCAGCTATAGGGTTAGTTTCATGAACCAATCTTGTGTACAGCAGTCCTTTCATTCATGATTAGCAAAGCCAGATTTTCTACTATGTTCATAACCTCTGCTTTCTTCATCACTAAATTGATTTCCAAATTTTTCTCCTTAAGCTTTTGCCTAACAAGGGAGTTTCTTCCAATGTTACCCACACAACAAAAACATTGTAATATACGGCTCAGTCTAAGCTTCAGTGACTGGCTCAAAGTGATCCAGTGCTTTGGTGATCAAGCAGGGACTTGACACCAAGTCTCTTTTAAGTCTACTTGAGCTACTGCAAATGGAGACTGCCAGTCCTCATATTCAAGATTAACCCCATTCTTCTGTTCTATAGAGGACTTTGCCCATCACTGATAAATAGATAAGAAACACAAGTGGTTTCATTGACATGACTAATTGTAAAAAGTGGTCTCTTGAAAGTCACTGGAAAGAGCTTTATAAATGAACTCCTCTGCCAAGACATTCTGAAGGCATTGCAAAGGGCTACGAAGCTTCCATAGATAGCAGTGATGCAGTTGCAATTGAAATATTTCATATTCTACTAGGACAGGGGTAGGCAACCTGGGCTCTTTTATGACCGGTGGACTTCAACTCCCAGAAATCCTGAGCCAGCCATGCTGAGGGAAAAGGGAGAGGTTTCCAAGCTGAGCCATGCTGGCTCAGGAATTCTGGGAGTTGAAGTCCACGAGTCATAAAAGAGTCCAGGTTGCCTACCCCTGTCCTAGGATATTGCAAAGGTCAGCAAATTGATCAGAGGGACACATATAAATGAATCAAGAGATTCATGTTAAAAAAGGACAATAAAGTTGGGATATTGTAAACAACATGGGTGGAATGAACAGAGAGATTATCCCAAGCTGGTACTGTTCTTAGATGGTCTAATTATGGGACTTTTCTCTTCCTATATCTTTTTTCTTCCTTTTATAGAGTGTCCTAAACTTCTGCAGAACACCACATTGGCAATAATTACTCTACTCGCTTATTGAGTTAATATATAACCCAACTTCTCACCAACGAACGCTGCTCATACGGTAGATAAGAGAGAAGTTCCTTCTTCTACCCTTCTCACCTTGCCAAGTGTGGAGAAGCTGAGCTGAAAGAGAAAGGAAAGAATCTCCACCAAGTCCATGCCCCTGGTCTGTAGAGTGATGCAAAAAAAAAAAAAAAAAGGGGGGGGGGGAGAAAGGAATTATAAGCAGAAACAAGAAAAGGGTAGAATAACCAGAGCTCAGATGGCACTGTTTCTCCTCACCTCTGCTGACTGGAGATACTGGAGCATGAAGTACCACAGCTGCGATGAAGTATCCAGCAACAGGAACTGGAAACCAGAGGATGTGATGCAGGGAGGTTCCCCAGGCTCACTACTGGGGGGAAGAAGAAGAGTAACTCAAGAAAAAATCCAGAAAAGAAAAATTCGTTCTTGGTTTTGCAAAGTTGTACCCAATTTGCACATGGTTCACAGTGATGGTAGCTACTGTTCCCTGATGCTATAGAGCAGTGGTTCTCAACCTTTTCCGGGGCTCGACCCCGGCCCGCATCGTGCATGCGTGGCGCGACGGCCCGCATCGCGCATGCGCGGCGGCCCGCATCGGAAAGGGGAAAAAAATGGCCGACCAAAAAAAAAACCAAATGGCCAACCAAAAAAAAATGGCCGACCAAAAAAAAAATGGCAGGCCCGCATCGCGCATGCGCGGTGGCCCGCATTGCGCATGCACGGCGGCCCGCATCGCAAAGGGAAAAAAATGGCCGACCCAAAAAAAATGGCCGACCCCCCCAAAAATGGCCGACCCCCCCAAAAAATGTGCGCATGTGTGGCGCAACGGCCCGCATCGCAAAGGGGAAAAAAATGGCCAACCCAAAAAAAAAATGGCGGACTGCGGTGTTTGGCGACCCCCGTGAAATTGTCGTTCGACCCCAAATGGGGTCGCAACCCTCAGGTTGAGAACCGCTGCTATAGGGGACTGATATGCTATGTATCCTGCCATTATCTGAGTGTTCATGTCTGACAAAATAAGGACCTTGGAGGTCTTCTAGTCCAACTCCCTGCTCAAGCAGGAGACCCTAGACCATTTCAGACAAATGGTTGCAATCTCTTCTTGAAAACTTCCAGTGTTGGAGTACCCACAACTTCTGGAGGGTGTTCACTGATCAGTTGTTCCACTGATTAATTGTTCTAACTGTCAGGAAATTTCTTCTTGTTTCTAGTTTGGGTCTCTCTTTGATTAGTTTCCATCCATTCCATTTGTGTGTGTGTGTGTATGTGTGTCCCTACTAATTACTGTGCCTCCCATCTTTCCCTGGTGCCAGTCACCCAGCCCTTTGTAGGAGTTTCGCCATCCCTTGTTCACAGGGATATGAGTTATAGCAATGTAACACACCAATTGCCTCACCCTACATAAGCCTACGATTGTGTGCAAAGTTAACCTGGGCAATGAATTTATGACTCAGTATGTTGTCCAAACTCCACCCCTCCCCCCCAAAATGTACTCAATATTTGTGTATACTCCGTTTCTGTAGTACTATAACCTTCCACAATGGCTGTTGAAAAAAAAGGATTGGAAATCTGGCTGGGCAAGAAATAAATATACCAATTTTTAAATCTGACATTTAAAATTTTAAAATCTAAACGTTACGAGGATTCTTGCTCTCTGCATGCAAAATATCGGTCCCCTCACTTTATATAGACCAGGGGTCTCCAAATTTATGGCTGACTTGAAATCTACAAGTCTTAAAGTTGCCAAGTTTGGAGTTCCTTGATCTAGTCAAGCCTGACCAGGATTAAAAAAAAAAAAAAAAGATACCTACTCATCAGTTGCTCAAGACCATTCCCTAGGAAGGTCCTAACCCAGTGATGGCGAACCTTTTCGAGACCGAGTGCCCAAAAACCGGCCCACCCCCCAGCCCGGCCTCGCTCTGCCCCCTGCTCCACCCGCCCGCAGGGCCACTCACCACAGATCGCCCCAGGCTGCCTTGCAGTGCCATGGCGGCCACGCCCTCTGCCTGCACCTTGCAGCATCATCTGCACATGATGGGGCGCGAGGACGGCGTCTTGCCCCTGCTGCCCGGCTGCCATGTGCTTGGCTGTGCTGCTCTGCGTGGGCTGCGCCTGGGGGAGCCTCTCCTCCGGGCAGGCTGCTGGTGAGGAGGGGGCTGTGGGGGGAGGTGGGGCTGGGGCAACGGTGCACCTGCCCACAGAGAGGGCTCCGAGTGCCACTTCTGGCATACGTGCCATAGGTTCGCCACCACTGTCCTAACCCATAGTTTGAGAACTTCTACATTATATCATGATCAGAGGGCAAACATATTGTCTGAATACAACCCCTGTCTTTCTGCACAGAGGTCCTTTTTGTCCTAATATCAAATCTGAGGATTCTCAACTGTTCTTAAAACAGACACTGGGCTTTTTTTTTTTTTTAAGGCTGGGAGAGATACTATGGGAAGGGGTTGATTTGCATGTCTCTCTCTCTCTCTCTCTCTGTGACACTTACCTCTTCATCAGGCCAGCTTCAATCAGCAGCTGAGCCAGGTCCTGACTCACCGCTGCACTAGGAGAGCCTACCATGAAATGCAGGATGACCTAAATGGGACAGTGCAGAGAAAGAGAAGAAAATTGCGATGCCTGTGGAACTATGTCCACAATGGTGTTTGGTAAAGTCAGTTCATTGTGGGCTATGCACCATATGGAAAGGCCACCTGGTCAGAGGAGATTCTACGAATGGTTGTAACTCCACTCATCATTATCGCGTGTATTTCTTTGATGGGCAGAATTCTAGGACAGACCCAACTGAGGGATTCTGTTTTCTAATGGCAACTACTCTCAGTTGAAATTATATGAAGTATGAAGTAATAGACCACTGCAAATGTTACTAGAAGACCATACGGACCACATAAGGTAAAGGGAGAGTTAGTACGGAATTGAGAAACATGGATCCCCTGGTGTAAAGGAAACGTAATGGTGGAAACACACCATTTTAAATTCTCAGGTTCCAAGAAAATTTAAAGTGCTAAGAACAATGTTAACCAAAGCATATCAGAAGATCTTCTTTCTGCATGATTAATCTGCTATCTTCCCCAAAACTATGTACAGTTCTGGTCACCGCACCTCAAGAAGGATATAATGGAACTGGAAAAGGTTCAAAAAAGGGCAACAAGAATGATCAAGGAAATGGAGCGCCTCCCTTATGAAACCAGATTGCAACGCCTTGGTCTCTTCAGCCTTGAAAGACGGCGTTTAAGGGGTGACTTGATCGAAGTGTATAAAATCATGCATGGGATAGAAAAGGTGGATAGAGAAAAATTCTTTTCTCTATCACACAATACCAGGACAAGGGGGCACTCCCTAAAGCTCGTAGGTAAGAAAGTGAGGACAAATAAAGGGAAATATTTCTTCACCCAGAGGGTCGTTGATTTATGGAATTCACTTCCTGAAGGGGTCATGACAGCTGTCAGCCTTGACAGCTTCAAGGCAGGGCTAGATAGATTCATGGATGCCAAGTGTATCGGTGGTTATTAAAACAGATGTCCATGTGCCGCCTCTATGTTGGTTGAGGCAGGCAGGATTCCCTTGAGTACCATTTGTTGGGGGTCAAGGGAAAGGGAGGGTTTTGCCTTCTCTTTCTGCTCAAGATCCCCATGTACAATTGGTGGGCCACTGTGTGACACAGAATGCTGGACTCGATGGGCTTTGGCCTGATTCAGCATGGCTCTTCTTATGTTCTTATGAAGGCTTTTGAACTACACCCAGGCAAGGAAGAGAGGAAGCAGCAGTCTTGGTTGACTTTACTGGCAAGCGGTAGGAGAGCACTGCAACAAAGTCAATCTTTTTAAGGTAGTCCTTGACTTATGACCACAATTGGGATCACAATCACTATTGCTAAGCCAGATGGTTGTTAAGTGAGTCATGCCCAATTTTATGATCTTTTTGCCATAGTTATTAAGCATATCACTACAGCTAAGTTGTTAAGCAACTCTGGCTTCTCCCCATTCACTCTGCTTCTTGGAGACCACCTGTAGAGATCACAAATGGCAATCATATGACCCTGGGATCAACCATCCGAAATACATGCCAGTTACTGAGTGTCCAAATTTTGATCATATGACTGTGAGGATGCTGCAACAGTTGTGTGAGGGCTGTTGGTAAGTCACTTTTTTGGTTGTAACTGTCAGAGCTGCCCTCGTACTCCTCAGCTTCGCCTTGCTTGCTGCCAGCCTGCCATGGGGGACAGTGGGGGGACGGACGGATGGACGGACGAGCTGTGTGGGTGTGGGAACACCGACCGCTCATCCAGAGAACCCATCCCAAGGTCAAAGCCTGGGAATGGAATGGAACGTCTCACCAACTAACCCACTACAGTAGAGACCATTTCCAAAACAATTTATTTGAACCTAATTGGACAATGGAGGACTTGCAAGGGGAGAAACAAGATGGAGGAAAACAATTCTGGCTCTGCTTTGCTGTAATCTACTTGGCTTTTAGTAAAAGTATACTTTTCACTATGAATGGAGCCGAGAGTCTTTCTTTCCTAAAAAGCCATGTTGGGGCAGGTGCATCAGTAACTTTGAACAGTCACTAAACCAGCGGTTCTCAACCTTTTCCGGGGCTCGACCCCGGCCCGCATCGCGCATGGGCGACGGGGCACATCGTGCATGCGCGGCGTGACGGCCCGCATGGCAAAGGGGGAAAAAATGGCCGACCCCCCCCAAAATGGCTGACCCCCCCAAAAAATGGCCGACCAAAAAAAAAATGGCGGGCCTGCATCGCGCATGCGCGGCGCGACGGCCCGCATCGCAAAGGGGGAAAAAATGGCCGACCAAAATAAAAAAAATGGCCGACCCCCCCAAAAAATGGCGGACTGCGGTGTTTGGCGACCCCCGTGAAATGGTCGTTCGACCCCAAATGGGGTCGCGTCCCACAGGTTGAGAACCGCTGCACTAAACAAAAGACTTTAAGGCTGTAAGTCAAGGACTACCTGTAATGCATCACATAATGAATTAGGCTACTGAGAGAAGGCAAAATGCTCACCTCCCACCTTTCTTCTGCATACTTATCCAAGGATGGGACATCTCGAGCATGCTTATCTGGACCCAGTTGGCTAGTATCATCAGACCAGGCTTTACCTCTGCGGGGACAGAATTGAGAAACAAGAAACTCCATTGTTATTTATAGGCTATGAGAAAGTAGGATAGCACTAGCAATGCCCTCATCCATGACACAAGAGTATGTGTAAAGATTCTTTAACTAGATCACAATGGGTCTTTTGTAGATACCGGGTGCAAAAGTTAACTCCTTCCCTGATTTCTGAAGGAAATAGTAGCACCTGACTACCAAATATTGTTGGCTAAAGCTCTTCAAAATATTCTGTACTACATAGCCCAATTGTCAACGCTGCTAACATCAGATGTTCTTGCTTTGACAACAGATGGAGATGCAGCCATTTTCTTTCTTATGTTTTACTCTTAGAATTAGAGTTGGAATTAGATGATACTGGGGGGGGGGAGGAGAAGGAATGAATATGGGAGTTAGTTAGACATAACAATATTGTAATAGTGTGAGAACCAAGGTTTTTTGAAATGGCGGGTTGGAGAATAGGAGGGAAAGCCTGCATTTCAAACTAATTGGAGAATGTGATTTATGACCGTAAATTAGAGAAGGGAATTGTGCTTTGATACTATGTGCTCAAGGGAGGGGAATTCAGATTTTGGCTTTGCTATGTACGTGCTGATGCTATGCTACTCGAATAAACACTCTTTAAGGCAGCGGTTCTCAACCTTTTCCGGGGCTCGACCCCGGCCCGCGCCGCATCGCACATGCGTGGCGCAATGGGGCGCATCGCGCATGCGTGGCGCGACGGGGCGCATCGCGCATGCGCGGCGCGACGGCCCACATCGCAAAGGGGAAAAAAATGGCCGACCAAAAAAAAAAATGGCCGACCAAAAAAAAAATGGCGGGCCCACATCGCAAAGGGGAAAAAATGGCCGACCCAAAAAAAATGGCCGACCAAAAAAAAATGGCGGACTGCGGTGTTTGGAGACCCCCGTGAAATGGTCGTTTGACCCCAAATGGGGTCGCGACCCACAGGTTGAGAACCAAAGTTCTTTGAAAAGTTTCATCTGTCAGAACCATGACACCAATAATGCTGCATGCTTTGAAGATTCCCTCAGATTACATTGATTTTTAATGGTTTGTTTTGCTCTCCATGGACACGAGGAAGCAACAGGAAACACATAGTGTGCAAATCCCAATCACTGTTAGGTTGTGATCATTTTTGTTACCTTTTCTTTAGTTATTGTTTAATGCTGCTTTAATTATGTATTGTTGCTAGATGCATCTTATATATTTTTCTTTCTACACCACCTAGAATCTTTGGGTTGAGCGAAATATAAATAAAATGCGTGTGCTAGCATGAACATTCACACTACACTACGGCTTAAAGTGACCGTGAAAACCATACTTATGCACAGCAGGAAGGCAAATCTTTCCAAAGCATAATTTTCAAGTCCTTTTGCTGGATCATATAAAAAGAGGCAGAAAATTTGACCCACATTTACATTTGACCCATTATCCCAAAGGTGCTTTTTTGAAAGGCAACTGGAACTTCTTATTTTCCTTGAAGATGTTTTGCTTCTCATCCAAGAAGCTTCTTCAGTTCAGCTCTTCTTGGATGAGAAGCAAAATGTTTTCAAGTAAATAAACCAAGAAAGTCCAGTTGCCTTTTGGAAAAGCACCTTCGGGACAACCATGACCTGGATGACTGAGAATCTCTATAGACATCTGACCCCATAGTACAGTGATGGCGAACCTTTTACAGACCGAGTGCCCAAACCGCAACCCAAAACCCACTTATTTATCGCAAAGTGCCAGGGCCACATCAGCATTGTGGTGCCCTCGGGGGGGGGGATGCAGGGAGGCGCCTCTGAGTGCCGCCTCTGGCACGGAAAAACCGGGGGCACAAAATGGGCGACCGTGCTGCAAGGTGCAAAAATGGCCACCACGGCACCGCGGGGTGCAAATACAAGGCACTGCACCATGCAAGAACAGGGCAGGGCTAGTGAGTATCACACAGGCCCTAGCCCTGCCCCATTTGCAGTGTGTGCATGTTACGGCCCTGTGCGCGCATGCATGCTTGTAAAATGCTTCCCCCTCCCCTTTCTTCCACTCCACCAATCGACAATGGTTGGTGACCTCTGCTCTACCACCTCTACTCAAGCTTGCTAGTCAGCCGCTTTGCCTCCTTTGTGCTGGGCGGGGCTCCTGCTCCGGGCAGCGGTGGCGGCCTAATGGACCTGCTGCTGGTGACAGTGGCGCACGTGCCAACAGAGAGGGCTCTGAGTGCCGTCTCTGGCACGCTTGCCATAGGATCGCCACCAATGCCATAGTAGCTAGTTTGCTCCCCATCTGTGAAGTGGGAGGGTCCCAAAATGCACCCCTTTCAGAGGTCTGAAACCATCTCCATCTTCATCAGTGCAGTAATTTCTATGAGCCTCTGCCTCCACTCTCCAATCTTAAGAATCTGGACGGCCTTCACTCACCCTCCCAAGAGAGCGATTCGCAGATTTTCCTTGAAGATGGGGTTCAAGACGATCCCTTCGAGGCCCCCTGGAAGCAGCTGTGTGTGCCAAAGGCGCAGTCCCAGCAGGATATCCGAGCTCTCCTCTTGTTCCCTGAAACAGAGCCCATCATGAATGTGGGAAGTGTAGTTCTTTGATTAAGGTAGTTAATTAAGATTAAGACAACTAAGAGTAATTACGGTAGCTCCTTAATCAAGGAACTACCAAGAAGAAAACAACACTCCCACCGACCCTGAGAGGTCTATAAACACTGACTGTATATAAACAGACAGCAAATCCCACTCCTTTCTAGCACTGATGATATTATCTAGTTGGGTAATGAAACGTCTGCAAGAAAGCAACCAAGCTCAGAGAGCACCAAGGACTCCAGAGGTCAACCCTGACTTACAAATATTCTCTTCTATTAGTATGTTGCTACTGTTGTGGCTTTTGAGGGTTTTTTTTCTTATTTTAATCCTAATATGTTAGATGTCTCGAGTTGTCATCGTAAATGATGCGGTGGACAAGTTTATTAAATAAATGAAAATAAACATGAGCTTTATTTATACCATCCAGCCATGTTGCTACTTACGGAATATCTCCATGCAAAGTATACATTTAATCTTACAATGTTCATTTGAGCAATAATCATATTTTTTAAAAAACTTTGCTAGACAAGCAGAGCTTGAGCTACAAACTTACTTGACATATTCCTTCTTCACCCACAGGGCCACGGCTGCTTGACGAAGAGGCTGTTCCAGAAAAAGCATCCGCATGACATAGTTTTTGGCCAACCCAGGCAGCTCCCTGAGAAGAGAAGAATGTAAGGTCAGTGCCACAAACAAGTTGTTTTTTTCTCATAGCCAGGCAAGGTCTGCCAAAGTCTATGTCAGCTGCCACCTTAATGCTTGCTTGTGCTTAAGCTATAGCAGGGCTAGGCAACCTTGGCTCTTTTATGACTGGTGGACTTCAACTCCCAGAATTCCTGAGCCAGCATGGCTCAGCTTGGAAACCTCTCCCTTTCCCCTCAGAGTGGCTGGCTCAGGAATTCTGGGAGTTGAAGTCCACGAGTCATAAAAGAGCCAAGGTTGCCTATCCCTGGACTATAGTGACAGACTGCCATGAACTAAGGCAGACATGTCAAACACAAGTCCCGGGGGCCAGATGCGGCCTGCAATGTGGTTTCATGTGGCCCATAAAGCCATCCTGGAAACAGTGAGGGAATGGCCCCCATTGCCTTGGCCCCGGCTCAGGCCGGCCGGGAGCCAATGTACAATTTTGTGATGGCCATCTATGCTGAAACGCATTCAGTCTTAGCTCCACAAGGCCATCTGGAAACAGTGAGGAACCAGCCCCTGCCACGTCGGCCCTGCCCCCTGGGTGCATGCTGGGGAGGTGTCACCCTTTGTGAGGAATGAAGAAATGCACCATCGCCTGGAAGTGGCCAGCAAATGGCCCTCGCCTACTTCACATATCCAGGTTGATGGGCTCTGCCCTGGTCCCACCCCTTTCTGCCAGAGACCCTCAGATCTGTCCCACTCCTGCCCAGGCCCCCACAGGCACCCTTGACGCGAACGTTGTAGAGCTAGCCATGCCCGTGCAGTAGGCCACACCCACTCCAGCCATGCCCACGCAGTAGGCCACACCCACCCTAGCCACACCTATCCGCCCCCCCCCAGGACAACAGCAATGCTGATGCTGCCCTCAATGAAACTGAGTTTGACACCCCTGAACTAAGGGGAAGGGAGAAGGCAAGGGGGAAAATGAAACTGAATGTTAGATCTCTTTGAGAGGCTGCTTCAAGTTCACCCGGCATACCAGCTGCATACCATCCTGAGCTTGGACTGGTTGTTACGAAAACATCCTGCCTGAACCTGACTACTTGTGTGTGTATGTGGGGGAGGGTAGACAATGGAAGGTAGCTAAGGGAGGGAAAAGTTGAACTTAAATGATTTTGGCATATGATTCTCAGTTCTGGCTATGCATTACTGCGGTGCACGTGGCTTCTAATAACACTACTTTTCCCAACAAATGGAGCCAAGGATCGTTTCTATTTAGAGCAGTGGTTCTCAACCTTTCTGAGGTTGAGACCCCACTTGCCCCGCCCATGCGCGCCCCGACCCCGACCCGGGGGCGCGTGCACGTGCGCGCGCGCAAAAAAAATTTAATTTTTTTTAAAAAATAAAAAAAACAAAATGGCGGCTGCGATGGGCGGATCTGCGCATGCGTGGATCGGCCCATCGCACGCGCCACGCATGCACGCATCTGCCTGTCGCAGGCCGCCATTTTGTTTTTTTATTTTTTTTAAATTTTTTTTTAAAAAAATCAAAAAA
Organism: Bothrops alternatus; assembly: GCA_034064705.1. Classification (NCBI taxonomy): domain Eukaryota; kingdom Metazoa; phylum Chordata; class Lepidosauria; order Squamata; family Viperidae; genus Bothrops; species Bothrops alternatus. Next base: position 7,809,307 of record JARGCV010000174.1, on the reverse strand, counting down.
ACAAAAAACAAAATGGCCGCCATGACGGGCGAATCTGCGCATGCGCAGATCGGCCCGTCGCACGCGCCACACATGCGCACATCTGCCCGTCGCAGGCCGCCATTTTGTTTTTTTATTTTTTATTTAAAAAATTTTTAAAAAAAAAATAAAAAAAACAAAATGGCGGTCGCGACGGGCGGATCTGCGCCTGCACAGATCGGCCCGTCACACACACCACGCATGCGCGGATCCGCCCGTTGCGGTCTACCATTTTGTTTTTATTTTATTTTATTTTTTTTATTTTTTATTTTTTAAAAAAAATTTTTAATTTTTTTTCCAGCGCAACGGGTGGATCTGAGTGTGCGCGGTGCGCGCGCGCCAAAAAAAATAAAAAATTAAAAAAAAATTTAAAAAATAAAAAAAAAATAAAAAAAATAAAAATAAAAAAAACAAAATGGCGGCCGGCAGTGCCCGGCGACCCCTGCGAAATGGTGTCGCGACCCCAAATGGGGTCGCGACCCCAAGGTTGAGAACCACTGATTTAGAGGTTTAAGTGGTGGCAGGTCTGACGGCCTATTTGGCGAAAACCCTGGGTCCAACATCAGGAACCAGGAACAGGTTATTGCCTAGGAAATGTGGTTTCAAATACATAAAGTTAATGCATTTGGATTTTTAATCTCCAATCTGATCCCCAGCTGGCCAAAGTTCTAATACTTGAGGGCATACGAGATTCTCCCTTACCGAAGGACAGCAAGACAAGTGGCAGGATGATTATACAGCCGATCCAAAATCCCAGGGCTGAGACCTCGCAGGTATTCGTGAAGGTTCTTGCATTTCAGCTGCACTCTCTGGAGTTTCATCACTGACTCCGTCATGACAGCTACCCTTCATCACCGGGATATTTTTCTGCAGAGGCTGTGATAGTTGGAAGAAAAAAAACCATCTGGTGAATTCAGTAACACAGTATGTTCACTGTGAACGGAACTAGCACTGGGATAAGCGCAAAGCCACATTTTTCAGGAAAGTCTGTGAATTAAAGCACACACCCAGAAATCTGTGGTGTAACATTTAGGATCACCTGTTCCCATACAACTCAGCTTACAACCATTTGTTTAGTGACCATTTAAAGTTACAATGGTAGGGGAAAATGTGATTTCGACTGGTCCTCACAGTGTGTCAATATCCAGCTTGAGAATTTGTCTGAAATGGTATAGGGTTTCCTACCTAAGCAGGGGGTTGGACTAGATGACTTCCAATGTCCCTTCCAACTTTATTATTATCCAAATAAAACTCCAGGTTCATCCCATTTCCTTACTGTTTATTTTGAATACACCGAATGGTAATGTCAAAGCAAAACTAACTCTGAGGTTCCCAGACACCAGTTCATAGAATTAAACAATAATTTCTCTGGACAAACCCCCACCCTCTCATGTAGTCCATGTAAACAATTTCCTTTGTTATAGGAACCGTCTGCTTCCTCTTCACACCTACTGCAGTGTCCTTGGAAAGGTTTCATGCTCTCACGGTCTTCAGTTGGATTGTAGAGATTTCGTTTCTCCATCTAACCCAGGGGTAGGCAACCTTGGCTTTTATGACTCGTGGACTTCAACTCCCAGAATTTCTGAGTCAGCTATGCTGGCTCAGGAATTCTGGGAGTTGAAGTCCACGAGTCATAAAAGAGCCAAGGTTGCCTACCCCTGATCTAACCCATTCTAAAGCAACCCATCCCCCCCCTTTACTCTAATGGCAAGTTGACACGAAGAGGCAATTAGCTGCCAAAGTTTCATTCTTGACACAGTGATAATCACTGCAGCACCCTCATGGTCGTGTGATTAAAATTTAGGCGGTTTGCAACCAGCATGTATTTGTGACTGTTGCAGGATCCTGGGATCATGCGATTATCATTTGCAAACCTTTGTCAGCCAACTTCTGATGAGCAAAATCAATGAGGGAAGTCAGAGTTGCTTAACAACCACATGATTCATTTAACAACTGCAGTGATTCACTTAACAACCACGGCAAAAAGGCCATAGAATTGGACACAACTCATGTAACAACTACCTTCTGGTCCCGATTATGGTTGCAAGTTAAGGACCACCTATACGGGAAATTTGACACAGTATTAATAATAGGGAACCATTTGCAATGTCTTGAGAGACTTAACTTTTTTCTAGGCTAATTCCCCATAAGGAAAATGCCCCAATAAACAGCAACCGTGTTGCTGCCTGAGTGTTCTTCTGGTGGTTCTGCTTCCAGATGCAATATGGCAAGTGAAACCTTCAGCCGATGAGAAGAAAAGTTTTAATTTTAAAAGAGGAAGTCTAGAAAACACAAGCTACAATTTGCATGCAAAAGATTCCTGCCAGTTTCTGGTTGTTGTTTTTCCCCCTCTCTGGAAGAGAACCAGAATGAAGGATCTGTTTGCACATTTTCCTGTTCTAATTTACATGACTCTAGATGTCATCAAATCACCCATGACTTATCAGTTCAATAGCTTGGAGACGGTCTTGCTGAGTGTTTTTCAAACTCAGCATTTTGTGTGGACATCAACAGGTTGGGGAATTCTGAGAATGAATAGAAACCCACACGTCTTAAAGTTGCTGAGGTTGAAAACACTGATCTAATGCTATGTAAAAAATTAATGCCAGAATAGCCCCATGCTCATGTCTTTGAAAAGCTATTAAGACCTGACTCTTGGCGTATCTTCAGGACTTGATAGACTAACTTTTATTTATTTATTGTAACAAAGCAATACTTCATCTTTAAAAAAGAAAATTACAAAAAAAATCAAAAGAATGAATTAAAATACATACTAAGAAGGAAAAGAAAAGAAAAAAACCCCTCTAATATACTTATCAATAGCCACTGGATTACCAATAAATTTGCTGATATAATCTGAACAATACAAAATATTATAAGATATCACAGAGTATCTGCCATAGAAACACATACTGCTGCACCCTTTGATTAGTAAAAAATATTGCTTTTTCCAAAACAGACAGATCACAACCCTTTCTTCGCCTCTTGAAGAATTTCCTAATTTCTTAATATAATTCTTTTTGCACCATGCTCCATTCGATACAGCCATAACGGGGGAATGGATAGGTTAATTTGTTCCTAATTAAGGGTTGTGGTTACAACATCAGAAGCTATACAAACCTTTTAAGATAGATGGATTTAGGCATGGATGACACAAAGAGAATACATGATTAGATCTCTATCTAGCCAGAGATATAGACGTTAGACAATAGGCAGGAATAGATAAGGATAGAAAGACAATGTAAAAATAATAGAAATAGAAAAATATACATACATACTGTACATGTATGTACAGTACTTATATACTGTACATACATACATATATAATAGACAGAGGTAGGAGAGAGACTTCCAGTGGGGAAAAGTCTCTATATGTATTGCTGCTAATTAGAATAGAATAGAGCTAGAAGAGACCTCGGAGGTCTTCTAGTCCAGCCGCCCACTCAAGCAGGAGCACCTATACCAGGGACTTCTGGGAGTTGACATCCACGAGTCATAAAAGAGCCAAGGTTGCCTACCCCTGACCCATACCATCTCAGACAAATGACTGTCCAGTCTCCTCTTAAAAACCTCCAGTGATGATTTCTGAAGGCAAGTTGTTCCACTGGTTAATTGTCCTCACTGTCAGGAAGATTCTCCATTCTAGGTTGCTTCTCTTTTTGATCAGTTTCCAACCATTGTTTCTTGTCCTGCCCTCTTGAGAATAATTTGACCCCCTCTTTGTGGCAGCCCCTCAAATATTGTGCCTACTTGGTGTAATTTGGGGATCATATATCTTTATCTGCTTTCTTTTTCAATGGAGTGCTGTAGCGGGCATCTACACTGCTCGGAATTGCCTAGGATTGGAGCGATTTACCAACCCAGTAAAGAAATCCACACGGCTTCTAGATTGCCCTACACTTTCTCACTCCGGCTTCTCCGGAGACCCCGGGATGAAGCCCAAGGCGGGAGAAGCCCCTCCAGTGCTTTATTCTTAGACGAGGCGGCGCTTTCAACATGCCAACCCGCTCCTCCCCAGACCCCGCGCGAAGGCAGCGCGTCTCCTCCGGCTTCTCCAACCCGACTGCTGCAGGGCGTTTGCATGTTCCGATCCAAAGGTCTCACCTTCAACAGGAGCGGGTCGGGGACGAGGAGAAGAGCCGCGGCGCCACCTCCACGCCAGGCGGCCCTCCCGGCGAGCAGGAAGCGATCGGCACACTCCACCTCTCGGCGTCGGCCCCTTTTCCTGTGTGAGTTGCATGTCGGGAGCGCGGAAAAAGGCCCGGTTGCAAGAGGTAAGACTGGTTTTGAATGTGTCCCGGATCGTGGTTTGGGGGAGATCTAGATTAAGGGAAGGGGGCGGGGGTAGGAAAGAAGGCAGGACTCTTAAAAGCGTGAGGCGTGCAAAACTCGGAGCTGGGAATCATAAGAATCTAGTGCTGAGGACGAGGGGGAATGTGTGAGTTTTCTTAATAATGTATATTTTCCAGATGTGCTCGGACTCCACCAACTCTGGCTATGTTTGCTAAAGCGCATGGGATTTGGAATCCCGCCCAGTTTTCTATCCCTAATCTAATCCCTAACCAAAACCTTAATCCGAACCTTGCCCTTGGGGTTTTTTTGTTAGTACCATTTTTACTCCTTTTCTGCTCTCTTCATTGCTTATTCAAAAGGGAATAGCAGATTGTGTGCGTGCATTTATAAATATGTATATTCACATAAAACGATTGTCTCAGTACAGTGTTTCACAAAATGTGATCCGAGGACCTCTGGAGGTCCTCTATACTCTCTCAGGGATCTGCAAAATCAAAATGATTTGGCAGCTTATGTTGAAAAATAACACAATATTACAATCTGATCAAACAATCCTGAGGAGCGGTAGTGGCAGCAAATATGTCAGTTTTAAGTTTAAATACAGTCAATAACAATTAACCCATAGAAACAAAAGTTATTTTGAAGTCCTCCATAATTTATAAAAGTGTTTGTACAAAGAGGGTGTATTTTCTATTGAGGTAGAGAGCCATGGAGATGGCCTTGAGGGAGTTATTCGGAGGTCATTGCAAAATCAAAAAGGACATACATCTGCCTTAATCCCTGGGAAAGGAGACAGTATTAGGCTGATTTCCCCCTAACTCTCAGTAAAGTTTTTAGTTTTTCTATTCTTGTAGGGTCTGTTTCTTGATCTGGACAACCTTGAAGACTTGACACTTTAGAGGTACATCAACAAAAGTTTGTTCAATTTGCTTAATTGCAGAATAAATATCAGGAAGGCCACCTATATGTCTTTCTTTCTTTCTTTCTTTCTTTCTTTCTTTCTTTCTTTCTTTCTTTCTTTCTTTCTTTCTTTCTTTCTTTCTTTCTTTCTTTCTTTTAATAATGATAATAAAAAAGTTGGAAGGGACCTTGGAGGTCTTCTAGTCCAACCCCCTGCTCAGGCAGGAAACCCTATACCATTTCGGACAAATGGCTGTCCAGTCTCTTCTTAAAAACTTCCAGTGTTGGAGCATTCACAGCTTCTGGAGGCAGGTTGTTCCACTGGTTAATTGTTCTGTCAGGAAGTTTCTCCTTAGTTCTAGGTTGCTTCTCTCTTTAGTTAGTTTCCATCCGTTGCTTCTTGTCCTGCCTTCAGATGCTTTGGAGAATAGCTTGACTCCCTCTTCTTTGTGGCAACCTCTGAGATATTGGAACACTGCTATCATGTCACCTCCCTCCCTCCCTCCCTCCCTCCCTCCCTCCCTCCCTTCCTTCCCTTCCTTCTTCTGTTCATCCATCCACCCACCCACCCATCCACATGGAGTAGGAATTTATGTTTCTTTTTTTGGATAGATGAAAGATTATGCACAAGTAATACCTCATGTGTTTATAACCTTATTTATATAATTGTTTTGGTATTTATTTCTCCAGGCTTCACCAGCAATACAAGAGATGGAAAAGTGACGATTGGAAGCATGTGTGTATGGAATGGAAGGGAGAAAGCTGGTGTGAAAGAGGACTAAGCACACCTACAGTCAAACATGCCTTCAGCCCATCTTAATTCTGCTTCCCATCGGAATATGTCTGTTCTTTGCCGTCTGCTTCTCCGGGCAGAGAAGAGGCACTGGGATGAATTTGGTGGATGGAGGAGGGGTTATTCCCAAGGAAGTAAGACCGATCTTAATAAGCAAGTGGGGAAGATGGATCATCTAAAAAATAAGGAACAAAGACAAAAGCGGCTGTGGAAAAAGATGGAGGCTATTGAAGCTCAGATGGCTGCTGGATCCAAGGTAAGGCTGCTTAATGGAAACTGACATTAATAACCATATTTGGTCAAAACTAATGGCTTGATTTTTAAAAACATCAGCATCTTCCTGTCAAAGCTAGGGTAAGTTCTGCTTGTTGTTTGTAGAACTTGCTGTGATTTTCTCATATCGATGGTGTAACTGGCATTCTGGTCACTGGCTGCTACAAATGTTGTTCGTCAGCTGTTACTCAGATCCATCTGTACTAGACCTTCACAGAATTCCTGGTAAATATAAAGATGTAAAGGGAGAACAATAAAATTAATATATCCCCTACATTTTATAATACAGTAAATTAATAAATAAGGCATCATTAATCTCTACAATAGCACTTCAAATTATCAAAATATACAACCACAATTGAGCCCAACATTTATGTTAAGTGATACATTTCTTAAGTGAATTTGGCCCCATCTAATGGAGTCATTAGATTGCCACAAGTGATCCCATTCCAACCCCTCCCCCCAAATTCCCTTGATTCTTACCTAGTACCAATTTATGAATCATTAGTTGACTAGATTCTTATGTATAGGCTGGAGCAATAAATCTTCTGAATTAGAAGTTTTCATGTGATCCTGATCCCTTGTATCTGGCAGGTCATCACCATAAAGACCAATCTGATAGTCAGAGGTTGTTGCTATCAAAGGGGAAAAACCATGTTTTTTGGCCCCTATGGAGGTTGAAGTCATGATATATTACCTTCCTTAAGATCATGTCTAGGTCTTGGGAAGAGATCTTAGGCAGCAAGGCTGCTGTTATATAAGTAGGATTTCTCAGGTTCCAAAAAACAAGAAAGACACACCGAGTTCTTCAAAGTAGTTTCTTTTATTGTTCTCATTTACAGACAGAAATCTTGCCAATTAAAGATATACTCTGAGAACTGCTAGAGAGGAGCTGTCTTGTCCCTCTTTCTCCCCACCAAACTAAATTTCGCTGTCTCTTGCTCCTCCAGAATGCAGCTCCAATATGTCTCTATGGTCCAGCTTGTCAATTGATCGGTGCCATCTTGATCTGAATAAATTATGGGATGATACATTTTTGTCTAAATTGATGGTGACATTATTTTTAGGATTTTAACATGATCACAATGACTTAAAAGTAATGTTTTTTATTTTATTTTATTTTATTATTTTAGTGTTTCGTTATTTATCTCGGGTGATTTAACACATCATGGTTAACTGCCATGTGTCCTATAGGGTTTGGCATTATACAAGCCAGATAAATGTAAATAAACAACCAAGTTTATTTTTTCCTCTTTTAAAAACTTTTTTACACCCTCCCCTCTTTTTCCTCCTCTTTGAAGGAAACTTCAAATCAAGGCAAGATCCTTTCCTCAAAAAACATTGCAGAATATGACATCCCAACTATAGTTGGACAGAAAAAAGGTAAGATGGGAATAGTCTGTTTCAAATGAGCTTCCAGGATTTTCCTTTCTTTGTGTGTGTAAGTTGTTAACTGGTGACTAATATGGCTTTCTGGCTTCCTCGTGAGCTAGTAAAAAGAAAAGGAACAGACAAGAAAGGAATGGAACTGACATATAGCCAGGATTGGATCTGATAGTGAGATCCATTCCACTTTTACTGTCTCCATACACTTGTATTAAATTCCTCTTCATATGTTTGGCTGTCAGAAAGATTATTAGGCAGAGTTGATTAGAAAAATGTCACTCTTTCCTGCTCCAATTTTATCCAGACTAATTTGGCAAAGCAATTGATTTGATACTCCTCATTCTAAACCAGGGATAGGCAACCTTGGCTCTTTTATGACTCGTGGACTTCAACTCCCAGAATTCCTGAGCCAGCCACGCTGAGGGGAAAGGGAGAGGTTTCCAAGCTGAGCCATGCTGGCTCAGGAATTCTGGGAGTTGAAGTCCACGAGTCATAAAAGAGCCTAGGTTGCCTACCCCTGTTCTAAACTAATAAGGCTATATCATTTTTAATGTGCCAAGAATTGTTTGTCCCATAGAAACAATATGCTGGGTAAAGTGAGGCCGCATAGTCCAGTCACAGGACATTTTATTCTGTTTTCAAAGAAAAGTTTATTTCATAGGTTGTCTGTCAAGTGAGTGAGGGAGTATTTAGAAGAAAATGGCAGCCATCCTTAACATCTAGCTTTGTCTTCATTGGTGTATCTGTGGGGCCCTGGTCCCATCTGTATGGTTTATCATTTTGATTGTTTTAGTCCAGGCTGATTATTTATCTACGCTTAATTGTGCTTCTGGATTTTGTATGCCACCTTGACTCTAACAGTATGGGCAACTATAATAAATTTAATAAAAGGATTAACTTAAATTGGAACATTTTATGACGTTTGTGGCATTAAATTGCCTATGGGCCCGATCTTTTATTCCTCAATATTTTTAGCATATTTATATCCTCAATTAGCATAATTTTTGCATGCAGCTGTGCTTCTATTTTGTCATACTGTTAGAGATCTGAGATTCTGTCCACATGTTCTCCAGATGTTTTTGACTTGATCATCCATACTAGAGATGCCCTTCAGTGTCCAAGTTTTTTATTAATTTTCCAATATTGCATTTACATATTTGAAAAGTAGCGTGGTGGTTGAGCATCGTGATTCCATTACATTTAAATATCATCAGTACAAATCTCAAAGTATTTCAACAACAAAATTCCCTCTTTCCCCCATAAGATCTACTGTCATATTCAGATCAATACCGTTCTTATTCTATCAATCAAACAAAAAATACCTTTCTAATATTCATTAATAATCTTCAGTCTATACATATCTTGATTAATTTGACATTCCATCTTTTAGACAATAACCTAATAAGTTTTTCTTAAGTTTAATTTTGCATTAATATTTAAATTTAACATTTAATCTTTATCATTTCCAGATTTTAAATGATCCCAGATTCTCAGTCTTCTGTCTCATATTTACGGCTAATAATTTTCTTTTCCTTTTTTCTACTTCTTTCCTTTCTTCCTTTCCAGAAAAAGAGAAAGCTAATATACAAATTTAATTATTAGTATTTATACTTCTAAGTTTTATTTAACCTGTATCTCAACTCATGACAATATCTTAAATTCAAATCTTAATTATCTATAAACATTCAAACTTTTAGCAAATCAGTAACCTGGTAATTGATTTTCCCTTAATATTTTAATTTAACGTTTAATATTTATCTTTTTTCCAAATTTTAATTAAACACGATTCCTTTGTCAAATTCCACATATGATCTAATATTTAAAATACAGACCTTATATGTAAAATCTATCATATATCTTAACAAACTAATAAGACAATATAATATTCTTATTTTGATATTTATATTTCTAAATTTTATGAAACCAATTTTTTATCTCAAATCATTACAATATCTTATATTCAAAATACATATTCTATCCATTTAAATATATTCTATTTTAGATCTCATATATAGATTAAAACCCCAATCCCTTTCAGTCTAATTCTAGCTTTTTTCTTCTGCCAAATCATCTTTCGTATCTTCGTTTTTAAATCATCAAAAAGATCTCCTTGTATTATTGTAGCTATTGTTTGATATTGATAAAGGCGGTCAGTTGCTGTTTTCTTAAGAGGGCTAGCTGGTTTGACAGGTCATCTCTTTATTTTTCCAGTTCGATGCAGTTGTCCCAAAGTATTTATCTTATCTTTCATCTGTTTTTTTTTTTTTTGTCTTCAAATTCCTTCTGGTTTATAAAAGTCCTTTCCTTGTTCTCTATTATCAGTTTCCTTCCCATGTTTTCCACAGTTTGTATTTGTTGAGTATCTAAGTCTTCTGTCATAACATTTGATTGTTTCCCCTTTTCTATAGAATTCTGTATACCGTAGATGATTCTTTAGTTGAAGTCATAGTTTGAGCTTGCATACGGAGAGTTTGGATAATTGCTTTTAACATATAAAGAGTTTGTTCCTGTACCTCCTCTGTGTGAGAAATCCATTCCTGTTCTTCTTCCATTGTCATATATTAGACTAAACAAAGAACTTACAATCAGAAAGTCCACCAAATAAAAAGCTGAGCTGAGTTTCTTGCAGCTGGTGCTTCAAGGTTACTTTGAATCTTATCTGTTTTTAAGGTAATCAACAAAGCTTTCTTTAAGAATAGCAGGTTACAGTCTCAAATTTAGCCAGCAAATGTCATTCAGAGTTAGTTGAATCTTTTCAGTTTTCTGTTCCCCCTCTATTGTAAGGGGGAGAAAAAGAACCCAAATCTTCAATAATAGTTAGAGTAAAAATCAGAGAAGAAGAAAAAATAGAGAACATAAAGTTACAAATCTTATAATCCACCAGTTTGTTTGTTTTTCTGTTGTTTTTTTAAATTTATTTATTATTAAAACAATCAACATTAAACATGAGATCATATTAAGAAGCAGTCATCATAGAACCTAAAATACAACACTATTAGTCTTTGTAAACGTCTGATTTGGTAAACATTCCTCACTCCTCACGTCAAGCCTCAACTATACTCCTGTTACATTTTATTTGATTGGTGTTTCTCTTATCTATAGTCTATCCACTGTTTCCAGTCTATCACATATTGTTCATTCGAGCGATCCTTCAAATACGTTTACAAAGACTAATACCTAATGTTGTATTTTATGTTCTATGATGATTGCTTCTTAATATGATCTTATGTTTAATGTTGATTACTTTAATATTGAAAAAGCGGATTGAATTTCTACCTCAGGTTATTGAATTTCTACCTCAGGATCTTTTGTTAGGGATCATAAAAGATTGCACTACTACTGAGATGAATCTAATTCTGAATTTGGTCAAAGCAGCTAGACTGCTGGTGGGGCAATACTGGAAGAAGCCAGAAATACCACCTATTGAAGTTTTGGACTCTGAAAGTAATACATTTGGCAGAAATAATCCACCAGTTTTAAAAAATAGAATTCCAATTAGGATCCCAGTATTTTTCCCAAAGGTTTAAACTCCCAAGCGGTTGATAGCCGCTGTTTCTGGAGGGAGGGCTAAAATCCCCCTTCCCTCACCACAGGGGGGAAAGTACTTTAGCAGCTTATGCAGGTAATTAAGTAATTAGGATTTAAGAGAGCAGATCTCACCCAATCCTTTCCACACTGCTTTGAAGTTGCCAGATGTTAATGTGACTTCAGCTGTTAGCAGCCTAGGGACTAGCCATATTTCTATGGCCAGTCCCAAAAGCCTCTCCTTGCTGGTCGCCTCTCAGGGCGATTTTCGGCCCTTTTCAGGGCCCCCCAGCAATGCAAAACTGAACGGGGGAGGGAGAAAGAGCAGATCTCCCAACCGTCCATGGCGGCTGCGTGACGAAACCGGAAGCCCATACTAGAGATGCCCTTATTAACATCTGAAAGCTGAGAATTTTAGAATGGTTGTTGCTGTGTCTTGTGCTCAATTTTGCTTCGTTCATACGACAAAATTTTAGACGTGTGAATTGCAGAAGCGCCCATTTTATTTATGGGGATCTTAATTTGACTTTCTTTCCCATAGATACCTCAGCACCTTTGCCTGCCTCCTACAGTCCACGCTATGTTGAAGCTGCCTGGTATCCTTGGTGGGTGAAAGAAGGTTTCTTTAAACCAGAATGCCAGGTAAAAATGTTTCTGTAAAATTATTAATATTAGTCTTTGTCGTGAGCGAATGCGCCAACGTTTGATAGGTGAGAAAGTGGATAAAACTTTTTTCTTTCTTTTCTCATAATAGTGACTATTTGAGTCATCCAATCCAATTGGCTGAGGATGCATTTCACACAATTTCTCATGCACCTATGACATTCCTTAGATATGATGAGTCACGTAGGGAAACCCTTGCCGTCATGTGATTTGCATTTTGGGTATTTGGCAACTGGCCTGCATTTGTGGCTATTCGTAGCATCCCACAGTCATGTGACTCCAATTTACAACATTTTTGCACCGGAAACCAACTTCCAGTTTCCAGCAAAAACGCCCATGGCGAACAATGGGTTTGCTTAACAACTTCTGTAAAAAAAGTATCATAAAATTGGGTTGGTCATGTAATGACTTGCTACTAACATGACTTACAACCTGGCTCATTTACAGTCGTAAGTCGAGGACTAGCTGTGCAAATTAGAATTAAATGAGTGCTTCCTTGTGAATGGTACTTTCTGTGGGAAACACTAGTCAACCTGTTTTTATACTTAGTTTGTAAACAAACTGGAGAAGAAGGCACTTCTGTCACATTTTTAAGAGTTTCAGGGTTTGTAGTAGCAGTCTGGAGCCTCTGTAGGATGATATGGAGGTGAACTCAGATCGATGCTAAATCCAGTTCCTCTTTTTGACAGCAACACCTGCCCCATAGGAAGCCAGAAACATTTTCTATCTCTCTCCCGCCACCTAATGTCACAGGATCCCTTCACCTGGGGCATGCCTTGACGGTGGCTATCGAAGATGCTTTGGTACGATGGTAAGTGTGTTTCTAGAGAGTTGGGAAATGGTCATGCAGATCCTTGAGCATTAATAGCAATGAACCCCACAGGCTTTAAGTTCATTACTGATGCATTTTAGTCATGCCGAATCACTGAGAAATAGAGATATCTATAAAAAGGGAGATGAATACAAAAAAAATGGCACTACTGGGAAATTAGAGTGATGTGGTTGAATTGCTTCTATTGGCAATGATGTGGCCTGTCTTCCAAACGTGGAACAACCCTTTCCTTAATTTAGTGTTTCTTGACTTTGGCAAGTTTAAGATGTGTGGACTTCAACTCCCAGAATTCCTCAGCCATGCTGGCTGAGGAATTCTAGGAGTTAAAGTCCACACAGCTTAAATCTGCTAAGTTTTGAGAAATATTGCCTTAACTGACAGCAGTACTTTTCCTTTTCTCTTCCTGTTCCTCTCCATTTTGGGCATTTCTGTTTGAATCTGAAAGCCATCTAAGGATTTGGAACTTTTAAAGAAGATAGCTGAATTCTAGATTTGTTTCTCCTTGATGTGTTCCAGGAGACGAATGCAAGGCTATCGAGTTCTCTGGCTTCCAGGTTCTGATCATGCTGGGATTGCAACTCAGGTGAGAATCAGCAGTTCAAAGCTGAAGCTTTTAATCCTGAAGAATAATTGATCAGTCTTCCGCTTCCTGTAAGGATTCTGATCCTTTTAGAATTAACTGGAAGGATTCTTGGGGTGGAAAATGGGATGGATGTAAATTACTAAGCATATTTTAATCCAACTTTCTGCCCAAGAGGAAGACTCTCACAGTGGCTTTTAATCAAACCAGAAAACATAAAAAGAAATCTCAGCTCATTTAAATATACCAGTAGTCCTTGACTTACAACAATTTGTTTAGTGACTGTTCATTGGCACTGAAAAAAGTGGCTTATGACTGTTTTTCATACTTGGACTCTGGGGATGCTTGGACAAAGCATCCCCACGGTCACATGATCAAACTTTGGATGATTGGCAACTGACATGTATTTATGACGGTTGCAGTGGCCAGAGGTCATGTGATCAATATTTGCAACCTTGTGACCGGCAAAGTGAATGGGAGGGCCAGATTCACTTAAAAACTATGTTACTAACTTAACAACTGTAGCGACTGCAATTATGGCAAAAAAAGATCTCAACATGGGGCAAAATTCACTTGTTAGCAACGTTAGCAATGGAATGTTTGAGCTCAATTGGTTGTAAGTCAAGGACTAGCTGTATACCATTGGGACAGATTCTTTGTCTCACTTGTGAGTCTCTCACAAAGTTTTTATGTTCTTTCTTCATCTGATCAGGCTGTGGTAGAAAAAAAGATCTGGAAAGAACAGGGAGTTTTGCGCCAAGATCTCTCACGGGATGAATTTATCCAAGAAGTTTGGAAGTGGATCGAGGAGTGAGTATTAGAAGTGAAGAGGCTGCAGTGGATGGAATTGGTAGTGACAATTTTCTGAACTAACAATAGGCTGAGTCTCTTGAAGGTTTAAGACAAGGGTAGGCAACCTTGGCTCTTTTATGACTGGTGGACTTCAACTCCCAGAATTCCTGAGCCAGCCATGCTGAGGGGAAAGGAAGAGGTTTCCAAACTGAGCCATGCTGGCTCAGGAATTCTGGGAGTTGAAGTCCACGAGTCATAAAAGAGCCATGGTTGCCTACCTTTGGTTTAAGAGTAACCAGTTTGGTGTTGTGGTGAAGGTGTTGGCCTAGAAACCAGGTGGCTATGAGTTCTAATCCTGCCTTAGTCATGAAAACTGACTTTGGGCCAGTCACTCACTCTCAGCCCAACCCACCTCACAGGGTTGTGGAGAAAATAGGAGGAAAAAGGAATATAGTATATGTTTGCCTCTTGGATAAATAAATAGATCTATTTGCTACTTATTTCAGGAAAAAGTAATTAAAAAAATTAACGCAAAATTTAACTCTAGCATTTTAATTTTTTATATATTGCTTTATGCTTTGAGGTTTTATTGTACCTGCTCTGAGTCCCTCTTTGAGGGCATATGGGTGGTTTAGAAATGTGAAATATAAATAAATAATGCTGTAGAAAGAAACCCCTTTATGTGCTTTTGGCTACAAAAGATCAGTGGGGGGCGGGTATCTGTATCTGGCAGGTGACTAATTGTGGTTTGAGAATAGATTAGATAGGAATGATTTAATGTTAAGGTTAAATAGATGAAAAAAATAGTATTTTTCAGCTTGAATAACTTCAAGATGTCTGGACTTCATACTGGCTAGAGAATTCTGGGAGCTGAAGTCCAGACCTGGCTGAGGTTGAGAAACACTGAAACAGGGAATCGAAAATAAGTCAGCAAGTGTTGTATTGCCTCTGTACAAATCGATGGTGAGACCACACTTGGAGTACTGTGTACAGTTCTGGTTACTGCACCTCAAGAAGGATATAATGGAACTGGAAAAGGTGCAAAAAAGGGCAACAAGAATGATCAAGGAAATGGAGCGCCTCCCTTATGAAACCAGATTGCAACGCCTTGGTCTCTTCAGCCTTGAAAGACGGAGTTTAAGGGGTGACTTGATCGAAGTGTATAAAATCATGCATGGGATAGAAAAGATGGATAGAGAAAAATTCTTTTCTCTATCACACTATACCAGGACAAGGGGGCACTCCCTAAAGCTCATAGGTAAGAAAGTGAGGACAAATAAAGGGAAATATTTCTTCACCCAGAGGGTCGTTGATTTATGGAATTCACTTCCAGAAGGGGTCGTGACAGCTGTCAGCCTTGACAGCTTCAAGGCAGGGCTAGATAGATTCATGGATGCCAAGTGTATCGGTGGTTATTAAAACGGATGTCCATGTGCCGCCTCTATGTTGGTTGAGGCAGGCAGGATTCCCTTGAGTACCATTTGTTGGGGGTCAAGGGAAAGGGAGGGTTTTGCCTTCTCTTTCTGCTCAAGATCCCCATGTATAATTGGTGGGCCACTGTGTGACACAGAATGCTGGACTCGATGGGCTTTGGCCTGATTCAGCATGGCTCTTCTTATGTTCTTATGTTCAGGTTATTGAAAGTAGAAACCGGGCAGTTTCTCTCTGAACATCTAACCTTGTCGAATGCTTTGTATTTGCCTTTATATTTCTGACCAAAAAAAAAAAGGGTTGCTTTATTTTGTCTTTCTGCAATATCAGGAAAGGGAATGAAATATTCCAACAGCTGAAAGAGATGGGAGCATCTTTGGACTGGAACAGAGCCTGCTTTACTATGGATTCAGTGAGTAGTTGATATCTCTACCAGCAAATGTTTTCTGTTGGCCAGGCTTTCTGTATTCTTTCCCCACATTCAGAGAGCAAAAGGCAGCAAGCTCTCAATTTAATAAAGTCCAGTTTACAAGTTTTAGTATTCAGCAGACAAAATTCTGTCTGCCCATAGTCAGCTTTGCAATGTGTAAAATAACACATATAGACAGGTTGCTTGACTTATAATCATAATGGAGTCTGTCCATTATGATTGTACGTTATGATGGTCATAAAGCGAGTCACCTATACAACTGACCCAATTGCAGCAGTCTTTAAGCATACATGTTGGCCGTAAAATGAATGGCACACTTATGAAGTGGATGCTGCAGTTGTTAAGAGAACCCGTTTTTTGCTATGGTGTGAATTTGCCAAAATCTGGAAATAAATGCCAATTTTTGGCAAAAGTGTAAATAATAATAATAATAGTAGTAGTAGTAGTAGTAGTAGTAGTAGTAGTAGTAGTAATAGTAATAGTAGTAATAGTAGTAGTAGTAATAATAATAATAATAATAATAATAGTAATAGAGTTGGAAGGGACTTTGGAGGTCTTCTAGTCCAACCTTGAAGAGTGTTTGGAGACTACAATTAGTGCAAAATGCGGCTGCGCGAGCAATTGTGGGCCTTCCACGTTGTGCCCACATTTCGCCAACTCTCCGCATGCTGCATTGCTACCTATTGGTCTCCGAGCGCAATTCAAAGTGTTGGTTATCACCTATAAAGCCCTTCAAGGCATTGGACCAGGATACTTACGGGACCGTCTTCTGCCACATACTTCCCTACGACCGGTGAGAGCGCACAGGGTCGGCCTCCTCCGGGTCCCGTCAGCGAAACAATGTCGTCTGGCGGGCCCTAGGGGGAGGGCCTTCTCTGTTGTGGCGCCTGCCCTCTGGAACCAACTGCCTCCTGAAGTCCGCGTTTCTCCCACTCTCCTGGCCTTCCGAAAGAACCTTAAAACCCATCTTTGCCGGCAGGCCTGGGGATGATTGTGGACTGTTGTGTGAATGTTGAATGTGTGTGGGGTTTCTCTTTTTTAAAATATTTTGTTTGGATTCAGATTATGATCTGCTGTTTTATATGTATGTTGTAAGCCGCTCCGAGTCTTTGGAGAGGAGCGGCATATAAATCCAACAAATAAATAATAAATAAATAAATAAACCCCCTGCTCAGGCAGGAAACCTTGTATCATTTCAGACAAATGGTTGTCCAGTTTCTTCTTAATTGTGATCATATTACCACAGGATGCTGTAAACACCCGTAAATGCGGGTTGATGAAATGCAGTCATGTGACTGTAGGGTGGGATCTGGCTGTTGGAACTGAATACCCTTTTGGGGTTGTCCATCATAACTTCAAATGGTCATTAAGCCATAAGTCAAGGACTACCTGTAAATGTCCATTCCCATTTTGTACAGCCACATTGTATAAAAACTCCTGCATGGATCATTACCTTGAAGTGGTGGAAGGGGCTCGCATGTCCCAATGATACTGATTTAATAGACAGAATTTCATAAATGCAATGCCTGAAGAACTCTGGACCAAATTGTGTGATATTGTTAAAGATGAAGCCATTCAAAGTAATCTACATTATAAGAAACAAAAGTAGATAAAAATGGCTCTCTGCTGATACACTGAGAATAGCTGAGGAAAGGATCAAAAGGCAAAAGTGATGGAGAAATTTTTTACCAGACTAAATGTGAAATTCAAGGGAAAGATAAGAGACATTTACAAATGAAATCCCATTCAGATTTCGTATTCCACTTAAAGAATCATTTTCTGCTCCCATTAGTGTCTCCCATTTGAGTGTTTTCTGTTTTGGGATTTTGGCAGGGGCTTTAAGACTTATGTCTTGCCTTAACCATTAATTTGGGGATGCTGAGCAATTTCAGTTTATCTTTTGGGAAATGGTCATTTTCTTAACAAGAGAATCAGTAGTTACTGGCTTTAGTATTGAATCTGGGTGTAAAAATAGCCAGGTTCAATTCCCCAGAGAGATATCAGGTTCATTGGCTGACCAGTCTCCCTTTTTCTATCTCTCTTTTGTTTAAAAAAGGGGGGGGAATGGGGAGAAGTTAACTTTCCATTTGTAGTTTGGAAAGTAACTTTTCCATTTCAGAATGGGTCCTAAGTGTTTTTAGTGGAGTCTTTGTGGCTGTAGCATTAATTAGGAATCAGTAAGAGGGAATTCAGTTTTGATTTATGAGGCAAATTAGCCTTTAGGGTGATGTTTTTCAACCTTAGCAACTTTAAGATATGGACTTCAACTCCCAGAATTCAGCAACAGTAAGGGAATTCTGGGAGTTAAACTCCACACGTCTTAGTTTGAAAAAGACGGATTTATTGTAACAATTCTCCTCCTCTTCTTGTCCAGCATTTCTCTCAAGCCGTGACAGAGGCTTTTGTGCAACTTCACGAACAAGGCCTGATATATCGAGACAGGCGCCTGGTGAACTGGTCTTGTGCTTTACAGTCGGCCATTTCTGACATTGAGGTATGCAGCTGGAGTAGAGCCTTTGGTAATATTTAGAGACTAGAAACTGACAGACCAGTGATGGCGAACCTTTTAGAGACCGAGTGCCCAAACTGCAACCCAAAACCCACTTATGCCTCGTCGGGTGCCAGGTGGGTGTGGCCCATTGGCTGGGTGTGGCCCATTGGGTGGGCGTGGCTGCGGTGGTAACGGCAGACCGGGTGGGACTAAAAAGTTCAATCCATCAATTCCAACTTTGCAAGATCTTTTTTTTTCCCGCGAGAAGTTGAAATTGACTGATTGATTGAATCTTTTTTTTTTTTGCACATGGCAGCGGAGGCCTAAAGCGAAAAGATTTTATAAAACCCAACTGCAGGCCTAGGACTAGGGCAACGGCACGCGTGCCCACAGAGAGGGCTCTGAGTGCCGCCTCTGGCACCCGTGCCATAGGTTCGCCACCACTGTAATAGACTCTATCCCTGGCAGGTGGAGAATAGACAGATAGAAGGACGGACAAAGCTTTCTGTGCCTGGACTTGAGGACAAAGTGCTGTTTGGGGTATTGGAGACCTTTGCCTACAACATCGAAGGAGAGGGAAGTGAGTTGGCACTACTGAGGCAGCTCGTGTTTTAATGGGATGATAATCTTGTGATGCCGAGAGTTTTGGTTGCAGGCTGGTCACAATTCTTGCTGGATATTTTCAGGATGTGATTTTGGTGTGTATCTTTAGCTTAAAGTTGTAGATCAAGGTAGTCCTCCCTTACTGATTGCGATTGGAACTAGCAACTCTGTTGCTAAGCGAGGCATGACAGGATACCCATGTGCCATGGCAGGGTGCTTTGCAACCGCTGCTCTGGACCATTGTTTTCCAAGTCCAGCAACTTTATGATGTGGGTTTCAACTCCAGAACTCCCCTGCCTGCGGGCTTAAAAGCTACGGATGTTGAGAAACAGTGTTTTGGACATAAGGGCTCGATGTAAATCTGTCTTTATTTACTTTCAAGTTGGAGAATTAGTGTCTGGCCTAATTGCCAGGTCTAAATTCACCTGTTTGGAAAAATTATTTAATTTAATTAATTAATTTATTTAATTTAATTTATATGCCGCCCTTCTCCCAAGACTCAGGGCGGCTCACAACAACAACACAATTAAAAAACACAATTAAATTAAAAATTTAAAAATTAATTTCATTCACACAACATACAAACACATTCAGCTCATAGCTGCTGATGGCGGGACACTCTTAGGGCCAAGGGGCAGAGCACAGCTCATATGCCCCAAGCCTGTCGGCATAGATGTGTCTTCAGCGCTTTCCGGAAAGCTAGGAGGGAGGAAGCAGTGCGGGCCTCTGTGGGAAGCTGGTTCCAGAGGGAAGCTGGTTCCAAATGAATGAACTATGAGGGTCTCTTGGGATTTTACCTCTTTTCATGGTAAAAAAAGCATTTTGAATAACATAGGTTGTCTTCCTCTTTTTTTCACTTTTGCTCCATCATTCCCTGGAATGACCCTTTGCCTATACAGCTTCCCAGGCTCAGTCTAAGAAGTGCTGCAAAGGAGAAAAAGCCTGAATGTGCAGGACACTTTGCTGTGAAAAGAATTTAAAAAGCTAAGAATTGGTTAACCTTAGACATTTTCCTAAATGAGGATGAACGCTTTAGCCAAGATCCATTACAAAATTCTTTAAATTGCCGACTCTTTACTCAACCACATCTCTATCTGAATTAACTTTAAATATTCTTGAAGGCCACAGACAACTGATCATCTATCTAAATAATGTTTGTTTGTTTATTTGTTTACTTCTTCAATTTCTATAGCCACCCAATTTCAAAAAAGTGACTGGATGGCAAACAATCATAAAACAATTAAAGATAGTTGCAGTAATGTTGGATGGCTCCATTTTCACTCCAATGACAAATTACCTTTCCTTGATAAAAACAGGCATGGAAGTTCCTGTATCTACTACTCGCCCTGAGACAATGTTTGGCGATGTGGCTGTTGCCATTCACCCCGATGACTCACGCTACTTGGTAAGGCTGTTTTGCCCAAGGCCTCCTTTCAGAGTAAAAAGAAATTTTGTTCTGTTCTGAGATCATATTTAATGTTATTACATCTTGTAGGTGTAATGGGTTGGGTTCTTTTCTCTTTTTTTCTGAAGGAAAGACAGAAAAACAAAGCCATCTTGAATTATAGAGTTAAGTGGTTCTCTCTGATTTGAGATGATATTATTATTAATAATAATAATAATAATGTTGGAAGGGACCTTGGAGGTCTTCTAGTCCAACCCCCTGCTCAGGCAGGAAACCCTATATCATTTCAGACAAATGGCTGTCCAGCCTCTTCTTAAAAACTTCCAGTGTTGGAGCATTCACCACTTCTGGAGGCAGGTTGTTCCACTGGATAATTGTTCTAATTGTCAGGAAGTTTCTCCTTAGTTCTAGGTTGCTTCTCTCCTTGATTAGTTTCCATCTGTTGCTTCTTTGTCCTGCCTTCAGGCGCTTTGGAAAGTAGCTTGACTCCCTCTTCTTTGTGGCAGCTCCTGAGATACTGGAAGACTGCTATCATGTCACCCCTCATCCTTCTCTTCATTAAATTAGACATACACAATTCCAGCAACCATTCCTTGTATGTTTTAGCCTCCAGTCCCCTAAAACATATAAGGAACAGTTGCTGGAATTGGGTATGTCTAGTTTAATGAAGAGAAGGACGAGGATTTGCCCCTACCCCCCCCCACACACTTCTAAAAGTACAAGGGATATGGGGAGATATATGGCAGGGGTCCCCAACCTGTAGCCTGTGGCCGTGAAGGGTTTGCAACCGGGCCATGAAAATGGCCAGTGAGCGCTCACACGTGCATCCTCACTTGTGCGAGCAGTGGGTGAGCGTGCACGCTCCATTTAAGTGAGCGGCAGGCGTGTCTGCACACTGCTTGCACAAATGGAACTGAACCATCCCCTCTTCCCCCACCCCCCCTTGCTGGTCTGCAAAGCTGGAAACATTGGGGAACTGTTGATATATGGCATCTCTGGAGGCAGAAAATCTGGAAGGTGATATGAGAGTTAGAAAAAAAGATGTATTAAACTTTTGGGACATAACATAACAATTTTACCTCTTTCTTACAATGCATGGTGTAATTTTCTGTTGTCACTGATATTCTTGCCCTGCGATTTTGGAATATACGCAGACTGCCAAAAGAAGTTCAGGGAGTCATATATAACATCTGGACGTCAGATAAATCATTCTTACGCTAGGACAGGGGTAGGCAACCTTGGCTCTTTTATGACTCGTGGACTTCAACTCCCAGAATTCCTGAGCCAGCCTCCAGAGTGTCACAATATTCCCTGCTTTTCAGCTGAATCAAAAGGATTCAATCTACCTATAAGACCTGGTCAATCCTCAATAGGATTAGAACCCAACATGGCAGGTCCGCTGCATCACACTAAATCAGGGGTAGGCAACCTTGGCTCTTTTATAACTCATGGACTTCAACTCCCAGAATTCCTGAGCCAGCACAAGAAGTCCATGAGTCATAGAAGAGCCAAGGTTGCCTACCCCTGCTCTAGGGCAATGTTTGTCAACCTTGGTAACTTTGAGCTGTATGGACTTCTACATGGCATCAGACCAGGTTACTTACGGGACCGCCTGCTGCCTCACGATACCCAGTGACCGGTTAGGGCCCACAGAGTCAGCCTTCTCCAGGTCCCGTCAGCTAGACAGTGTCGCCTGGCGGGGCCTAGGGGAAGGGCCTTCTCTGTTGTGGCCCCGGCCCTCTGGAATCAACTCCCCCTGGAGATCCGTATCGCCCCCACCCTCTCCGCCTTTCGTAAACTACTAAAGACCCATCTCTGCCGACAGGCCTGGGGCGGTTGACATCTCGCCCCTAGCCAGTGTATGTCTGTGTGTACGTTTGCTGAATGAATGGTTTCTTAATTTAGGGGTTCTCTTTTTTTATATATGTATTTTTTATATATGTATTATGTAGTTTTTTATATTGGATTTCTATTTATGCTGTGAGTCGCCCTGAGTTCCCGGAATAGGGCGGCATAGAAATTTAATAAATAAATAAATAAATATAAATAAATACTCCCAGCATTCCTCAGCCAGGAAGGTACTGGGGAACTCTGGGATTTGATGTACACACAACTTAAAAGTTGCCAAGGTTGAGAAACACGGCTTTAGAGAGATCCTGATAAACAATGCCTGTAATACTGGCCTTCATCACCTTATTGCCTAAAAAGGGATAACGCAGTTTTGTACGTTGTACCCTGTTGAGTCCACGGGAGGCCACGTTGACACAGATTTTTGCCCATCTGTTTATTTCAGGCAGAACCTTTTGACCCTACAGATATATGACCTGAACTGTCTTTCTGGCATGTTTTTGGCAGCACTTGCATGGCAAGAGAGTGTGCCACCCGTTCACCGGACGTCTCCTTCCTATCATTACGGATCCAGCAGTGGAGCTGCAGATGGGCACAGGTGAGAAACGCACCTCTCTTCCCGCCTGGCAGAAGCCAGAGGTTGATGTGGCAAATGCTTGCCTCGAGAGATGCCTCTCAGCTTGTGCTCCACACCCTCTTTCAGGGGCTGTGAAGGTCACTCCAGCACACAACCACGCTGACTACAAACTGGCCCAGAGGCACAACTTGCCACTCATTTCAGTTATTGCAGAAAACGGCACGATGACCGCAGAATGTGGGGAATGGGTGCAGGTGAGTCCATTTTTTGGAATTCATAATGGTTGGGTTTCACTCAGCACCACTGAACAGATGATGTAGACTTTTTTTGGGGGGGTAATTGCCCCTTTTGAAGAGGCAACTCAACCAGTTGCCATAGTAAAATAGATGCCACCGAGCTGGTTTGGACACGGGCGGTTCCTTTTTCAGGGACTGCATCGATTCCTGGCTCGAGAGAAAGTGTTGGCTGCTTTGAAGGAGAAAGGGCTCTATCGGGGTGCAAAAGACCATTGCTTAGTCCTTCCTGTTTGCAGGTAATGGGACCCTGAAATGTTTATGTTGGGCTCCCTCCTGTCCCCCTTTGCCTCCCTCCCTCCGGGGTCATGGGGCAGATTTTGTGGGAAGCTGCTAAGAAGTCACAGGAGGTCAGACAGGGTAAAAACACTTGACAAAAACACATATATAAAATATTGTATGATGACTGATGATATTACCTAGTTCGGTAATGAAATGTTTGCAAGAAAATCACCAAGCTGAGAGGGCACCAAGGACCCCACAGAAACCTTAAATGCACTTTGCAAAGGTCTTCCAATGTCATACTTAGCTTAATAATAATAATAATAATAATAATAATAATAATAATAATAATAATAATAATAAAGTTGGAAGGGGCCTTGGAGGTCATCTAGTCCAACCCCCTGCTCAGGCAGGAAACCCTATACCATTTCAGACAAATGGTTGTCCAGTCTCTTCTTAAAAACTTCCATTGTTGGAACATTCACCGCTTCTGGAGGCAGGTTGTTCCACTGGTTAATTGTTCTAACTCAGCGGTTCTCAACCTGTGAGTCGTGACCCCATTTGGGGTCGAACGACCGTTTCACGGGGGTCGCCAACCACCGCAGTCCGCCATTTTTTCCCCATTTCCCCTCGCCTGTCGCGCCGCGCATGCGCGGTTCAGCACGCCACGCACGCGCGGTTCGGCCCGTTGCGCGCCGCGCATGCACGGTTCAGGCCGTTGTGCCGCGCATGCGCGGTGCGACAGCGGCGCAGGTCGGGGTCACACCGCGTATTGGCGGCGCAGGTGGGGTCTCGGCCTGAAAAAGGTTGAGAACCGCTGTTCTAACTGTTAGGAAGTTTCTCCTTAGTTCTAGGTTGCTTCTCTCCTTGATGCAACCTAGAACTAAGGAGAAACTTCCTGAGAGCTTTAATTGTACAATTTACATTTATTAACCTTTTAGAAGTTGTCCTGATAATGTAAACCTCTTCCTGAACTTTGAAGGTTTAACTCCTTTAGCTTGTAGCTTTGTATCATTAATTGTATTCTGTTTTCATTTCTAAATTTTATAGCTGCCTCGCATGCTTATCTGAATGAAAGGTGGGGTCTAAATGAAATTAAAAGGAACAAACAGATTGTAAGGGAACTCTTGGTTCATTTTTTTTCATCCACAGCCGCTCTGGAGATGTGATTGAAATCCTCTTGAAGAACCAGTGGTTTGTCCGATGTGAAGCCATTGCTCAAAGCGCCTTAGAGGTAACCCTCCAAATCGGGTGGGCCTCTATGGCAATTTTATAACCTGTGGACTCCAACTCCCAGAATTCCTGAGCCAGCTATGGCAGGCTCAAGAAAGCTGGGAGTTGGAGTCCACAGGTCATAAAGTTGCCATAGTTACCAATCTTTGCTCCAATTTTTTTTCTGGCTTGATTGAAGAATTGGCGGGCCCTTCAATATATTTAATTTTGAGAATGAACCTGAAGGCAGCCCCTTGAATTATGACCGTAATGGAGCCTGCCCATTAACGTTGTAAGTCATATCAGTCAGAAAAATAGGCTGGTCACATGGCCAACTTGATTTCATGGCTTTTGCAGCCATCATTAAGCAAATGTGGTTGTTAAGTGAACCCATGGTTTGTTACGGCACATTTTTGCAGAAAACTGGAAGTAAGCCTTAGTCTTCAGCAAAACTGTTGTAAAATGCAGTCACACGACTATGGGGTGTGGCAAACAGCTATAGCTGTGACTGTGTTGCTGAGCCCAAAGTGTGGTGATATGAAGAAGGGGTGACTGTCAGGATTTTGGACAACGGATCATAAGTCCCCTTTTTCAGATCCGTTGTAACTTTGGTTCTAAGTTCCGGACTAACTAATATATTTATACATGGCATCCATGTTTTTTTATGTATGGTCCGTTGAAAAACCTCTGCTCCTGATTCTAACGTTTATTGTTTACTATCATATTACTCAGCTAAAATCAGACAAATGCTATTATGGCTTCTCGTGACCTCTGATTCCATCATGGAAATGAAGGCTTTGCTTGTAGAGGTATATGATGGTGTTAAAATTGTACAGTTTTGTCATCACCACAGGTAAGAAGAAAATAAACAATTGACAGATGCTATAAGAATTCCCCTCTCCTTGTTTATCTCCTAAGGCAGTGGAATCTGGATCTTTGAAGCTCACCCCCCAATTTTATAAGAAAAACTGGAGGACCTGGCTCTTGAACATCAAGTAAGACAAAGGAGAGCTTCCACGAATAGTTGCCTGTTCTTTTTATTATCCTCTGTTTGGCTGGCTGCGATTCATGTTTTTGAAGACTGGCTCAGCATTGTAGCCTCCACTGATGAGAAAAATGGCCTTTATTAAATAGCTTAATGGCTTAAATTATTCTTTGTTTGGTCACCACTGTTCAGTCTAGTTCAGTGGTGGCGAATCTATGGCACGTGTGCCAGAGGCGGCACTCAGAGCCCTCTCTGTGGGCATGTACGCCATGCCCCAGAAATAGCAACTGTCCCTCTTCAACCAGCCACCCGCTAACTGGACGAGGTCCCGCATGGCCAGATGCATCCCAGCACCTATGCACTTGCTGGCCTCTGTGTGCGGGGGCCGATGGTGTCAGGCAGCACCCCTTTTCCTGTGACAATGGCACCCCAGCGCTGCCTTGCCTTGCCTCGCCTCACCCCGCAGGACGAGCCTCCTGCCCACCGTCCCACCTGCCAGAGACCCCCTCGATCTCCCCCAACCCTGCCCGGCCCCCACAGATATCCCTCCCCACGAGCAACATCGAGGTGTTCACGCCCACCTTGGCCACTCCCACCTGGTCTGCCATGACCACCACAGCCACGCCCACCCAGTGGGCCATGCCCACCTGGCACCCGGCGATACATAAGTGGGTTTTGGGTTGCAGTTTGGGCACTCGGTCTCTAAAAGGTTCGCCATCACTAGTCTAGTTGGTTGGTAACATTACATGCTCTCTTGAGCTGAGCTGTTGTGCATTTTTAGGGATTTCAACTCTGAGGAAGTTATACAAAAGGACATTCTTAGTGCAGGGAAGACCAAGCTAGATGATTTAGTGCAGTGTTTCTCAACCTTGACAATTTTAAGGCATGTGGACTTCAACTCCCAGAATTCCACAGCCAGCATTGCTGGCTGTGGAATTCTGGGAGTTGAAGTCCACATGCCTTAAAATTGTCAAGGTTGAGAAACACTGATTTAGTGTGATGCAATGGTGTGTGTTTTTTTTTTATATCTTTTAAACTCCTCATGCTATCCTTCTGATGTCGTTGCTTAGTGATTGGTGTATTTCTCGACAATTGTGGTGGGGCCATCAGATTCCAGCCTATCAGGTCATGCTTCCTGGGTCACCTGACCTAGAAGAGGTAAGCGTCAAGTTTTCTGACTGTCAGTCAGGAACTGAAAATGAACGCTTGGCTGAGGAGGGAGGGGGAAAAATGTCTGCTTCTCTCAGCCATCGTGCAACTTATATTCCTTTATGTCTGTATCTCCAGCAGAGGGAGAGCAATGGATTATGGGTAGTGGGCAGGACAGAAGCAGAAGCCCGGAGGAAAGCAGCCGGCATGCTGGGAAAATCTGAACAGCAGCTGGAGCTGGTGAAAGGTAAAGCAACAATACAGGAGCTTCCAGGCAGTCCTCGAGTTAACAACAGTTCATTTAGCGGTTGTTCAATGTTACAACAGCATTGGAAAAAGTGACTTATGACCGTTTTTCACACTTGCGACCGTTGCAGGACCTCTGCAGTCACACGATCAAAATTTGGATGCTTGGCAACGGGTTCATATTTCTGAATGCAACGTCTTTGGCAAATCTGACAAGCAGAGTCAATGGGAAGCTGATTCACTTAACAACCCGTGTTACTACCTTAACAACTGCAGTGATTCTCTAAACAACTGTGGCCAAAAAGGTCGTACAACGGGGCAAAGCTCGCTTAACAACTGTCTCACTTAGTGACAGAAATTTTGGGCTCCGCTGTGGTCGTAGGTTGAGGACCTATCTGTACATTTCTGTGAGGAAAAGAGCCATTTGTGTTCCCAGGAAGATGTTTTTAATGAGTATTCACAAGAGGCATCTGAGTGCAATTTAAAGTGTTAGTTTTGACCTTAATACCCTTTATGGCAGCGGTTCTCAACCTGTGGGTCGCGAATCCATTTGGGGTCGAACAACCGTTTTACGGGGGTCGGCAAACACCGCAGTCTGCCATTTTTTTCCCCATTTCCCCTCGGCCGTCGCGCGCCGTGCATGCGTGATTTGGCCCGTCGTGCCGCGCATGCGCGGTTCGGGCGTCGCGCACGTGCTGCGCATGCGCGGTTCAGGCCATCGCACCGTGCATGTGCGGTTCAGGCCGTCACGCGCGCGCCATGCATGCGCGGTTTGGGTCGTTGCGCCGTGCATGCGCGGTTCGGCCCGTTGCACCGTGCATGCACTGTTCGGGCCAGCGCGCACGCGCCGCGCATGCGTGGTTTGGTCCGTCGTGCCACGCATGCACGGTTTGGGCCGTCGCACGCGTGCCGCGCATGCGCGGTTTGGGCCATCGCGCGGCGCAGGTCAGGGTCGTGCCGCGCATGGGCGGCGCAGGTGGGGTCTCGGCCTGAAAAAGGTTGAGAACCGCTGCTTTATGGTTTGTCTCTAAGGCACCTCAGGGGTTACATTCTCCAACTAGAAACAGTCTACCCAGTACATTCATCATGGGAAAAACTCTTGAAGATTTCATGTGTTTGCAAGATTAGAGGAACTAAAATAAAGTTTTTCTTAATGGCTCCAATTATGTAGCTATAATTATGTGGATGTCAGGCTTGGCCGCAATATGATGGCCTGTAGAGCAGAGATCCCCATTGTTTCCGGCTTTGCAAACCGGCGGGGGGCGGGGGGGGGGAGAGGATGGTTCCATGCGAACGGCTGGCAAGCACACGCAAACACAACTCCGTTTGCGAGAGCTGTGTGCACGCTTGCCTGCCACTCACTTAAATGGAGAGTGTGCTCGCCCGCTGCTCTCACTAATGAGAATGTGCGTGCGCGATCCCATGCCGGCTGCTTCCACAGTCCAGTTGCAAACCCCTCAGGTTGGGGAGCCCTGCTGTACAGAACAAGGAAGATAATCTTCCTGAAGCTCTACAGGAGAACATAAGAACATAAGAAGAGCCATGCTGAATCAGACCAAAGCCCATCGAGTCCAGCATTCTGTGTCACACAGTGGCCCACCAATTGTACATGGGGATCTTGAGCAGAAAGAGAAGGCAAAACCCTCCCTTTCCCTTGACCCCCAACCAATGGTACTCAAGGGAATCCTGCCTGCCTCAACCAACATAGAGGCAGCACATGGACATCCGTTTTAATAACCACCGATACACTTGGCATCCATGAATCTATCTAGCCCTGCCTTGAAGCTGTCAAGGCTGACAGCTGTCACGACCCCTTCAGGAAGTGAATTCCATAAATCAACGACCCTCTGGGTGAAGAAATATTTCCCTTTATTTGTCCTCACTTTCTTACCTACGAGCTTTAGGGAGTGCCCCCTTGTCCTAGTATTGTGTGATAGAGAAAAGAATTTTCCTCTATCCACCTTTTCTATCCCATGCATGATTTTATACACTTCGATCAAGTCACCCCTTAAACGCCGTCTTTCAAGGCTGAAGTGACCAAGGCTTTGCAATCTGGTTTCGTAAGGGAGGCGCTCCATTTCCTTGATCATTTTGTTGCCTAGGCAACAACAAAAGGGGCTGCAGCATAGTTTAAATCCAAAACAGCCAGATAACATTCAGAAATGGCTTGGACAAAATACGTCTCTAATTCACTAAATTATAAGAAGCAGGATGAGGACAGGCCAATCAGACTTTGAAGATTCTGCCATTATTGCCAATTTGAATAACCATAACTTTTAGTCTTGTTGTGGACTTGATTTCCTGGTCTGGTCTAGCTGCTGACATGGCCTTCTGAAAAAATCATTACACATAGAATTGCTCTGGAGGACCTCCGGTGATGATTTATTTGTTTGTTTATTTTTTTAATCGGTTTATATGATGCTGTCTTATTGGCATTGGCTAGTATGTAATTGTGTGATTTTTCTTTTAGATTTTTCTTAGTGGCTTTGATTATAATTTAATTACATGATTTTGTTCTTACCGGTGATGTTTTAATCTCGTGGCGCTGATGTGGTTTTAATACCTCTATTATTTATATATTTATGCTCTCCCATAGATGATTTCATTAAACCATTTAGTAATTTAATCCCTCCCCAAGACTTTTAAGGCTTAAGGAGGCAGTTAGAAATAGCACTTAGGAGAAATAGAAGACTTTTCAAAACCAGCCCCTGTTGCCTTCCTGAAACTGGTTAATATTTCTACGAAACTTTTTTCACAAACATCTGGCTAAACGTAGTCTTTTAGAATCTTAAGGGCTAGGAGATCATTTAAATGCAAAATTTCCATTTGCTTTTCTCTTCTCTAGATGCTGATGTCTTGGATACTTGGTTCTCCTCCAGCCTCTTCCCTTTTGCTGCTTTGGGCTGGCCCCAGAAGGTGAGTAATCTTTGGAGAAATAGAGCCGTTGGCTGGCATTGACCATATTTGTGGTAGTCTGGACAGGAAACTGTCCAGTATTATTTTTTATTTATTATTTATTTTATTAATCAAATTTCTATACCTCCCCTCTCCCGAAGGACTCGGGGCAGTGTACAGCCTAAAATTTAAAAAACATATAAATACACAAAATTTAAAATAATTAAAAATAAATTAAATAATTTGGCCGAAATCCCCATTTAAAACCCAAAACATACAAAGCTAAAATCTTAAAAAATACTCAGTCCCCCTAAAACATTTTGACCCTATTGGAACCGAAGCTTCTATGCCAGGCCGGCCTGTCGGAAAAGGAATGTTTTTAATTCCCGACGGAAGGTGCGTAAATCTGTTATTATACGGAGTTCGGGGGGGAGCTCGTTCCATAACGTGGGAGCTCCCACAGAGAAGGCTCTCCCCCTGGGGGTCGCCAGGCGGCACTCTCTGGCCGACGGCTCCCTGAGGAGGCCCTCTCTGTGGGAGCGTACCGGACGGCGGGAGGTATTTGCTGGCAGTAGACGGTCCTGTAAGTATCCGGGTCCGATGCCATGGAGCGCTTTAAAAGTGGTCACTAACACCTTGAACTGCACCCGAAAGACCACCGGCAACCAGTGCAACTCACGCAGGAGCGGTGTTACGTGGGAGCGCCACGACGCTCCCATCACTACCCGCACGGCCGCATTCTGGGCAAATTGGAGCTTCCGGATGCACCTCAAGGGGAGCCCCATGTAGAGAGCATTACAGTAGTCCAGCCTGGAGGTCACGAGGGCATGAGTGACTGTGCGTAGCGAGTCCCGGTCTAGGAAGGGACGCAACTGGCGCACCAGGCGAACCTGGTAGAACATCCTCCCGACCACGGCCGTCAGATGGTCCTCTAAGGACAGCCGTGAGTACAATACCTTTCTTTTTTTAAAAAAAAAAAGTTTTTTTATTGAATACAAAAGAAAAGGATTAAAAACATTGAACATGGTAAATCGTCTTTGACAGACATCTCAGTCCATATTATACATTATTTACATACAACTTATCTATATATAAACTATACATTTCTAATCTCTATTTTTTATTTTGTCTCATCATTTGTGACCTCTTATCTTTTTTTCCCCTCCATCTATAAAATTTGTTCCATATCAAATAAAATTCTGTGTCTTCCTGGTTTTTTAATCTTTTAGTTAACCTATCTAATTCTACGCAAAACATAATTTTCTTTATTAGATCTTCCTCACTCGGTATTTCCATTGTTTTCCATTTTTGAGCAAATAAAATCCTTGCCGCCATAACCACATGAATGATTAGATATGTGTCCTCTTTATTTACATTTTTCTCTAATATTCCTAATAATAATGCCTCAGGTTTGTATAGAATGTTTTGGCTAGTCATTTCTATTACCCATTCCCAGACCATACGCCAATACACCTGTGCTTCTCTACATGTCCACCATACATGAAAAAAGGTGCCCTTTTCTTTTTTACATTTCCAACAGGTAGCAGAGTATCCTTTATACATTTTAGCTAGTCTGGCCGGAGGAAGGTGCCATCTGTAAATCATTTCATACAAATTTTCTTTATATGATGTCGCTAAAGTGATCTTATTATTTCGCTCCCATAGTTGCTGCCATTGATCCATATTTATATTATATCCTAACTCTATTGCCCACTTCACCATTGTTTCTTTAACCTGCTCCTCATATAGTTTATGTTCCAACAGATGTTTATAAATATTCTTTATTTGTTTTCAGTACAATACCTTCCTTTTAAGGATACAGTAACAATCTTGCAAGTCTGAAAGTACTTCTCCCCTCCCTTGCCTGTGCTTTCCAGAGAACTAAGGAGGGTCCCTCCTGAGATGCTTGTCCATCCCCATTCATTCTGTGGGCTGAGATGTTTCTTTATCTGACCATTGCCCAAGCGACAGCTTTTGCTCCTGTCTACCAAAGTTATCCTCATTAGATTACATCCAGCTTCCTACATCTAGGTATATTGGATTCCAACTCCCATCACCCCATCATCTCTGACTCTTGTTTAGGCTCACTGGAAATTATATGTGAGAATCAAACTACTTTTCTTATCAGCCCTGGCTATTGGCCTTTCTCGATGGAATGTGCGAATTGCAATCCACAATCCAGGAGAGGGCTGTTTTGGAAGCAACGTGTTCTGCTATTTGACCATTTCTGATAAGTCCTGCCCAGAACATATGAAGTGGGTGGCATTTTGGCACTTGATTGCTTTCCCATGAAAATTATCACCATAAAAAAAGCATGTTTTGAAAAAATTGGTAGACAAAAGATTTTGCAGCTTTTGGCCAACCTCTCCAGATCTGATGGGACTGGAGCTGCCAAGGCTGCCCTGGCCACATAACCCCAGGCCCAAGTCTGTCCTCCTTACAGTAGTGGCCAAAATTGTGGAAAACTTTTGGGAAAAGTATATTTTTGAGGTTTGATGGCTAATAACACCACTTTTTGGGGGGAGTAGTACCATAAAATTATATATCAATGGAAAGATAATTTAATCAAGAATGTAATGCAATGAAGTTTATTCAATTATCTGTACTGTATTCTATGACAAGTTATAGCCAAATAATCAGAAAAAGGAAGCTTAAGTTGATATCAGGTAGCTTTCCTTCATCTGATTATAGCCAATGAGCATGAGTGTTTAGAGAGCCAATCAGGTGTCACCTTGTTTTGGCAATGAACCAATCAGATCTCAGTAGGATTCAGTGATTGATGTCATGTATTGAAGCTGAGAAGAGGACATTTGTCAGTGTGTTTTGTGATCGCTGTCCAGTTGGTTGGGTTTTTTTGTGTTCTTTCATTTAGTGAGCTTGTAAAACAGCGGTTCTCAACCTTTTCCGGGGCTCGACCCCGGCCCGCATCGCGCATGCGCGTCGCGACGGGGCGCATTGTGCATGCGCGTCGCGATGGGGCGCATTGTGCAGGGGCGCATCGCGCATGCGTGGTGTGACGGGGCGCATCGCGCAGGCGCGTCGCGACGGGGCACGTCGCACAGGCGTGGCGGGGCGCATCGCGCAGGCGCGGCACAACGGCCCGCATGCGCGGTGCAACGGCCCGCATCGCAATAGGGAAAAAAATGGCCGACCAAAAAAAAATAATTAAAAAAAATGGCCAACCAAAAAAAAAATGGCGGACTACGGTGCTTGGCGACCCCCATGAAATGGTCGTTCGACCCCAAATGGGGTTACGACCCACAGGTTGAGAACCGCTGTTGTAAAACATAATAAAATTAAAGTAATGGTGCAAAGAGTTGACTGGTTGCCCAGAAAGCGATGTAAAATAATATTATTAAGTGAACAAGGCTACAGTGATAAAGAAATTAGAAGAAAAACTGGTGGAAACTTACCCAAAGGTGGCATTCCTACTGTACGCTTTTCCCAAAAGGTTTCCACAATTTTGGCCACTACTGTATCTTCTAAATCAAGCCAAGCGTTGGGTTTGCTGGTCGTTCTATTTCACAGTTTGAGCATGGAGATTTAGGTTTGATTCACCCATTATGGAAAACGATAAGTCTGAGGGTGGAGGTTTGTTCTCCAAGCTTCTGGGTTGGTTTCCAAATATTTCGATACTAGGCTAGGTAACATCTTCAGCGGAGTTTAGGGGATGTCAGTGTTATAAACAGTCTTCTGTTAATAAGCCTGGAGGCTGTTGAGGTCTGGATGGGTGCCAACAGGCTCAGACTCAATCCTGACAAGACGGAGTGGCTATGGGTTCTGCCTCCCAAGGACGATTCCAACTGTCCGTCCCCCTCGGAGAGGGTTCGCAACTTGGGTGTCCTCCTCGATCCACAGCTAAGTTTAGAATATCATTTTTCGGCTGTGGCGAGGGGGGCATTTGCCCAGGTTCGCCTGGTGCGCCAGTTGCGGCCCTATTTGGACCGGGAGTCACTCCTCACAGTCACCCATGCCCTTGTCACCTCGAGATTCGACTACTGTAATGCTCTCTACATGGGGCAACCTTTGAAGAATGTCCGGAGACTTCAAGTAGTCCAGAATGCGGCCGCGCGAGCTGTCTTGGGTCTCCCAAGACATGCTCATGTCACTCCGGCTCTCCGTGAGCTGCACTGGCTACCAATTGGTCTCCGAACACAATTCAAAGTGTTGGTTATGACCTATAAAGCCCTTTATGGCAATGGACCAGGATACCTGCGGGACCGTCTCCTGCCTCATGAATCCCAGCGACCGGTCAGGGCGCATAGGGTTGGCCTCCTACGAGTCCCGTCTGTTAAACAATGCCATCTGGCGGGACCTAGGGCAAGGGCCTTCTCCGTTGCTGCCCCAGCCCTCTGGAACCAGCTTCCCTCAGAGGTTTGTACTGCTCCCTCCCTCCTAGCTTTCCGGAAATTGTTAAAGACCCATTTATGCCGACAGGCTTGGGGCGTATGAGATGTGCTCTGCCCCTGGGCCTAGGAATGTCCCTCCATCAGCGACTGTGAGCTCATTGTGTTTGTATGTTGTATGAATGCAGTTAATTTTTAATTTTTTATTGTATTTGTTGTAAGCCACCCTGGGTCTTAGGAGAAGGGCGGCATATAAATTTGATTAATAAATAAATAAGGGCTTCAGGTATGGGTGTGTCAAGTGACGGTCTTTTGATGGGTCAGGTGTGAGTCATCAGTGAGAGGCTTGTGATAGATCTTCTGATGGGGAGGTTACATCAGGTCACGGTCATTGGGAGGTGAACTGCTAGTTTTACCTAGGCTGGTAATGAAACATTTGGAAACTAACCCACAAACTTGGAACCTTCACCCTCATCCTGTACCTGAGGTACAGATATTTGCCACTATTGCAAACCATAAGTTGGTTTAGCTATGGGTTAATGACTGAGCCAGAGATGGCTGGGATCATCAAGAATGTGAAGTCATCAGCCACGGCTTGCAAACCAAAGTGGCACTTTCCACCCAAAACGCTAAAATAATACTAAAACTATGTTATGGTTTAGCCCAGGGTAGGCAACCTTAGCTCTTTTATGACTCGTGGACTTCAACTCCCAGAATTCCTGAGCCAGCCATGCTGAGGGGAAAGGGAGAGGTTTCCAAGCTGAGTCATGCTGGCTCAGGAATTCTGGGAGTTGAAGTCCACGAGTCATAAAAGAGCCAAGGTTGCCTACCCCTGGTTTAAACCAACATGTAGACCTGTTCTTAAATGGGTATCTCAAGAATATCCTATGGATTAATTATTCCAATCCCTCGCTTTCATACCAGAGGTTCCTGAGATTGATAAACAAAAAAAACAAAAACCTGAAAGTGACCACTTCATTTCTTAAAATGCGCATGTTTATTTTACAGATGACCTATATCACCCACTCAAAACAACTCTGACAAATATACAGTGTAAAATAATGTAAAACGCAATCCCTAAATAACACCCTGCAGCTTGCCATAAAAATCAACAACCCGGTCAGCCCCAATAGGAAAACAATAGCAAGAGGTAGCTCAATGGCTGTCCATTCATTACCTGATTACGTCTCCAAAATCTGCTAAAAGAGGTGTCTTCTTTCTCCAGTCTGGATGTCTGGGAGTGGGGTGGACCAGTTGCATCGGTGGAAGCAACATGTTCCACAGCACTGGGGCAATAACCCCAAAGTCCTGCTCCTGGGTTTGCTCTTTTTCACCTCTTGTGAAAATGGGACCTTCAGCAGACCCTCTCTGAAGGGCTATTTCCCAAGATGGGCAGGATCCTTGTGAATAAGGTGTTCCCTGATGAAAACGGTAATATCAGTGAGTGAGATACCATCAGTACGCTGATGATACTCAACTGTACATCTCCACTCCTGGCCAAATCAGTGAAGCAGTTGAGGTGATGTGCCGGTGTCTGGAGGCTGTGAGGGTCTGGATGGGCGTTAACAGATTAAGGCTCAACCCCGACAAGACAGAGTGGCTGTGGGTGATGCCTCCCAAGGACATTTCAATCTGTCCTTCCATCACTCTGGGGGGTGAATCTATAAACCCCTCGGAGAAGGTCCGCAACTTGGGAGTCCTCCTCGATCCACAGCTGACATTGGATCATCCTTTGTCGGCTGTGGCGATGGGGGCATTTGCCCAGGTTCGCCTGGTGCACCAGTTGCGCTCTTATTTGAATCGGGAGTCTCTCCTCACAGTCACACATGCCCTTGTCACCTGGAGGATCGACTACTGCAATGCTCTCTACATGGGGCTACCCTTGAAGAGTGTTCGGAGACTACAATTAGTGCAAAATGCAGCTGCGCGAGCAATTGTGGGCCTTCCACGTCGTGCCCACATTTCGTCAACTCTCCGCATGCTGCATTGGTTGCCTATTGGTCTCCGAGCGCAATTCAAAGTGTTGGTTATTACCTATAAAGCCCTTTATGGCATGGGACCAGGATACTTACGGGACCGTCTTCTGCCACATACTTCCCTACGACTGGTAAGAGCACACACGGTCGGCCTCCTCCGGGTCCCGTCAGCGAAACAGTCTGGCGGGCCCTAGGGGGAGGGCCTTCTCTGTTGTGGCGCCCGCCCTCTGGAACCAACTGCCTCCTGAAGTCCACGTTTCTCCCACTCTCCTGGCCTTCCGTAAAAATCTAAAAACTTACCTTTGCCGGCAGGCCTGGGGATGATTGTGGATTGAATGATGAATATGAGTGGGTTTTATTTTATTTTTTAGATATTTCTTGTTTGATATTGAAATTTGATGTTTTATATATATGTTGTTAGCCGCTCCGAGTCTTCGGAGAGGAGCGGCATACAAGCCCAAATAAATAAATAAGTAAATCAGAGGCATCTCTGTTTCCTTCAGACAGAAGACCTCCAGCAGTTCTTTCCCAACAACCTTTTGGAGACTGGGAGTGATCTTCTGTTCTTTTGGGTCGCCCGGATGGTGATGCTGGGAAAACAGCTAACTGGAGAACTGCCTTTCTCTGAGGTGAGGGCTGGAAGCCAGGTGTCTTGCCTTTTGGGCTTCAGGGACCTGAGGGCACAGTAGGGGTATCCAACAGAGGTGTAGGAGCCAAAGTATTCATTAACATTGAAAAGCTTTGCTTAGTCTTAGCTAGGCTCCTCACTAGTATCTTTTTCCTCACAATCTGCATTTTTCCCTGTTGAATTCCATTTCTTAATTTTTCTGTCACCCTGAAATTGCTCCTGTTTGGGCTGTTACTGTCAACCTTCAAACGCTCTGAATACAGCCATGTTTTTTGTTTTGGGGTTGCCATAGCAACGGGAAGGGGGAGATACATTCTTATAGATTAGTCAAAACAATAACTTTCTTGTGGGAACCAAGGTCAAGCAGCCTAGGTGTTTGGCGGGCTGGAGCTACCATTAGGAAGCCCGCCAAAGGTGTTAATTGGAGATTGTGATTTATGACACACTAAGGGGTGGGGAGTTCAGCTTTTACTTTGTAATCTTTTGGGGGGGGTAACTTTTCAGTCTTGGTTTCACCTATGTTCGTGCTGATATTATGTAGCCATTAAAAATGTTCTTTGAGGAAAACAATTACCTCAGAGTTCTTATTTCTACTGGTCTCATTTATCGGAACCATGACAGTTAAAGTTGATTGACATCCCCTATATTTGCCACACTGAATTCAGCTTAAATTGTTATTTAGACAATCCTTGACTTATTACGGGTTGCATAGCAGCTGTTTGAAGTTTGACCAAACTTTAGGCACTCGGCAACATGGATGCATTTACAGCCATGTGCAACATCTCACAATTACGTGACCGCGGTTTATGATGCTTTTGCCCAAAACTAGCAGTCCTGATTTTCGGTAAAACTGTGCCCATAACAAAGCATTTGCTTGTTTAATGACAGCGGTGTTTGCGTCAAAACCATGCTTTACAATTGCCACATTCACTTAATGGCTACTGTAAAAACAAACAAACCGTGAAATCAGATTGTTTATGTGACAATCCTGTTTTGCGACCATTAGAACATATGACCATAATGGGCATAGGTTGAGGATTACCCGCGTTGTACTTTGTCACTCTGGATCGTAACTGGGGGACTATAGTGACCTTTTATTGTCTTAATAAACCATGTAAATTAGAAATAAACAATGTTGTGCCCTTCAGTTAGATTGCACTCCACCAGCTTCAGCCAAAGCAGGTGAAGAATTGTAAAAACATAGCCTAAAATAGGGAACATCCTGTTGTTTACTTCTGTTTTTGTTGAAGAACTATAATACATCTACTACAGGATAGGCCTGTGGTGGCGAACCTATGGCACACATGCCGCAGGTGGCACGCAGAGCCCTCTCTCCAGGCACGCACGCCGTCGCCCCAGTCCTAGGCCTTCAGCTGGATTTTATAAACCTTTTTGCTTTAGGCCTTCGCCGTGTGCAAAAAAAAAAAAAAGGTTCAATCAATTTCAACTTCTCGCAGGAAAAAAAAAGATTTTGCAAAGTTGGAATTGATTGATTGAACTTTTTAGTCCCACCCAGTCTGCCATTACCACTGCAGCCACATCCACTCAATGGGCCATGCCCACCCAATGGGCCACACCCACCCGGCACCCAACGATACATAAGTGGGTTTTGGGTTGCAGTTTGGGCACTTGGTCTCTAAAAGGTTCGCCGTCACTGGGATAGGCGGTTTATTTGGGGCTTTAAATATCCAGAATGTAGCTAATGAAGAGGAATCATAGTTATACAAATTACTTGGAAGAAAATCATGTTCCTTTCTACTGATCAAGCACTCTCATCCTCCTAGAATATGGGATGTGATCTTAAGTTGCTGGATGGCAGTTCTGCCTCGTATGTCAGGAAGATTTTCTTACGGTATTTGTTCATCAGTGCAACCAATTAGGTAGAGAGCTGTGGGACTTCTCTCCTGGATGTCCTTGGGATACAGAGGACACTCAGCCATTGATTTGTTGTTGTTAGTTGCGAAGTTGTGTCCAACCCATTGCGACCCCATGGACCACGTTCCTCCAGGCCTTTCTGTCCTCTACCATCTTCTGGAGTCCCTTTAAGCTCACGCCTCCTGCTTCAGGGACTCCATCCAGCCACCTCATTCTCTGTCGTCCCCTTCTTCTCTTGCCCTCAATCTTTCCCAGCATTAGGCCCTTTTCCAGTGAGTCCTTCCTTCTCATTAGGTGGCCAAAGTACTTGAGTTTCAACTTCAGGATCTGGCCTTCTAAAGAGCAGTCAGGGTTGATCTCCTCTAGGACTGACCGGTTTGATCACCTTGCAGTCCAGGGGACTCGCAGGAGTCTTCTCCAGCATCATAGTTCAAAGGCCTCAACAGAAGGGTGGGGTCTTATTTACTTAACCTCGGTTACCTCTCAGTTCTAGGATTTTACGAAACCTGTGTCTGAGAAAACAAGAGTCCAAGGTGAGGATGGTTACCAAAGCCATGTGCTCCATCCTGTCTTCTTTCCCTCCGATCCAGGTGTTCCTTCACTCCTTAATCCATGATGCCCATGGCAGGAAAATGAGCAAGTCTCTTGGGAATGTGATTGACCCTTTGGATGTTATTCATGGGGCCTCTTTGCAGGTATTTTCATTTGGGGATATTTATGAGTTTCCTTAGTAGCCTTCCCTTTGAATTTTTTTTTTAAATCCACCAACTGAGTTTATTCCTACATCAGAGGATGTAGGATTATAGCCTGGAGATTCAAAACCTTATAAGGAGGGAATAAGGAATGCTTCATCTTAAAGTACCTTGTATATATGTACCTGAGGCCTTGTATATATGTACACGGGGGCTTATATCATGAAAACATGAGAAAAGTGCTGCCAGAATTTGGGTGCTCTAATTTTGGGGAAGGTTGTGGTTGGGCTGTAAAAAATGGTTTGGGTTGCATGGAGGGGGCTTCCCACCAATCGCTGACCGCTTCTATTCATGTTTCAGGTCCTACAGCAGAAGCTAAAGGATAGCAATTTGAGCCCACAAGAGATTGTCATTGGTTCTGAAAGCCTGGTAAGCTCTTTTCCTTCTTGGACCCCACTCCCCTTTATTCCCATGGCCCTTGTGGTCTCACTCCTCCCCTCTCTGTTCCCTTTCAGCTGCAAAATTTTCCTCAAGGAATTGCCGAAAGTGGTTCTGATGCTCTAAGGTTTGCTCTCTGCCGTTATGACGCTCACGGTGAGAAATTCATTCATTCATTCATTTTTTTTTTCATGATGTTGATCTGTTGCTGGCCCTATAAGAACTCCTAACAAGAACAACAATATTAACAGTTTATTATTGACCTGGCCATCGGTCAAGCTCCAGGAAGTTTGCCAACCACAGAGGCTAGAATGATACAGATTTTAGAAAAGTCTCTTTCATCCTGGTCTGGATTGAAAATATAACCTTGAAAATTGCAAGGGTCAGTTCCCACTGAGACTTGCATTGAATTCATTAAAGTGTTCCTTCCTTCCTTCCTTCCTTCCTTCCTTCCTTCCTTCCTTCCTTCCTTCCTTCCTTCCTTCCTTCCTTCCTCCCTCCCTCCCTCCCTCCCTCCCTCCCTATATCTTAAAAGTTTTCAAGGCTATGAAGCCTGCTTTAACTATTACACCAGGCTGGATTTCTTGCAGCAAAGAACCACCTGTTTATTTATTTAGATTTAAAGGAGATGTGAAAAAGTCAGAAGAATTAGGAAATCTGGGGTGTCAGGAGAAATATTATGGGAGGAATCGATAGGCACCCTGTAGTTAGCCTTGACTTTATAACATAACACAACTGCTGGTCGTATAAATGAAAGACAACTGTCTATCAGAGGTACACTCGAAAATTGAGACTCCATTCATATCCCAACAGGCACCAGTATTAATCTAGATATGGCAGCCATGGAAAAAGCCTCTCATTTCTGCAACAAGGTGTGGAATGCCCTAAAGTTCACTTTG
This sequence comes from Bothrops alternatus, assembly GCA_034064705.1. Classification (NCBI taxonomy): domain Eukaryota; kingdom Metazoa; phylum Chordata; class Lepidosauria; order Squamata; family Viperidae; genus Bothrops; species Bothrops alternatus. The sequence continues at coordinate 7,768,611 of JARGCV010000174.1, read as the reverse complement.
GCAGCCTTGGGAGAAGAATTTGCCCCTCTGGATCCAGAGCAGGTAACTGGGAGGGACAACTATGATGTGATTGTGAGAAGATGTTTGAAAATGGCACTGTCTTTTGTTGTATGGGATAAAAGCTCTGTTGAGACATTGGGGACCCCTATGTTGAATTTAGGTGATAATCCTAACCTTGGGTGCCCAAGTGGTGTTGAAAATCATTGGATGTACAGTAGTCTACCTTTAGTCAAGAAGCAAGAAGAGGCATAGATAAATAAACTTCAGGTCCCCAAATATTGTGGGTCTCCTGAACTTTGGATTCCCTGGTGGGGTGGATAACCATCTCATATAAGAGAATAACAGAGTTGGACCTTGGAGATCTTCTTGTCCAATCTCCAAACACAAGCAGGAGACCCTATACCGTTTCAGACAGGTGGTTGTCCAGTCTCTTCTTAAAAGTCTCCAGTGATAAAGCACCCACAATTTGTGAAGTAAAGCCATTCCACTGGTTTATTGTTCTCGCTGTCAGGAAATTTCTCCTTAGTTCTAGATTAGTCTTTCCTTGATAAGTTTCCATCCGTTGCTTCTTGTCCTGCCTTCAGGTGTTTTGGAGAATACATTGACCCCCTTTTCTTCGTGGTGGCCCCTCAGATGTTGGAACACTGCTATCATGTCACTGCTAGTCCTTTTTTCCATTAGACTAGACCAGGGGTAGGCAACCTTGGCTCTTTTATGACTCATGGACTTCAACTCCCAGAATTCCTGAGCCAGCATTCCACGAGTCATAAAAGAGCCAAGGTTGCTTACCCCTGGACTAGACATTGATTATTACACTAGAAGTTAATTATTAATTCCTGGCAATTGTCTCAAAAGCTGTGGGAGCTGTGCTTCTGCTGTGATTTGCCATATAACCACAATTTAGAAATGACCATATCTAGAACGGTACGAGAAATTCCATTCCTCGCGTCTACCACCTTCAGCAAAACTACAGCGATGGCGAGCAATTCAGTGCAAATAGGGGCTGTGCTACAGAAATCTGGAACATAGTGTTTTTTTCCCCTGTGTGTACGAGACAGTCCTTGACTCATGACCATAATGAAACCTGCCCATTATGGTCATAAATCAAGATAGTCATAAAGTGCATCATCACGACCCAATTTTGCAACCTCTTTATCCGGTGGTCGTTAAATGAATCGCCAAGGTCATTAAGCGAATATACAGTCATTAGCGAATGGCACAGTTTAACAGTTTTCGCTGACAATCCCAAATAAATGTCACCTTTCAGCAAAGACTTAAATAGTCACTTGACCACAGGGCACTGTAACTGCACTCACGTGACTGTGCAGGGCGAGGGGCCAGCTGTCAGAACTTCAAAACCAGGTCATGAATACTTTTGGATGGTCTGTCATAACTGTGAGCAACCCGTCGTAAGTTGAGGACTAGCTGTAATGGTCCCACTTTCAAACTTGTCTCAGAGAGAGGGCCCTGCCTTAAATAGGATCCTCTCTTGCCTCTGTATTTATGGCTTCTCTGTCATCAGTTTTTAACCCTTTTATAATCTTCTGTTTTCAAGAAAGGATATGTTCCTTAATACCTGAAAGGCATCATCGTGACTCTGAATTATCTTTCTTTCCGCCCTCCAGGTCTTCCCAAGCTTTCCGATGGAACAGTGGATCTTGAGCCGTCTCTATCACACGGCAGAATATTGTGCCCAGCACTTTGAGGAGTACAAATTGCATTCTGTGGCCAATGCTGTTTATCTGTTCTGGCTGCAGGATTTTTGCAGCACCTATCTGGTGAGCTTACTATTGATTCAGGGTGTTGTGAGTCCGTGCCAGCCACTGGACCCGACAGCTGAATCCGGGGAATCAAGAGGAGGAGGAGGAGGAGGGGCCTGGAGAGCCGCCAGAGTCAGAGGAAGGCACTGATGAGCTCCAGGACTTATAATCTGATGAAGAGCCTGGCCCCTCCAATCGTGCTCAGGCTGAGACTCAGCTGTGCAGAGAAGCTGAGAGATTCTGAGGACTCAGAGCTGGAAGACATCATAGACACTCGCAAACGCAGACAGGCAACAAGAGCAGGGCAGAGGGAGGCAATGGGGCGACTCCAAGGGAGGAGGAGAAGGCATTGAGAAGTCACGCCTGGGGGCTGCATAATAAAAAGGGAAGGTGTGGGAGGTGCTGGTTGCTGAAGGCAACCATTTGCAAAGGACTCAGGTTTCATGGAATCAGATTCTGTTTGCCTTGCCTGTGAACAATTCTCTGTTTGAATCGTGTTCTGTTTGCCTTGGGACAATTCTTCGTTTGCGTCGTGTTTTGTTTGCCTTTGTTTTTGGGACATTTTGCAGGTCTGTACCTAATTAATAAAAGGAGTTTGTTTTTCCTGCATTTCCAGCCTACTTGTTAAAAGTAGGTTGTGAGTTAACAAGGACTCACGTAGGCTGGGACAGAACACAGGGTTCAAAAGACCCCCTTGCGGTGGAACGAGCTTAGTTTGCCTTACGAAAGACTGCAGGTTGATGTTAAGAAGGAAAACGCACAGAGAGCCCAAGAATTCGGGGGATGTGATATTTCGGGTGAGATTCCTCATTAGAGGCCAAGTGGAGTACAGGTAGTCCTCAACATACGACCACAACCGAGCCCAACATTTCTGTCGCTAAGCGAGACAGTTAAATGAGTTTTGTCCCATTTAGCCACCTTTCTTCCCACAGTTGTTAAACAAATACCTGCAGTTGTTAAATTAGCAACACGGTTGTTATATGAATCTGGCTTCCCCCTTGACTTTGCTTATCAGAAAGTCAGAAAGGTGATCACATGACCCCGGGACACTGCAACCATCATAAGTACGTGCCAGTTGCCAAGCATCTGAATTTTGATCAAGTGATCATAGGGATGCTGAAATGGTTGTAGATGTGAAAAACGGTCACACTAAATGAAAGGTTGTAAGTCGAGGACTGCCTGTAGATAGGTTCTATGTTGGGCTCTTTTTATGTGCATTTACTGAAAGACCCGGACATGTTGTATTACAGTGCCCAGAAGGTGTGCCTTATGTTAAAACAGGCTTCCCTATGCTGATGCTGGTTCCAGGAGTTGCAGTTTAACTCCTGCAAAGCTCATTGGGTTGCAGGTGTGTGTGTGCTAAAACTTTCACGGGCCCTTAATAATAATTATTAAGTTGGAAGGTATCTTGGAGGTCATCTAGCCCAACCTCCTGCTCAGGCAGGAAACCCTATACCATTTCGGACAAATGGCTGTCCAGTCTCTTCTTAAAAACTTCCAGTGTTGGAGCCTTCACCGCTTCTGGAGGCAGGTTGTTCCACTGGTTAATTGTTCTAACTGTCAGGAAGTTTTTCCTTAGTTCTAGGTTGCTTCTCTCCTTGGTTAGTTTCCATCCGTTGCTTCTTGTCCTGCCTTCAGGTGCTTTGGAGAATAGCTTGACTCCCTCTTCTTTGTGGCAGCCCCTGAGATATTGGAACACGGCGATCATGTCCTCCCTCGTCCTTCTCTTCATTAAATTAGACATACCCAATTCCAGCAACCGTTGTTTATATGCTTTAGCCTCCAGTCCCCTAATCATCTTTGTTGCTCTTCTCTGCACTCTTTCTGTTGCTCTTCTCTATACTCTTTCATGCACATGGGTCTGGCTCTATTTTGGAGAGGAGTTTGGAGATTTTTAAACTGAAATACAGGTAGTCCTTGACATACGACCACAATTGAGGCCAAAACTCTTTGTTGCTAAGTGAGATGGTTGTTAAGTGAGTTTTACCCCATTTTATGAACCAGTCCCCTAATCATCTTTGTTGCTCTTCTCTGCACTCTTTCCAGAGTCTCAACATCTTTTTTACATCGTGGTGACCAAAACTGGATGCAGTACGTTTTAGAGCTCCCATCACGAACGTGTTGTCTCTCTTTTCCTAGGAATCTGTCAAGCCCACCCTGAGGAGTGGAGATCCAGTTTGCCTTTTGTCTACTCGGCAGATTTTGTGCAGTTGCGTAGACCTGGCTCTGCGCCTCCTGTCCCCCTTCATGCCTTTCCTCACAGAGGAGCTGTGGCAGCGGCTTCCCAAGTCGGAGCTGGAGACTTCTCCTAGTATCTGTGTGGCCAAGTACCCAAGCCCCGAACATCTGGTGAGTCCACCTTTCAGAGAAGGTTAACTTGCAGGCTCCCTTGGTGAACTCCTTTCCCTGGGGCACACCTAGTTCTTCCTCGAATAAATTAACGATGACGTTCTAGAACAGTGGTTCTCAACCTTTCTCAGGTTGAGACCCCACTTGCCCCGCCCATGCGCGGTGTGACCCTGGTGCGTGCATGCGCGGCGCACGCGCGATGGAAAACAACAAAACAAAATGGTGGACCGCGACGGGGCGATTTGCGCATGCGCAGCGCGCGCGCGATGGCCCGAACCGCGCATGCCCGGCACACGCATGACGAAAAAAACAAAAAAAACCCCAAACAAACAAAAAAAATGGTGAACCGTGACGGCCCGAACCGCGCATGCGCGGCGCGTGCGCGATGTAAAAAAACAAACAAAATGGTGGACCGCGCCGGGCCGATCCGTGCATGCGTGGCGCGCGCGCGACAAAAAAAACCCAAAATGGCGGACCTCGCTGGGCCGATCCGCGCATGCGCGCGTGACAAAAAAACAAAAAAAACCCAAAATGGTGGGCCGCGACGGCCCAAACTGCGCATGCGACAAAAAAACAAACAAAATGGCGGACCGCGACGGGCCAATCTGTGCATGCGTGGCGCGCGCGCAACGGCCCGAACCACGTATGCGCAGCGTGCAATGGAAAAAAAATGGCGGACCGCGGTGTCTGGCGACCCCCGTGAAACGGTCGTTCGACCCCAAATGGGGTCGCAACCCATAGGTTGAGAACCGCTGTTCTAGAATTTGACAGCACGAAAAAGACACCTTTTCAAGAGGGATTTTCTTCCACTCCTAGAGACACTGGAGTAATCCTGAGGAAGAGGCAAACTTCTCGTTAGTGCAGGAAATTATCCAAGTGATACGTTCCATGAGGGCGACTTACCAGCTAACCAAAGCTCGACCAACAGGTGAGTCTGAACTCTCCATTTTCTACCCAAGCTTGTAGATTGACGGAGCTCCCTCTTAGCAGAGTATTACGTGGATAATACAGGGAGTCCACGAGTTACGAGTGGAATGGAGGCTGCCCATTCCACTCGTAACTCGAAAACTCGTAGAGTGAATCTCGTTGGAGGTACGAGATCACTCCCTTGCTCGTTAAAACGTACGCGGCTCGTTAAGCGAACACGAGGTATCTCAGGGTGGGGAAAGTCATGGAGGGCCTGGTGCTGGAATAGGCCCCCAAGGCCTTCCCGACCCACTAAGACAGGGCTTTTCAACCAGTGGTACGGATACCACCTGTGGTACATTGGCACCTGGCAGGTGGTACACGACCATCCTAAAAAAGTGGTAGTGGAGGAGGGGAATGATCTGAACTGGTGGCAGCACCGAACAAGCCTGAGCGAGAGACGGCTGGAGCTGCAGGACTGTCAGGGCTCAGTGGAAGCGCCAGGATCAGTGCCAGGCTCCAGCTGAGCCCTGAAGAAGCACCAATCAGCTGGAAAGCAGCGCTGATCCTGGAGCTTCTGCTGAGCCCAGAAGAAGTGCTGATCAGCTGGAAAGTTGCAGCATCTCCAGGGTCTTGTGATTTACATTCAGATGCTTGTCAACTGATTCATATTTATGATGGTCACAGTGTCCTAGGGTCATGTGAAGTGACCAAAACCTGCTGCAACCACCCAGCAGAGGGGGGGGAATAAAAACCAAACACCCCCCCACCCCACCCCCACTGCAAATCCTCAACAGAAATGCTCACAACAATGAAAACCTCGGACAGGAGGAAGAGCGCCGCCAGGTGGGCAGGCAGGTGTCTTGCTCGGCTGTGCCTTGAGGGGCACTTTTTTCAGTGCATTGTAACTTCGAAAAGTCACTAAGCGAACTGTTGTAAGTCGAGGACTACCTGTACTTTATCACTTTTTTCCTCTTTTTTTTTTGGTCATGAAGTTTTTGACACCTTGCTAGGCGACTGATGGTACTCGGATATTGACATATCCTAAAAGTGGTACAATGGGTGAAAAGGTTGAAAAGCCTTGCACTAAGATACCACATGCTTCCCCCTCCCTTCCTGCTGTGCCAGACTCACCTGCAAAAGATCCGTCTCCTCTCTGCCACAGTTCCTGCTGCCGCCCAGATTTGAGACCAGGAAACACTTCCACGCACCCTGCGCGGCCCGATCCAGGCTCCGGAGGCCTTTTCCAGGCTGCTGCCGCCCGGATCTAAGGCTGGGGGAGGCTTCTGTGCCCCCCCCCATGGCCCAATCCGGGTTCCAGAGGCCTTTTCCAGGCCACTGCCGTTCAGATTTGAGATCGGGGAATGCTTCCGCGACCCCCCCCCCCCCGATGGCCCGATCCGAGTACAGCGGCCTGGAAAAGGCCTCCGGAGCCCCGATCCAGCCTCTGGAGGCACATGGAAGCGTCCCCCAGCTTCAGTTCTGTTCTCTGTTGCCGAGAACAGAGGCCTAAAGTACCATGAGATCGTGCAAGATCAGTAGCATGACATCTCGCCCCATTGATCTCGTGTGATCCTGCGTTAACTTTAGGCCTCCATTCTCTGTGAACGCACCGAAGGCCTGGAGCAGCCAAGAAAGCAAAGGATCTCGATCTTTGCAGGATGAGTATTGAAGGCCTGATGCCTAGGGAGACCTGGGGCGGGGGTGGGGAGGGAGGGACTAATTTAATTTAATTTAATATTCACATTTATATGCCGCCCTTCTCGGAAGACCCAGGGCGACTCACAACAAGATACAACAACAATTTTAAAATTAACCCCACTCATACCACATACAAACACAATCAATTCACAGCCACAGATGGCGGGACACTCTTAGGGCCGAGGGGCAGAGCACAGCTCATATGCCCCAAGCCTGTCGGCATAGATGTTCACTAACCAGGGTGAATGTTGCAGAGCCACTGCGGTCACTCGTAAGGGTGAACGACTACTGTGATGCGGCAATATTTGTAACTTCGGGACTTGCTTGTAAGCACTAGGGGGCGCTCATCGTGTAACTTTGAACGAGCGTTAAGTGAACGCTCGTAACTCGGGGATGACCTGTACTTTATGGGTAGCACATAGATCTGAAAAGAAGTGAAACTTAAAATTTATAAAATGTAGTTGGCTTATAGTTAAACTTCGATATACGGAGTGAGGAAGGTCTACAAATTTAAAATGATTGTATCAAGTTGAATGGCTTTAACTTGATTTTTTTCTTTGTTTGCATGTACAAATGGATATCTAATAATAAAAAAAAAAAAAAAAAAAAGAATGCATAGGATGTACCCATAGGCCTATGGATTGTAGCACCGGCACCAGCAGATGTGCTCCATTCTGTCTATTCTGCATTTTCAACAGATACTTTAAAGCCACTTCAGCCCAACAGATATTCGAAGGGATACAGACATATATTTTGTTTCAGTTTCACTTTTCTTGATGGTGCTTCACAGATATCGCAATTGTTTTACAAGGCTTTTCACCGGCAAAAAAAGGGAACCATTCGCCAAAGCTCAAATGAAGATTAACATTTTTAGCAATAAAGTATTTTTAATGAAAGCATGTAATGATGATTTTTGTGAAACAGAGAGATAGTCATTGACTTAACGGCCATAATGGAACCTGCCCGTCACGGTTGTAAGTCAAACCTGAGGTTCACTCTGAGTACAGTTTTGCTGAAAACCAGAAATAAATGCTGGTTCTCGGCCAAGGTGTCATAAAACATGGTCATGTGACCACTGGATGCTGCAAATGGCCATAAACGCTGCCTGGTTGCCAAGCACCCAAAGTTGGGTCACAACTATGAGGGGAGGGGTTCCAACTGCCAAGTGATCAGCTGTAAGTTGAGGACTATCTGTAATGCTATTCTTCACTTAATTAATGCAGTATGGTGTAAACATAACTTATATGCCCTGGGAAACCAAATAAATTCATGTGACTCGCTTTCTTGTGGTATTTGCTTTTTTGCAATGATCTGGAATAAAACTCACCACACCTCTTGAGGTATCCCTGGGTTCTTCGCAAAGGTAGGCAGAATATCAAGACTTAGGTTTAGCTGATGAGGAAGGTTTCTCCTTGCAAGATTTATTAGACATTTATTTATAGACTTTATAAAATATATCCAAGTGAGAGTAATAACAAGGTTCCCAATCAAAAGCATGTTGGTTTCTTCTTCTCTTGAGGTCTTGACTTCTTGAAGGTGGCACATTATATATTGTTTTTTTTCCCTACTTGTCCCCCAGTGTATCTGGCTTGCTCAGAAACAGCCCCCTGGGCTGCCTATGAGAAATATCAGGAGCCATTACAGACATTGTCTTTGGCTGGATCTGTGAATCTTCTCCCCAATTCTGAGGAAATAGAGCTGCCTCTGAACTGCCTGGCTGTGAAGGTCAATGGTCACACTAGCATTTACATGGATCTGCAGGTGGGTTACAATTTAGGGTACTACCGGATTCAAGATTCATAGGGAATCAAAGAAAGGAGGTGATTGAAAGTACTGTGGAAAATTTATGGCCTCTTTTCAGGGAACATGTATAGGTCAATGCCTCATAGATAGATGATAGAGAGAGAGAGAGAGATTGATAGATAAACATAGAGAGATTGAGAGATAGATAGATAGATAGATAGATAGATAGATAGATGTGTGTGTGTGTGTGTGTGTGTGTGTGTGAGAGAGAGAGAGAGAGAGAGAGAGAGAGAGAGAGAGAGAGAGAGAGAGAGAGAGAGAGAGATGAGCTAATGATAACTGAAGGATCATAGACAGAGTTGGGTGTTTAGAAGGTGGGTTACATCTTCCATTCAACCAATTTTTTTCTGATTCTTCCCTCATCCCAGGATTTGGTGGATCCTCACAAAGAACTCCTCAAACTGACATCTCGGCAACAGAAATTAAAGCAACAGCTGGCAAATCTCACAGAAAAACTTCAGAAGCAAAACTCCTTAAAAGCCAAATTGAATCATGAGGAAAAGGTACCAAGAGATTCCTGATTGTGTGGTTCCACTGGGCCGGTTGACATTTTGAGAGCCTGTCATAGGGCTCCAAAGAAAGCCATCGCCATGAAAAATAGGCAAGGTGTGGCCCACCTACTTACTTCACACTCTCTTTTCCCCCACAGATTTCTTTGCTTCGTTCGGAGTTGGAGCACACAGAACAGATGTTTGCCACTTTTCAGAAAATGGCTGAACACCAGGATGCTCAACTGACTTAGGAGAATTAGTGGATTTACTTTGTTCCAGATAGCAGAATTAACAAAGATGCTGAGCTTGAGGGCAGATGCTGGAAGGTTTACAAGAGTTTAGGTATCACCTTCTCTGTGGGGAGTTGATCTTAGATTTTGTCACACAAGATTCGGTGGCACCAGCCCAATTTCAGAAGTATCAGTGGACTAACCTACATAAGCAGTCATGGAGTCTACACGGAAGAGATGTGGGGTTTTTTCCCCCTCTTTTGCATAGGATCCTTTACTTCTAATGGAAATGTGAATTCTAACAAGAAATCAATGTTCTTTCTACAAAATTCATTCTTTGCCCACAACGTAGCCAGATTTCTTGGATGCTCAGCACATTATTGTAAATATCTCAGCCCAGGAGAATGTATCTCGAACCCTCCCAGAAATACCTCCACATGGAGAGCAAAATGTGTGAACCTGACCGTCCAAGGGAAGAAGTCACAAGAAATTCACATCATGATGGAGGCTGAGAAAATATTATTAAAGCCATCATGGTGGCATCTATGGGGAAACCTGTTTTCGACACGAATGTATTACTTAACAGATGGTTGATATAGATCAGCGGTTCTCAACTTTTTCTGGGGCTCGACCCCGGCCCACATCGCGCATGTGCGGCGCGACGGGGCACATGCGTGACGCGACGGGGCGCATCGCGCATACCGCGATGGGGCACATTGCGCATGTGCAGCGCGACGGGGCGCATGCGCGGCGCGACGGCCCGCATCGCAAAGGGAAAAAAATGGCCGACCAAAGAAAATGGCAGGCCCGCAGCGCGCATGCGCAGCGCGACAGCCCGCATTGCAAAGTGGAAAAAATGGCCGACCCCCAAAAAATGGCCGACCAAAAAATAAAATAAAATGGCGGACTGCGGTGTTTGGCGACCCCCGTGAAATGGTCGTTCGACCCCAAATGGGGTCGCGACCCACAGGTTGAGAACCGCTGATATAGATTATTTGGACAAGGCTAGGAATGTCTGAAATGTGCCATGGCTTGTTGTTCTAATTCTCTAATAGACAGAAAGTTATTCCCCTAGGGATAACTTCTTTTCCATTAGCAGGGATGATCAAATGGGTAACATTTTTTGGCCCCCTTTGACTACACAGCTCAAACTGTTTCACGTGACTTGGAGTATAATATTGTTTGGTACCCTATTAAAATATTTTATGTTTTTAACACTTTTTACTGTTAACACTTTTTGTTTCTTTCAAGAAGAAGGGTTGGTCCTCCCCAAGTTGGGAGTGCGTGGAGATCCTTTGTTGAAGAGCAAAGTAGTTCAGGACCACGGACAGTTCATGCCAGCTAGTTATAAAGCCAAGCCGTAGTTGGAGAGTTGCCCTACCTAACACAGGCAGTCCTTGACTTAAGTGACAGTTTGAAGTTCTGATGGACCTACCCTGAGGGGTGCTTATGACCTGGATTTAAAATTCTGGTGTTTGCTGCCCCTTCTCCTGTGGTCACATGACCACGCTAGGTGCTCAAGTCGAGCCACAGTTTCTTTCAGTTGCTTGCAATGTTCCATGGTCACATGACCTCATGTTACGAAAGAAAAAAAACTTAGTGTATATCAGTGGTGGTGAACCTATGGCACGGGTGCCAGAGGCGGCACTCGGAGCCCTCTGTGGGCACACGTGCCATTGCCCCAGCCTTGACTCCCCCCGGTACCCCCTCCTCACCAGCAGCCCCCCTGGAGGAGAGTCATCCCTGAGCGTGGCCCACATGGAGCAGCGCAGCCAAGGACATGGCAGCCAGGCAGCGTAGACAAGACTCTGCCCTCACGCCCCATCGCGGACAGTTGATGGTGTTGTGCGCGGGCAGAGGGCGTGGCTGCCGTGGCTCTGCTGGGCTGCCTGGGTGATCTGCGGTGGGCCCTGGAGGCGATGAGTGGCCTTGCAGGTGGGGGGGTGGGGGCGGGGCAGGGGGTGGAGCACGGGCAGGGCCAGTTTTTGGGCACTCGGTCTCTAAAAGGTTCTAGACTCAAGCTGTTCTAGACTCAAGCTCCACAATGAAGCCATAGGACTCCCATGTTCACTTCTCCATCAATTAAATAACACCAATGAATCAGAGACATCTAATGCTATCAAAATTTGACAACTGTACTTCTGTTGAAGCAGATGCCAAGATTGCCCACAGAAAGTATTCACTGTTATGAATTTTCTATCAGTATATAATTATAACTTTATAATCTAGGTGTATACGTATGATCCTTCAGGTCAGTTTTGATTTCTGGCTTCAGAAATTTACAGGACTATTTAATTTTTCCTGTATGTTTTTGCCGCTAGCTAGTGGATACCTGGAATGTTATCGCCCAGATCTGGTAGTCCAGACTATTTATTATTACTGCTTTAGTAAGTTTGTTATTTTACCAGTAGGAGGCCTTGTTGTCTCAACAGAGAAGCAAAAGAGAACTGTCAAAAAAGAACCATTTCTAAATTGCTGGCTTATTTCCACCCGGTCCAATTTTACTGCTCCATTAGATTGCCATCTTGCCATTTGTCCTATTCATGGTGACTGTAGAATCAAATCCAGCCACAGTGATGACCCATTCCTACTTTTGGTTGGCATCAAATTCTTTGGGATATTTATTTATTTATTTGTTTTAATTTCTATGCCACCCTATTCCAGGAACTCAGGGCGGCTCACAGCATGAATAGAAATCTACATAAAAATACATATATAAAAAACCCCTGAATTAAAAAACCAGTCATCCATCAAACATACACAGAAACATACACTGGCTAGGGGCCAGGTGTTAACTGCCCCAGGCCTGTCGGCAAAGATGTGTCTTCAGTAATTTGCGAAAGGCGGAGAGGGTGGGGGCAATACGGATCTCCGGGGGGAGTTGGTTCCAGAGGGCCGGGGCCGCAACAGAGAAGGCTCTTCCCCTAGGCCCCGCCAAGCGACACTGTCTGGCTGATGGGACCTGGAGAAGGCCGACTCTGTGGGCCCTAACCGGTCGCTGGGTTTCATGGGGTAGCAGATGGTCCCGTAAGTAACCTGGTCCGATGCCATGTAGGGCTTGTCATGCAAGTAAATCCATCCTGACTGATTATACAGGACTACTTGGCAATGAATAACTTCCTCAAAAGCTACAGTCAAGGAAGATGCTGCTACTTTTTAAGGATGCCTGACTCAGTTGCCTTGCAAACTTTTTTCTTCATTATCCAAAACCACTTATCAAAAGCCCTGTTGTAACTTTGAAGGATCGTTGAATGAATTGGATGTAACTCAAGGATTATTATCTTGAGTATTATGAAACAATACCATTGAATGATCTTTTATATCATTTCAACAAATTTCTGTCGGTAACTTCATCAATGGAAATACTTTGGGAGATTTTTGAAAATCTTTTAACACACATGGCGATCTTTAAGTCAATTTAAATGTCCCTGTTTGCTGAGTAAGGTGTTTGTGTATTGTTACCCAAAGAAAAAAAACACTTGAGTAACGCCCAGGATTGGAAAGCACTAGACGACATGGCAGTACAAGGAATAACAGTGCTGGAATCCATAAATCTGGTTCCTTTCTCCTTTATATCCCTTCCACTTTTCTGGGAATCACTCAACAGTTTTCTATGGCAGGGCTTTTCAACCAGTGGTACGGGTACAACCTGTGGTAAATTGGCACCTGACAGGTGGTACGCGACCATCCTAGACAAGTAGCGGGGGAAGGGAATGCGCTGAACTGGTGGCAGCACCGCACAAGCCTGAGCGAGAGATGGCTGGAGCTGCAGGGCTGTCAGAGCTCAGCGGAAGCGCCAGGATCAGCACCAGGCTCCAACTAGAGCTCTGCACTGATCCTGGCGCTTCTGAGCCCTAAAGAAGCGCAGATCAGCTGGAATGTTGCAGTCTCTCCAGGGTCTTGTGATTTACATTCAGATGGTTGGCAACTGATTCATATTTATGATGGTCAGTGTCCCAGGGTCATGTGAAGTGACCAAAACCTGCTGCAACCACCCAGAGATGGGGGGGGAATAAAAACCAAACACCCCCACCCCACCCCCGCTGCCAATCCTCAACAGAAATGCTCACAATGAAAACCTCGGACAGGAGAAAGAGCACCATCGGGTGGGCAGGCAGGTGTCTTGCTCAGCTGACACTTTTTTCAGTGCCATTGTAACTTCGAACAGTCACTAAGCGAACTGTTGTAAGTCGAGGACCACCTGTACTTTATCACTTTTTTCCTTTTTTTTTTTTTTTGGTCATCAAGTTTTTGACACCTTGCTAGGCGACTGGTGGTACTTGGATATTGCCATATCCTAAAAGCGGTACAATGGGTGAAAAGGTTGAAAAGCCCTGACCTATGGCATAAGTTTGCAAGAGTTTGATTTTGTCAGTGGGCCAATAGCTGCAGTCATGAAAATCACTGTGGCTCTTTCCTAAGTATCTAGAAAGCTCATGGACTAAACATGGAATCAACTGAGCAAAATATATTTCTTATACTTCCTTAAATATAATACCGGTAATAATAATAATAATAATAATAATAATAATAATAATAATAATAATAATAATAATAGTAATAATAATAATAATAATAATATAATAATAATATAGTAGTAGTAGTAGTAGTAGTAGTAGTAGTAGTAGTAAAGTTGGAAGGGACCTTGGAGGTCACCTAGTCCAACCCCCTGCTCAGGCAGGAAACCCTATACCATTTCAGACAAATGGCTGTCCAGTCTCTTCTTGAAAATTTCCAGTGTTGGAGCATTCACCGCTTCTGGAGGCAGGTTGTTCCACTGGTTAATTGTTCTAACTGTCAGGAAGTTTCTCCTTAGTTCTAGGTTGCTTCTCTCCTTGATTAGTTTCCATCTGTTGCTTCTTGTCCTGCCTTCAGGCGGTTTGGAGAATAGCTTGACTCCCTCTTCTTTGTGGCAGCCCCTCAGATATTGGAACACTGCTATCATGTCCCCCCTCGTCCTTCTCTTCATTAAACTAGACATACCCAATTCCAGCAGCCGTTCCTCATATGTTTTAGCCTCCAGTCCCCTAATCATCTTTGTTGCTCTTCTCTATTCTCTTTCTAGAGTCTCAACATCTTTTTTACATCGTGGTGATCAAAACTGGATGCAGTATTCCAGGTGTGGCCTTACCCAGGCATTGTAAAGTGGTATTAACACTTCATGTGATCTTGATTCTATCCCTCTGTTAATGCAGCCTAGCACTGTGTTGGCCTTTTTGACAGCTGCAGCACACTGCTGGCTCATATGTAGGTGATTGTCCACCTAAATCATTCTCTTTTTCCTCAGATTCCCTACTGCATCAAAATCAGACAACTTTCTGCCATATCATGTAATTCAGGGGTCCCCAACTTTGTCAACTTTAAGACTTGTGCACTTCAACGCCCAGAATTCCACAGGTCTTAAATTTGCCAAGGTTGGGGACCCCTGATGTAGTTCATCTCAATGTTTCATCTAGAGCAGGGTTCTTCAAACTTGGCCCTTTTATGACTTGTGGACTTCAACTCCCAGAATTCCTCAGCTAGACATGCTGGCTGAGGAATTATGGGAGTTGAAGTCCACAAGTCATAAAAGGGCTAAGTTTGACGAGCCCTGATCTAGGGTGACACATCTCTGAAATTCCAGAATAAATTATCTCTAGTGATGACCACCTTGTGGTGTTTCATTACATTCTTTGCAGCTGTCCACACTGGGTATATAATTTGCTTCTACCCAAACAGAATAGCTTGAAGGGAATAAAATATAATTGCACAGATCTAAAAAGTTAGACGGTGATGGTTTTCCTCCCCTCAAATCACATTGGGTGGAAACAGGAAATTCAATAAACTTCCACTGTATTCATTTCTAATTCCCCCATCCTTGATTTTAAGTCCATGTTGTCTTGTATTATCCACATAATTAAGTGAAATTGTTTTAAAAGCTGCTTGAAAATGCCTGGGGTAAGAATTCTCAGTTAATTGTTACCTAAGTTGACCATTACCCTTATTAATGATAAAGCAGCCTGTTTCCATGTACCATGTAGCACTTTTCAAAAAAAAAAAATTAAAAGAAAATAATCTGATAACTACAGAGACTGATATCTTAATTAGCAGTTGTATTAATTAGGTATTGCTTGCCTGCCTCTGGCTGAAGTGGATTTCTAATTGAAGCAAAATAGAATCAGGAATTCGTGCCTCCTGGAGAGAATAATTTTACATTATAAATAGTAATGGGACGAAGTCAATTCAGAAGCGCAAACGAACAATATGCAATAGACTAGACACAGTAGTTAGACCATATATAAGAGAAACACCAACCAAACAAAAGGTACTCGGAGTATACTTGAAGGGGGAAGGGAGGAGGAAAGAACGTTTACTAAAACAGATGTTTACAAAGATTAATACCTAATGTTGTATGCTATATCCTAGGATGATTGTTTAGCAATAGGATCTTTGGTTTAATGTTGATCACATTAATATGGAACCAGATAAGAGAAACACCAATCAAACAAAGGGTAACAGGAGTATAGTTGAGGCTAGACGCGAAGGGTGGAAAAAGGCTTACTAAATCAGACGTTTTCAATGACTAACACTTAGTATTGTATATCAGGTGCCATGATGATTGCTGCACAATATGCTTTTATGTCCAATGTTGATTGTTTTAATAAAAGAATTTTATATTAAAAAAAAATATTGAGACTAAAGCTTTTGTACCTGTGGCCCCACATTATATACAGCTTCAATTATCCTAATGTTGTTGTTAGTTGCAAAGTCGTGTCCGACCCATCGCAACACCATAGACAATGTTCCTCCAGGCCTTCCTGTCCTTTACCACCTTCTGAGTCCATTGAAGCTCACGCCTACTGCTTCAGTGACTCCATCCAGCCACCTCATTCTCTGTCGTCCCCTTCTTCTCCTGCCCTGTATCTTTCCCAGCATTAAGCCCTTCTCTGCTGAGTCCTTCCTTCTCATAATTATCCTAATAAACTGGTCTAATTTTCTTTAAAATAAGGCTTGTTGTAGAGAAAAATAGGATGAAGCAGTTCGTTTAAGAGGTGACTTGATCGAAGTGTATAACATCATGCATGGGATAGAAAATGTGGATAGAGAAAAATTCTTTTCTCTATCACACAATACCAGGACAAGGGGGCACTCCCTAAAGCTTATAGCTAAGAAAGTGAGGACAAATAAAGGGAAATATTTCTTCACCCAGAGGGTCGTTGATTTATGGAATTCACTTCCTGAAGGGGTCGTGACAGCTGTCAGCCTTGACAGCTTCAAGGCAGGGCTAGATAGATTCATGGATGCCAAGTGTATTGGTGGTTATTAAAACGGATGTCCATGTGCCGCCTCTATGTTGGTTGAGGCAGGCAGGATTCCCTTGAGTACCATTTGTTGGGGGTCAAGGGAAAGGGAGGGTTTTGCCTTCTCTTTCTGCTCAAGATCCCCATGTACAATTGGTGGGCCACTGTGTGACACAGAATGCTGGACTCGATGGGCTTTGGCCTGATTCAGCATGGCTCTTCTTATGTTCTTATGTTCTTACTGCGTTATTTGTAAAAACAATAAAGGTTGATATAAATAAATAAACAAACAGGTAGTCCTTGTTGTGCAACAGTTTGTTTAGTGACTGTTCAAATTTACAATGGCACTGAAAAGTGACTTAGCGATTGTTTTTCACACTTATGACCATTGTAGCATCCCCGTAGTCATGTGTTCCAAATTCAGATGCTTGGCAACTGGTTCATTTTTATGCCGGTCTCGGTGGTCCGGGGTCATGTTATCCCCTTTTGCGACTTTCTGACAAGCCAAGTCAATGGGGAAGCCAGGTCCTCTTAACAACCGTGTTGCTAACTTAACAACTGCACTGATTCGCTTAACAACTATGCTATGGTAAGAAGTGGTAAAATGGGGCAACACTCGCTTAACAAATGTCTCACTTAGCAACATAAATTTTGGGCTCCATTGTGGACGTAAGTTGAGGACTACCTGTATCTGGGTTGTGAAGTCTTAATCTCTGCTGCCATCTAGTGACCAAATGAATCTTTATAGCTCAAATCTGAGGTTTTCGTTATCTGTGTGCATGCCTTTGAGTCAGTGTTTCCTGGCAGGTATCTGGACAAGTCCCTGCAGTTTTCCTGTTAAGATTTCAGAAGTGGCTTGCCATTGCCTCAGTCCTAGGGCTGAGTGAGAGTGACTGGCCCAAGGGCACCCAGCTGACTTCAAGCCTAATCTGTATTAAAACTCATGGTCTCATAGTTTGTAGCCTGGCACCTTTACCACTACACCAGGGGTAGGCAACCTTGGATCTTTTATGACTCGTGGACTTCAACTCCCATGCTGGCTCAGGAATTCTGGGAGTTGAAGTCCACGAGTCATAAAAGAGCCAAGGTTGCCTACCCCTGTACTACACCAAACTGGCTTTTAGATCTGGTAGCCCTGCTCTAAAATACAAGCAATGTCAGCCTCCCCTTCATCATATTTGTGCTACATTTAATCAAAATGATGTTAATTAATTGTGGGGTTGTTCATTTGTTAGGTTTTAACCCTGACTTTATTACTTTATTGGGTACTTTTCAAACCCAGAGACGCCAATAACCACTGTATTACTCTTTGGCTTTAGTCATCCTTCCAGTTGGCCAACAAAGGGTTTGATGTCATAATTGCTTGTATTTGCATATGGTCGGGAAGGATGGATGCCTCATAGATACAGATTATGAAGTTCTCCAGGTGCCATGTCACAAGGCAGTTGCATTTGTCCAGCCAGCCAGTCACACCTGTTCTTCACCGAATACAATTCCCAGAGGTGGCAAGAGGACAGACGCCGTTGTCCCTAAGCCCCAGAGCTGGCAGCGAGAAACAAAAGGAAAATGGCTGCTGCCCAAAAGGGAAAGAAGAAGTCTCAGCCTCAGAAGAAAGCACAGCAGCTTCCAGGAGGGAAGACCCCACGCAAGATAATACAACCCAAGGAGAAGAAACCAGAGCTGAGACAAAGCAAACGGGACCCCAAAACACCAGTTCTGAGGTCGGGGAATAAGAGGAAGGAGACGGGACAGGCGTCCGGTTTGCCTGCGCCTAAGATGTCTCAAGTGGGTCACCAAAGGAAAGCTCGCTTGCCCATGAAGGGCGGTAGGAAGGCAGCTTCCTCCACCAGGAGCGGTGCCAGCCGACGGGCCTCCTCCAAAGCTAACAGGACAAAAGTTGGCCGGAATCTTTGCTTCTTCAGTTCCAAAGACCTTCAGTATGAAGTGAATGAGTTGATGCGCAAGGAACTGACTGCACGCATGTTTTCCAGCAACCCGTGTGGCCACCATTGACCAAGCCATACCTCTTTCTTCTTGGGGCCTGCTGAAGCAGACACTCAAGGGGAGAAGGAAGAGAAGCGGCCACTGGCCCGAGCGAAATCCCATCTGAGAAGATCTGACATTTCCATTTAAGGTGCCTAGAAACCCAACCATCCCTTAAGCCTCTAGAAAATTATTTTGTTGAGTTGCAGCCATCCTTAGAACTCATGGTAATCTTCCCCTAAATGCAAGAGAAGCACATCTTCAGAGAAAAAAAAAGTTCAACCTATAGAGAAGGTCCTTCTTTTGACTGAAAAAAAAAATCCTTTTGCTTTAAGGACCCTTGGATTTTCAAGCGTTATAATATGATTTTTTTTTCAAGAAAGGAAACGCTGTGAGTTATTTTCATGCTAATAAAATGGGATTTTAGAATGAGTCCTTTTACGTCTTTATTTAGCTCTCCACCAATAAAACATACGAGTTCCTGCTGCAGACATGGCCTATGGTTTATCATATTCTTTCTCTCATCTTCTAAGAAAATATTCAGGGTAATAATGCATTGTGCATAGTGAGAACGTAATTAAAAAATAAGCTGACATTTATTCCTCACTATATTAAGGATTTCTATTACCAAATAATCTCCCAGACTCTGAAGTATACATTGTGAATAGGACCGCTAAATTTGCAATTAAGGCAATTGAGCTAAGAACCTGTTATTATAACAACAGACTGGGGTATCCTGTAAAGCAGTGTTTCTCAACCTTGACAATTTTAAGGCATGTCACCTCGAGGATCGACTACTGCAACGCTCTCTACATGGGGCTACCCTTGAAGAGTGTTCGGAGACTACAATTAGTGCAGAATGCAGCTGCGCGAGCGGTTGTGGGCCTGCCCTGTCGTGCCCACATTTCGTCAACTCTCCGCATGCTGCATTGGCTGCCTATTGGTCTCCGAGCGCAATTCAAAGTGTTGGTTATTACCTATAAAGCCCTTTATGGCATGGGACCAGGATACTTACGGGACCGTCTTCTGCCACATACTTCCCTACGACCGGTGAGAGCACACAGGGTCGGCCTCCTCTGGGTCCCATCAGCGAAACAATGTTGGCTGGCGGGCCCTAGGGGGAGGGCTTTCTCTGTTGTGGCGCCCGCCCTCTGGAACCAACTGCCTCCTGAAGTCCGTGTTTCTACCACGCTCCTGGCCTTCCGTAAAAACCTTAAAACTTACCTCTGCCGGCAGGCCTGGGGATGATTGTGGATTGAATGGTGAAATGAGTGGGTGTTAGTTTGTTTTTAGATATTTTTGTTTGGACTTGTATTGAAATTTGATGTTTTATATACATGTTGTTAGCCGCTACGAGTCTCCGGAGAGGAGCGGCATACAAGCCCGAATTAAAAAAAATTAAAAAAAATGTGGACTTCAACTCCCAGAATTCCACAGCCAGCAATGCTGGCTGTGGAATTCTGGGAGTTGAAGTCCACATGCCTTAAAATTGTCAAGGTTGAGAAACACTGCTGTAAAGGTAATGTATTGATTCTTTGCATTTATCACATACGTATTTTATTACTGTATTTTCTTTTATCTATTTACCCTGGAATTAGATTCTGTTATTTTTTATATATAGTCATAGGGACTAATCAATAAACTATGTATTAAATAGTTAAATAAAATACATTATAAAATACTAAAAAAGCTAAAGTATCTTCAGGACAAACTTTTTAGTTTAACCAAACAGAACATGCTGGGGAAAGCTGAGCTTTTCTTTTACAAACAGCCATGGTCTAATTTTACAAAATAGATTATTTCAGATATGCACATTGTCTCTCCTATGCCTGGCTGAAGTAGTACAAGATCACCAAACCTTATAGGATTTTTATGTAATCTCAGTTTCCAGCTATCATTCATTCTCAAGACAATGCACCAAGAGTTCACCCATTCTCACTTCTGACCTTTCAAGATCTTTTACAGGAACTGCAGTATCTCCTACAATTTAGTAATCTTGCCATATTTCCACCATTTCTTTTATTTTTGAAGATCACACCCAGTAATTCTGTGAACCCACAGGTGTCATCTTGGAGCATTGTGAAGGCCTGAGCAAATGCATTCTATGTGGTTGTCTCCTAATGTTTGTCACAATCGTTTAGTTTTATTGTGCTAGAGAGATTTTTGCCACTTTTTGACCAAGATCTGGGCTGAGGCCAATAGGCAATGCCTTATCTACCCAAGAATGGCGTTCGTTGTTTCTTAAACTTGATGATTTTAAGATGTGTGGACTTCAACAAACTAGTCAGCTTATGCTTGAATCAAATGATCCTCATCATCCTTGCCTTGATATCAAGCAATAAAAATCTATCAACAACATTGAGAGGGAAGAAAGAGTGAAAGAGGGGAGAAGGAAGTAGGAAGGTTGGAGGAGAAGAGGAGAAGTGGAGAGAAAGGGAAGGAGAGAGGTGGAGGAAGAGGGAAGTAGGAAGAGAAGAAAGGTAGAAAGAAGGTAGAGAAGAAAGAGGGTAGATGTGGTGAAGGGGGAAATGGGCGAGCAACCCCAAAAGTTATGTGCAGGTATTTATCTCATTTTATTTATTGAATATATGAATCTTAAAGAATGTATGCTAACATCTTATAAATATTATGGTATATGTATCGGGGAGAGTTTTGGAATGAAACTGATAAAGTCTTAAAATAGGTTTAACAGAAATTCATGACAAATGGAACATATTAAATTTATATGTTTTTGGTTTTTTTCTCTCTCTTTTTTTCTTTCTGTCTTGTGTGGGAGAGGGAAATAGAAAGATGATAAGTGAATGTATTAAGTTGAGTTGTTTATGTATGTTTTTATTCTGGAATTTTTGTTCACCCAATCACCACGGTGTGTTTTAAGCATTTATTGTTAAAATCATAAAATCAATAAAATATATTAGCAAAAAAAAAATCTATCAACAACAAATTGTGCTATCTGTGCTTGTTATGATACCCAGAATCTGATGTTTATATCAGAATCAAACCTGACTGAGGCTAACAAATAGACAAATGAGCCTAATCTTCCTATTTGTGGTTTCAGGTATTATGGCTGTTGTTAAATTGTTGCTGATTTTAACCTTTGTATACCACTAGACTTGTTTTTTGTGTGATAGGTGGTCATATAAATTGCTTAAATAAATAAATTCTGAAAAATATTCGAAATACCAGTTTGTGCAGATAATAATAATGATAATGATGATGATAATGATGATGATAATGATAATGATAATAATAATAATAATAATAGTAATAATGTTGGAAGGGACCTTGGAGGTCATCTAGTCCAATCCCCTGCTCGGGCAGGAAACCCTCTACCATTTCAGACAAGTGAATTGCTTCCTATACTGCTTTCTTCCTACAGCAAATACCAGCTTCGAAGTCATGATATTCAATGGAACTATAAAATGGAGGTAGAATTAAACACTCATTTCCCCACACAATGGATCTAATATAGATGGGAGGAGGGGATGTTTGTTCTTTAAAACACATCTGAAATATAAAGTGGCCTTTGGCTATCAGCACATGATGTCACATCCATCACAAACAGCATCATCTTATATGCTCCAGTTATTCTAAACTGCTAAAGTATGGTGACACATGGACTTCCCTATCTAATAAGCAGTTACATGGAAGACAGGGCTTGCCAGAAGTGAAGCAAACAAAATAACAACTTTTTTTTAAAAAAAACAATTAAGTCTTATGTCAATGGGATTTAGTTTAAAATATAAACTATTATATTATCTAGTTAAGGGAAATTTATACATACTATATGTTATAACTTCAAAATAGAAAGAAAGAAAAGGAAGGAAGGGAGGGAGGGAGGGAGGGAGGAAGGAAGAAAGAAAGAAAAAAGAGAAAGAAAGAAAAAAAGAAAGAAAGAAAGAAAGAAAGAAAAAGAAAGAAAGAAAGAAAGAAAGAAAGAAAGAAAGAAAGAAAGAAAGAAAGAAAGAAAGAAAGAAAGAAAGAAAGAAAGAAAGAAAGTAAGTCTTGGGCAATTATCCCAAATATTCCAAGAAATTTGATCTATTATTATATTAAATGATATTATATTCAATACATGATTTGTATGCCTTTTGGTCATAGACCGGGCAACTCACAACAATCAAGATAAAACAAGCATAAACATAAAAATCAGCAACAGCAAAATCTGTCAATAAACATAACATTAACATACATACAATTAAAACATGGCTCAAACATCTCCTTCTTTGACTTTTTCTTTTAAAAAGGTTGACAGACAAAATCAGCAGCCTATTGATGGCTATCAGAAATGGAATATTCCTTCCGTGTTGGCCATCCTTTATGAGTGAAAATGTCACAATTGTTATTTTTTTCAATTAAATCCAGACACCAAACTTAATATATCTAAGCTTATACAGTACTAGGGTGCACCGGATGTAAACTTATGTTCATAATCTGTGAATTTCAGTCCAAACTGCACTTATAATAGGACACATCTACAAAGAATGTTCCAGCTCCAGAATTACATTTCCATCAACAGGATGACTGCATCTAACATTTCCTAAACATTGTGGAAGTGTTGTAATTAATCCTTTATAAATACAAGTTTATATGGGAGTTTGCCGAAGAAGAGGTAAGATGTTTTCCCATTGTCATATGTGAAAAAGTTCCACAACTTTAAGAAGGGAGCATAGGTTAACGGTCAGCACTTGATTTTTATGCAGAAGGACCTACAATTCAGTCTTCAACATCTCCAGATTGGCCTGGAAAAAACTTACAAATGACTTTACTGGAGTCATTAAGAACATGGAGAATATGGAGTATGAATTATTTGGCTTTGACATTAAGTGTATATAGGGACTGGAGGCTAAAACATACAAGGAACGGTTGCTGGATTTGGGTATATCTAGTCTAATGAAGAGAAGGACGAGAGGGGGGACATGATAGCAGTGTTCCAATATCTCAGGGGCTGCCACAAAGAAGAGGGATAGGCAGGTGATGATGATGATGATGTACCAATCAAAAAGAAAAGAAAAGAAAAGAAAAGAAAAAAGAAGAAGTCAAGTTCTCCATCTGACTTTGGGGGTGCAATCTTTGAACATAGAAGAACAGAGTTGGAAGGGACCTTGGACAACTTCTAGTCCAGCGGTCCCAACCTTTGCAGCTTGGTGGGCCAGCTGGGGGGGGAAGAGGGGAACTGGGCTGCATGGAGCCCATGCAGCTCCACTTGTGCAAGAGAGAAGAGAATCCTATGGCAGGGGTTCTCAACCTTGGCAACTTCAAGACTTGTGGACTTCAACTCCCAGAAGTTGGCTGAGGAATTCTGGGAGTTGAAGTCCACAAGTCTTGAAGTTGCCAAGGTTGAGAACCCCTGGCCTATGGGATGTAATTTTGGGCTCCTTCAGGCTTCCTCACACCAAAAGCTTTTGCAAAGGGACTGAAGGTCTGAAGCAGTGCGAGATCGCTCTCCCGAAGTCTTTCGTCCCTTTGCAAAAGCTTTTGGCACAGAGAAGAGAATCCTTTGGGAGGTCGGTCTCCTGCTCCCTCAGACTCACCAAGGCTGCCGACACCCCAAAAGTGGATTGGGTGCCCTGCTCAGACAGCCTCGGAGAGTCAGCAAAGCTGAGCATGATGCGCTTCTTCCACTCAGGCTCTACTGTCACCACTCTGCTTTTGGAGCATCGGGATCAAGTGGGATAGAGAAAAGAAGAAATAGAACCACCAAGAGAGAGGGGGGGAGGAAGAGAGAGAGGGAGAGGGAGGGGGAGAGGGAGAGGGAGAGGGAGAAGGAGAGAGAGAGAGAGAGAGAGAGAGAGAGAGAGAGAGAGAGAGAGAGAGAGAGAGAGAGAGAGAGAGAGAGAGAGAGAGAGAGAGAGATTAGCTGGAGGTGCCATCCAGATATTCAGATTTATTGGACCAGGTCATCACGTCTATTTAAAATGGCTGTTTGTAATGTTTTCTTAGTTTTAAAATTAAAAAAAAATTACACATTGTGTGAACAATTGCTTCAGTGTTGATAGATTTGCGGAATTATTCCAGACATGGATACTCTGATTAAAACATTTTTTCGTGAATTATTCATTGTCTAACCTGTGTGATCAAGCCAAATTTTTTTAACAAAGACTATGGACAGTGGTCTGTTAAATTAAGAACAACTGGCTCACTATATAACTAGAGAATGTATACTATTTCCTATGTAAATATATGGATAACCTGTAATTAAAATGGAAGTATTATTGTAAATAACTGCAAAAACAAAAGATGAATCTCCTCCTTCTTGCTAGATTTCTAAAACACCAGAAAGGTACAAAAAAGCTTCTTAGGGATCCAGGATGATGATGATGCTCAGGTGATGTCAGAAATATTCCTGTATTATGGTGCTCTCTGAGCTTGTTTGTTTTCCTGTTGATGTTTTATTACTAGTACTTATTAGCACTGATGATGTTACCTAGTTTAGTACTGAAACGTCAATAAAACAATCAAGCTGAGAGAACCTCAAGAACTCCACAGGTCAACCCTGAGTTACAAATATTCTGATCAATATTCCTGTATACTTGGAGTTTTTCTGGAAATACTGGGTATAAACCTCCGAAATAGTTACTCCTTTTTTGTATCTTGTTGTGTTTTATTTGACATTTATTTGTTATAATAAATGAGCCAAGAGCCATGGTGGCACAGTGGTTAGAATGCAGTATTGCAAGCTAACTCTGCCCACTGTCAAGAGTTCAATCCTGACCAACTCAATATTGACTCAGCTTTCCATACTTTTGAGAGGGATAAAATGAGGGCCCAGATTGTTGGGGGCAATATGCTGACTATGTAAACCACTTAGAGCAGGCTGTAAAGCACTATGAAGCAGGTATATAAGTCTAAATGCTATTGCCATTGCTATTATTAGCAGCTCTGAATGGGTTATCAGCACTTAATACACGTGATCCAAATAATTGTGTAGATAAATATGTCCTAACAAAGAAGGAAGGGCTCAGGTCAGGCAAATACGGATGCGTTTCCTGACTTCCACACCCTACAATTCCAACATAAGGATATGGACAAATAGACAATGTAAGGGGCTATGGAGAGCATGTAAGTCTATCTCCATTTCTCCTATCCATACATGGCTGAGATGGCCATCTTTATCAACTGCTGAGAATATTGGAGAAGTAATCATGATGCATTGGAAACATATTGGAA
Source organism: Bothrops alternatus (assembly GCA_034064705.1). NCBI lineage: Eukaryota > Metazoa > Chordata > Lepidosauria > Squamata > Viperidae > Bothrops > Bothrops alternatus. The sequence continues at coordinate 7,742,938 of JARGCV010000174.1, read as the reverse complement.
GGTACGAGGTTGGGCTGAGTTGAGTTGATCTTATTTATTTATTTATGGGGTTTTTCGATTGCCTCCATCCAGACTCTAAGTTGAGAGGTACATCCTTACCTCTTCTGCCTTGACATCTCAGTGCCTTCTTACCAAGCCTGGAAGAAATCTCATTCGCTGCCTTTGTTATCCTAGGCATTCTTGAGGTAGCAGGTAATAAGGTAGTGGTGAGTTTTTATAAAGACCAGGGCTATATACAGAAAAATAATAATAGGACACTTCAGGAACAGGTTTGTCATTTCCAGAAACACCCATAATTCAATTCAACTTGGCTTCATTCCAATTTGGCTATTAATCATGCTGTTAATTTTTCTCTCTGTAATTAACTGCATGGGACTAACCTACACTGCAATTTAATATATCTGGACAATATTTTTTTCTGTCTCTCTCTCTCTTTCTTTTTTTCAATTCTCCCTTTTTCGTTAGCTGAAGGAAGATGCCAAAAATCCAGATTTACAAGTGTATTTCCGGTCCTTTCCTGTTTCAATGCATATATATGCATATTTTGATAAAATATGACAAATGTTTCCTGCGATTAGGCACTTATTTTCTTGCACGGTATTGCTAAATTAGGAAAGAATTGGCTGTTGCAATCACTTATATAAAAGAGTTGCAAATATTACAGGAGACTTGCCAGAAATTGACCACTCAGCCCAAGTCCTCTGCTCTCTGCTCTACGGTGCTACTATGGAGAACAAATGGGAATGCCTCAAGGACCCGCCCTGGATTCTCTGTATGTTTACCGTCTTGTTCCTCTGCACAGCAGGTAAGAATCTTTGTCACGTGTTATTTGGATCAAGCCAGTGGTGGGATTCAAATATGTGAACAACCGGTTCTGTGTGGATGCTGCTTCCGGAAGTCCATTCTGGGCCTGGGCAACAAAAAATTAGTTAGCGGTTCTGCCGAACTGGTGCAAACCAGCTGAATCCCACCACTGGATCAAGCCATCTGGAGATCAGATTTTGCCAAAAATTGAGGAACTTTTCAAAGTTTCAATATCACTGGGCAAAATTATACACGCAGCTTGAGTTTTCACTATCAATCGTGAAAATAGTGTCCCTTCATTGTTGGCAAGATCTAATGTTTCTTCACATGGAATCAGAATCTGGATGAAAACAAAGCATCCTGTCATACTGCATCAGAGTCTGGTTTGGAAGCATCACTACTTCAGACAGGAAGGCAGTGGAGAGAGTGGTGAGGATGGCAGAAAAGATTATTGTCAGTTCCCTCCCTCCCATCCAGGATGTAGCATAGAAGCGTTGCTTGAGCAGGGCCCACAGGATTGTCTGGGACGCTAGACATCCTCTTCATGACCTGTTTTCCTCATTACCTTCTGGGTGGAGGCTCCATGGTATCCGAAGCAGAACATCCAGATTCAGTCACAGTTTTGTTCCATGCAGTATTAATCTTGTGAACTCTCAAGCTTCCTCTTTCCGCTATGTATTCAAGATGAACAGTGATTAATATTTATATCTTATTTATATGTAAGGGTGTAGATGTATACGTATGTTGTATTTAGCATGTTTATATGTGTTATGTACGGGCAACAGAATTTTATTTTTAATGTGTGCCAGTGTGCCCGCAGTAAAAAAAAAAAGACAATAAAGGTTAGCTTATCTTAAAATACAGCTGTAAAAGGGTGGGAAGTTAAGAATTTCCCACAGAAAAAAAAGGTTCATGGTAAATTGAGCCATCTTGCCTGAATCTTTCCCTGCCTGAATTTATGAATTTATGACAATTGAAATTGCATTAACTTGGCAAAATGGATGCATTTGCTGAAATGTGCATTTCTGTTCCATAGCTTACAGAACATGGGCTGGCAAAAGGGCTATCTTATTGGAAATAAGCCTCAGCCTTTAGTGCCAAATGAAATAATGGGAGGTATTGGGAGTTGTTAGAAACAATCACCACAGAATCTCAGTTGGGGAGCGGTTGCTGAATAACAACAACAACAACAACAACAGCAACAATAATAATAATAATAAAGTTGAAGGGACCTTGGAGGTCATCAACTCCAATCCCCTGCTCAGGCAGGTAACCCTATACTGGCTGTCCAGTCTCTTCTTAAAAACTTCCAGTGTTGGAGCATTCACCGCTTCTGGAGGCAGGTTGTTCCACTGGTTAATTGTTCTAACTGTCAGGAAGTTTCTCCTTAGTTCTAGGTTGCTTCTCTCTTTAGTTAGTTTCCACCCATTGCTCCTTGTCCTGCCTTCAGGCGCCTTGGAAAATAGCTTGACTCCCTCTTCTTTGTGGCAGCCCCTGAGATATTGGAACACTGCTATCATGTCCCCCCTCGTCCTTCTCTTCGTTAAACTAGACATACCCAATTCCAGCAAACTCTCTTTCTGTAGATCTGTGCAGAAGACCCCTCACCTCGTCTTCAAGCACCTTAAACTCTATGAAAAGCATAGGCTGTTCATTTCTTTCAAGCTATCATGGTCAAGGGGGGGGGGTCTTGTAATTAGATATTTCCTCAGGTCGCTTGGACGTTGACCTTTCTGCTATACAAAATTTCAGGATGCTCCTTCCATCTTTGGTCTTCTTCTCTGAATCAGTCACTCCCAGATATCATACCATACTAATAAATCAAAATCAAAAGGCTAAAAATCAAATCAAAATTTTATTTGTGGTCCAAGACAAAACACGATGCTTAAAATCAATACTCGATACTTGAGAACACAATAATGATGAGTAGTGTCGATTTAGGACAAATGATATTCATCCCATTTTTCTTGTCTTTTCCATTTTCCAGGTTCTCACCATCCACACCCAGCCACAGGCTGTGAGGACAACCCTCCTCAGGGCTTTGCTGGGCTTCAGATGATTAATGCCACTCCTGCAACTTTGACTCCAGAAGCTATCCATAAAAAGATAACTTGCCCAACAAAGAGTACAACCCCCAGTTCAACAACCACAATAAATGCCAATGAAACTTATAACGCCACAGAAAATGCACCAGAAGCCACTAATTTACCCTTCTACACCTCACCTAATAGCACTGGTAAGTCACTTAAATCGGTCTGAGTTGGAATGATTGAAAATTCATTTTTGAAAGTGATGCAAAGAATGTAGCATTGTTCTTCCAGTGGAAAGAGGACTTCTAAATGGCATGGTTCAAATGATGGATGCAATTCTCACAAAACTCTCAGTTCCTTACAAACTACATGCCGCCATGGAGAAATATCAGACCTCATCTTTCTTCCTAGTCTGCAAGTTCTCGTTCTACATCATCAGGATCGAATAATTTGAATAATGATTCATGTGAACGTAGTCTGCAATATGTTGAACAGTATATACTCAGTGAATAGTTAACACTGAAGAGGGAGTAAGTCAAGGATGTATAGCAGGGGTCTTCAAACTTGGCCCTTTTATGACTTGTGGACTTCAACTCCCAGAATTCCTCAGCCAGCATGCCTGGGAGTTGAAGTCCACAAGTCATAAAATTCTGGGAGTTGAAGTCCACAAGTCATAAAAGGGCCAAGTTTGAAGACCCCTGATGTATAGTATCCTTTCTGTTGTTGAATTTATCAGGAAATTGGTAGTGAGATGAAGAGGTGTTTCAGTTGAAGACATATACATGCCAATTTAGTTATCCTTATCAGAGAAAACAGAGTGAATGATTGCAAGTTGTTAATAAGTGGAAAAAACTAGCAAATGGATAAATTTGTAGGCTTCTGTAGAACATTTACCATAGAGGAAAATGGATGGAGAAAGTTTAAGATGCAGAGATTCTGGTAGAAAGTTTGTAGGTAGTACTGTAAGCAGTTGAAAGAAGCAAAAGAACAGTAAATAAATATGTACTTCTATTCAGTTATATGAAAGTTAGAAATGGGTATGTGGGGAAAAAACAAAAAGTAAGTACAATGTCATAAGAATGGGCTACTTAGGATAATCTTAGAAGAGACAAGAAAAAAGAAGGAATGAGTCAACATACTTGTAGAAGAAGACAAAGAAAGTTGTAGCTGGATATTAATAAGAATTTGAAAAGGAGAGAGATGAGAAGTCTAAAGAGCAATAAGTATGAAGCTGCGTATGAATATTCTGGAAAATGGCTTGCAAATGTAGAAAGGCATGGAGACGTTTGAGGCCTAAATTTGGTATAAAATAGTTTTAGCTGTATTTCTTTTCTAGACAACTTTAATTTGCTTGGAGTACTGTTTATGACTTTTTTTCCCATTTCACATATCACTCACTGAAAGCACATAAATGCTTTCACCCATTGTATTGCAGAAGTGATGTGTATGTATTCTATTCCAAGCATTATCTTTTAGATGCTTACAAAATGACTACTACATAACTTGGTGCAAAATCTTACCTATTCTTGCCATGAGTTGACTGTATCCATTTGTCCATCGTCAATCTTTTTGGCTCTTCCCCAGGCAGTTATTTTAAATATTGCAAGCAGGAGGTCTGGGTCTCAAAACTCAGCATTCTGAATTTATTCTGGCTAGAGATTCCTTCACCTGCTGCTTGGGTCCATTTGGCCACAGCTGAACGGTCAACCGGTCCGAGGTTTCTTTTGTGAAACAAACTGAGCTGAAGCATAAACTGAGCTCTACCTTTTCTCTGTGATTGGTTAAGATTTTGCTAAGTAGAAGAACCTCCTTGAGCTTCTCCTTCTATAGACATCCTCCAAGGTCCTTATTTTTAGTCTCCTACAGAAATCACAGGGACGGCATAGTGGCTCAACAGTTAAGGTGCTGGGCTTTGTGGGCTGTAAAGCTGACAGCCCTGGTTTGAGACCCCAGCACCATGCAACAGGGGTGAGTTCCTGTCCTTGGCCCAGCTCCTGCCAACCTAGCAGTTCAAAAGCATGCAAATGCAAGTAGATAAATAGGTACCATTTTAGTGGGAAGGCAATAGCACTTCATGAAGTCCTGCTGGCCTCATGACTCCGGCTCAATGGCCTTGAAATGGAGATGAGCACGGCCTCCAATGACTAGTGGAGTAAAATCTGCAGGGATTCCATGACTTTTTTTTATAGAAAATCACCAGATATCAGTGATTTTTTAACCTGCTTGATTGTCTCCTTCCTTTGTAAAGCTATTCTACTATATTCCTCCTAGGTCAGGGGTCAGCAACCTTGGCTCTTTTATGACTCGTGGACTTCAACTCCCAGAATTCCTGAGCCAACATGGCTCAGCTTGGAAACCTCTCCCTTTCCCCTCAGCATGGCTGGCTCAGGAATTCTGGGAGTTGAAGTCCATGAGTCACAAAAGAGCCAAGGTTGCCTATCCCTGTCCTTTTCTCTAAGTTTGTTCTTTTAAAGTTCCAGCTTAGTTATCCTACTGAGCACTTCATCATTATTGACTAATTCTGTGAAAACTGGAAGGCAGCAGAGTCACCTTGTAGTAGGCGAGATGGTGGCATACAGATTTAATAAACAAACCAACAACGATTCAATAATGATAGCTAGAAACTTGATATGGCTGCCAAAATCATAGAACACAGTAACTAAGTTGTGCAAGTGGATGATTCCTAGATTTCAGGAAGTAAAAAAGGAATGGGCAGTTTTTAAAATGCATTGTTTTATTTCATTCTTTGTTCCCTACAGAGAGCAGTGTGCCATCAAAACCCACCTGTCTGCAGGGTTGGGCCATTTTTCTCATCTGCTTAGCTGCCCTATTGGCAGTGCTCCTTCTAGCTGGTCTCCCAGTTATGGTAAGTGATCCACAAACACCTGTTCAAGAATAATTTATTTATTAAATTTTCACACCATCCAGCTCACCTGAGTGGTTTACAACAGCATCATAAAACAATATAAACACCTGATTAAAACACAGATAAAAATGGAGTTAAAAATAAGTCAAAACATACAAATTAGAAGTAAAAGTCAAAGTTAAAAATTCAGAAGGCTTTAAAAAAAAAGGTTAACAAGGTAGAGGGAGTGCCTTTAAACTACCAACCATCACAGGGTTACCTCATACTCTTAGGAAACCGCCCCCCCCGCCCATGCTAATTGGTAAAACCAACTCCTTAATCTTTATAAGTTTAAATTTTAATAATTTCTTATCATTTATCATTTTAAATTTGAATAATTTCTCGCTGCTGGGGTCAATGAGATTCCACATCATAATAACACAAATTAAAACGGTTTGTGATTGTGTTCTTTAGCTCTGGTACTTCTTTCACTGCCGACGCTTACGAGCTCAGCAACCGTGTGCCCGATATAACCACAAGGTCTATGTGGCTCCAGAGGAACAAAACATACCTCCAGAATGAAAAGAGATGAAGAAGAATCTTGAAAACCCGACCCCAAGGTCTCTAGTGCTCCGGCTGGTTTTTGCACAAACTAGACATTTGTTTTCGATTCATCATTTGCAAGGTAATCACAACAAGAGATGGAAGCTCAAGAAAATAGACATGTTTTCGAAGAAAGCTGACGTAGAGATATCTTCAAGCAACTGGCACTTCAATTGGTTTTTTTCCGAAAAAAATATTAATTTTCTATTATTACATTTGATTAGTGCTTAATAAACATCGTGTTGTCTGGGTTAATTTGCTTGCTTAATAATACAAGTTACATTCTTAGTCTCTACCCCTTTTTTCCAACCATTGATAAAATAAATTCCATGTTTGAAAATATTCTGTATATTCTGTATCTTTTTTCTCTTTGATCCTTAGTATTTCAGCACAGTCCAATATCTTCTTTTTTTGTAAAGTTTTTATTCATTTTTTCCATACAGTTCAATAGTACTTATTCAATAATGTGTTGTCTGAGTTTATCATTTGCTAATACAAATTTAATTCCTAATCCTTTATTTTTTTTCTCCAGCCATTGATAAAACAAGTCCCAAGTCTGATAGTATTCTGTTTCTTCTTTTTCTTTCAACCTCATAGTAAGTCTGTCCATTTCTGCACATTCTAATTTTTTTTTAATTATTTCTTCCTCTGATGGTAGCTCTTCCTTTTCCCAATAATGTGGAAATGTGATTCTTGCCGCTGTTATCACATGTAAAATCAAATATATACTTTGTGTATCAATCTTTTCTGGCATAATACCTAATAAAAAAAGTTCGGGTTTAAAATCTACATGTTTTCCCAGCAACTTTTCTAGCTGAGTATGTATTTTTTTCAAGTACCCTTTTGCTTCAACATATGTCCACCATACATGATAATAAGTACCTGACTTATGTTTACATTTCCAACGTCTATCTGACATATTTTTAAGCATTTTTGCTAATTTAGCAGGTGGTATGTGCCATCTATAAAACATGTAAATTTTCTTTTTAAGAAGTTGCCACTATCAGTTTATAATTTCTTTCCCAAAGATTTTGCCATTTCTCTAATTCTATATTATATCCAAAGTTTTTTGCCCATTGTATCATTGTATCTTTCACTTGTTCATCCTCCATTTTCAAATTTAATAGGAAGTTATATAGGCACTTCAGTGGCTGATGGAAACCATAAAGAACTAATCCCCACCTATCTCCTCCTGCCTATATTTATTCTAAGGCAGCGGTTCTCAACCTTTTTCTGGCTGCGACCCCGACCTGCGCCGTGCATGCGCGGCACGACCGTGCGCATTGCGCATGTGCGACCGTGCACATCGTGCATGTGCGGCGCGACGGCCCGCATCACGCATGTGTGACCACGCACATCGCGCATGCACGACCACATGCATCACGCATGCGTGGCGTGACAGCCCGCATCGCGCATGTGCGACCACGTGCATCGCGCGTGCGCGGCACGATGGCCTGCATCGCACATGCGCGGTGCTACCCCACGCATGCGCGGTGCTGCCCCCTGCGCCGGCCGAGGGGAAAAGGGGAAAAATGGCGGACTGCGTTGTTTGGCAACCCCCGTGAAATGGTCGTTCGACCCCAAATGGGGTCGCGACCCACAGGTTGAGAACCGCTGTTCTAAGGGAACCTGCAGATCAATCCATCATATTGTACCTCCAGGTGAATTTAAACAAAGAAAAAAAATATTCCAGAAAATGTCTCCCCTTATTTTTCTTCATGATGATGGAATCAGGAGATCATGGCCATCTTGCTGGGACGTGGGACTAAGAAATTGGACAGCTATTTGTCTGAAATGATATAGGGTCTCCTGTTTGATCAGGAGATCCCTTCCAACTCTGTTATTCTGAGATCAAAAAATAAACATTATTGGGCAGATGGAGAAGGAAGCATCTACTGGCTTTCTGCCATAAATGCAGTTGTGAAAAGGGTAGGAATTTAGGTTTATAAGGCATTATTATTTCATATTCTAGAGGAGTATACCTGGGGAATGGGAAATCCTGTTCTTTTGCATCAGGGAATTGGTATTAATTGGACTTACTCCCAAAAGATTGTGGTACTTCACAAGGCAAATGAAACATCAGCAATATATTTTGACCCTAATGTCCAATATAACAATGGTTACCACTATAAGAGGGATCTTATCTCATTCCATCTGAAGCAAAGGCCAGCAGATTAAATCTGACACCAAAGCAAATTTACACTAATGTTTTAGATTCAAAGATTTTCCTGTTTCCAGGAAATCTGGTCTGAACGGGTAGAATGGGACTATTTTTAAAAAAATCTTTTATTAAATTGAGTTTTACAAGCCAAAGGACAAAAGAACAACACAGAAAGTAATACAGAAAGAAAAATAATGAAAAGACAAATCTCTATTAACTGGATGGGGCAGTATTATTGGGTATGGCAGACCCTGCAACCTATAAATGATTCATATGTTTGGATGGCACATCCAAAATTCCATAAAAGGGCGCCTAGTTGTTTTTTCAGCCCCTCAAAAAAAAAAAACATGCATTCAGACTTACAAGATTCTGTTCCTATAATTTTACAACAAAAGTTATATTGACCTACATAACTTTGGTTTCCTAGTTTGGTTTACTTTGAAGGACTGACCAAAACCCATCCATGAAAGGAGTGTGACAGGTTTTTGCTTTCACAACATGAGTGAAATGGGTGGAGAATCCACCAATCAGTCTGAATGGGCCATTTGGACATTGTCGTGGTTAAAGTGGATATTGTAATGTGCAATATAATACAAGTGGCCCTCGGGTTATGACCATTTTTTCATGGCTGGTTGGGGAGTTCTGGGAGTTGACGTCCACCCGCCTTAAAGTTGCCAAGTTGAGAATTGCTGAATCCGAATCACACAAAGCAAATTGCCTGCTAGATCCAGTTCGAAATGTACAATTCCTTTTCCTCATCTCCTCTAAAACTGCAGGTCTCTGCTATTTACATTGCCGAGTCCTGGCAGAAATCCAAAAGTCTCCAAACTGGCTGACTGAGGAATTCTGGGAACTGAATCCACAAGTTGCCAAGTTTGGAGACTCCTGCAGTCCTCAAAGAGCACTTGCCTCTAGTGATGGTGACCCAGATTGGATCCGTTCACCTCCATGTCTTAAACCCTTGCTCATGTGCAGGGCTCACCATGTAGATCCCCATTTAATTGCATTCACCCTTTGTATTCATTCCTAAGCATGACATCACCAGGTTATTGATGCTATAGCCTAATGCTTCATTTACTATTCCTTGCCTTTAGCTCCGTGTGATGATTTAGTCTCATGGTTAAGATGCTTCCTTGCCAAAACTCTGCTTGGTTTAATTTAAGTAGTGTTTTTGTTATACAACCTGTACATATTTGTCATACTAAAATGATTAGTGTTTCAAATGGTTTTTTACAAAACCTTTCCAAAGCATTCCCACAGAGAGAAAAAAATTGTAAACATTGAACCATTGCTTTCGTCATTTAACAGTATAGATCATCTCTAGGCAAGATGGGCAGCATACAAGATATAGATAGATAGACAGACAGACAGACAGACAGACAGACTGACAGATAGATAGATTGTAGATAGATAGACAAATAGATGATAGAATGATAGATAGATAGATAGATAGATGATAGTGATAGATAGATAGATAGATAGATAGATAGATAGATAGATAGATAGATAGATAGGCAGACAGAGAGAGAGAGAGAGACAGAGAGAGAGAGAGAGAGAGAGAGACAGAGAGAGAGAGAGAGAGAGAGAGAGAGAGAGAGAGAGAGAGAGAGAGAGAGAGATAATGTCATGGTTCCGATAGACAGAGATGAATAAAGCAGAACTCCGAGGCTTGTGAATTCCTCAAAGAACATGTTTATTGGTTACAAAGTATTGGCATGGTCAAAAGTCTGATTTACCCACCAAGTCTGAATTACCCACTAAAAATTACCCAGTCACAAAGTATAAGGTCCACCCTCAAGAATATGCATTTTACTATGTTTCCCAATAGAAACGTTTGACGGGCTTTCTAATACAACGCCCTGCCCCTAGTCCCGGGAGTAACAGATGACCTTGGTTTCTATGGGACAGAATATTGTTAGACTAGCAGAGAATCCGTGAAACCCCTCTCCCTCCTTTCCATGTGGCAACCTAGAATGAGACAGAGAAAGATGGCTGCAGCCAGGCCCATTGTAGAGTAGATAGGTAGGTAGGTAGGTAGGTAGGTAGGTAGGTAGGTAGATAGATAGATAGATAGATAGATAGATAGATAGATAGATAGATAGATAGATAGATAGATAGATAGATAGATAGATACATAGATACATAGATACATAGATACATAGATACATAGATACATAGATACATAGATACATAGATACATAGATACATAGATACATAGATACATAGATACATAGGTACATGGATATATAGATAGATGGTAAATAGATAAATAAATAAATAAGTCAATAAATAAATCCCCACACATATGGAGGGTTCCAGGTTGGAGAAGTATGGACTAATTCAAAGTCTAAAAAGATCTAAGGGTTATCATTAAATGATGACCTATGTGGCATTCATTCATTCATTTAGTCATCCATCACATTTCTATACTGTCTATCTCATCTGTGACCCAGGGCAGCTCACAATAAAAACATATTACAGCATATAAAAGCATAAATATGAACAAAGTTAAAAAACAGAATTAAAAGGTAGTGCTATAGTAGGTATAGTAGGACATATACATTTTGAATAAGTCCACTTTTCTGCAACCTGGCATTCTCCAAATGTGTTACGAACACAATTCCTAGAATATCCAACTCGCCAAATCAAAAACAGTCCTTTAGCTCCATGTGCATCAGGTTGATAAAGTCTGGATTGATCAGAGCTCTAGAATTACTGTACAACATTTTATAAATACACAACACTGCAACACTTTATTAGCCAAGTGTGAATAACCAACCACCAACAACTATATCTGGACCTTGTGTACAGAATAACAGAGTTGGAAGTGACCTTGGAGGTCATCTAATCCAGGACTTTTCAACCAGTGGTATGGGTACCACCTGTGGTACATTGGCACCTGGCAGGGGGTATGCGACGATCCTAGAAAAGTGGTAGCGGGGGACGGGAATGAGCTGAACCGGTGGCAGCACTGCACAAGCCTGAGCGAGAAACGGCTGGAGCTGCAAGACTGTCAGGGCTCAGTGGAAGCGCCAGGGTCAGCGACAGACTCCAGCTGGAGCTCGGTGCTGATTCTGGCACTTCTGCTGAGCCCTGAAGAAGCACCAATCAGCTGGAAAGCAGCACTGATCCTGGCACTTCTACTGAGCCCAGAAGAAGCACTGATCAGCTGGAATGTTGCAGCATCTCCATGGTCTTGTGATTTACATTCAGATGGTTGGCAACTGATTCATATTTATGACGGTCACAGTGTCCCAGGGTCATGTGAAGTGACCAAAACCTGCTGCAACCACCCAGCAGATGGGGGGAATAAAAACCAAACACCCGCCCACCCCACCCCCTCTGCCAATCCTCAACAGAAATGCTCACAACAATGAAAACCTCAGACAGGAGGAAGAGTGCCACCGAGCGGGCAGGCGGGCAGGTGTCTTGCTCGGCTATGGCTTGGGGGGCACTTTTTTCAGTGCCATTGTAAGTTTGAACAGTCACTAAGCGAACTGTTGTAAATCGAGGACTACCTATCACTTTTTTCCTTTTTTTTTGTCATCAAGTTTTTGACACCTTGCTAGGCGACTGGTGGTACTCGGATGTTGCCATATCCTAAAAGTGGTACAATGGGTGAAAAGGTTGAAAAGCCCTGATCTAGCCCAACCCCTTGCTCAGGCAGGAAACCCTACACCATTTCGGACAAATGGCTGTCCAGTCTCTTCTTAAAAACTTCCAGTATTGGAGCATTCACCGCTTCTGGAGGCAGGTTGTTCCACTGGTTAATTGTTCTAACTGTCAGGAAGTTGCTTCTCTCCTTGATTAGTTTCCATCCGTTGCTTCTTGTCCTGCCTTCAGGTGCTTTGGAGAATAGCTTGACTCCCTCTTCTTTGTGTAAGTCCCTGAGATACTGGAACACTGCTATCATGTCCCCTCTCGTCCTTCTCTTCGTTAAACTAGACATACCCAATTCCAGCAACCGTTCCTTATATGTTTTAGCCTCCAGTCCCCTAATCATCTTTGTTGCTCTCCTCTGTACAGTACACTCTGTAGCAGGAAATAACAAACAAATGGAGCAGAATTGGCCATATTGGTTGAACTCTAGAACTGCAGAGCACCATTTGAATCCAAGGACTGCAATTAACATTTGGATATCAAATGTCCATCTCAAATTTCATCTGCTACCCCGCCCTCAAATAAATCATGGCATCTTTAAAATGTACTTTGTAATTATTTTGTGAGCTAGACCAGGGGTCCCCCACCCCCGGTCCATGGACCGGTATCGGGCCGCGGCATGCCAGCAACCGGTCCACACAAACAAGCAAAGTCCCATCCGTGGGATGTAGGCAGCACACAAAACCACACCTCCTTTAGTCTGTGGAAAAACCTTTCTCCACGTAACTGGTCCCTGGTTTCCAGAAGGTTGGGGACCTCTGAGCCAGAGGCTCCACATAGTTAATAAGGATTTGATTTTAAAAGTCTTTGGCCTCTTTCTGGGTGTACTAGTGTTCTTCTTTGTGTGCTTAATTCATCATTTCCCCACATCAATCCAGAATTATTTTTATTAATCCCTGTGTCTACATGGAATCGTGTGTCAGTTTCCTGTGATAGGCCCTTCTGGAATGAGTAGACAGGGATTCTTCCCCTCTTACTTTTTTTTTTTTTGTTTTTCCTTACAAAAATACCAAAAGTCAGGAATCTTGTCAGGCAAAATGTATGTCAGCAACTCTGTCTTATGATAACAGCCTGAACTGGTTAGTTGGGGATAGAGCCATTTTATCCAGGCTTATTTAAGCAAGGATAAAACCGGAGACAGGGACAAGATCTGGAAGTAGGCATCTGGCAACCACCTGCCTTCTTTCCTTTCATCCCATCAGCCATGGATCACCCCAAAATATCACTTTTCTTCTTCTCAACGGTGTTCCTCTGGATTGCTATATACCTTCAAGGGACAAGTAAGTCTTCCTTCCATAATGGCTAAACAGGGATCATATCATTTCTGAAGTGAGGTCTGGTAGGACAAAATATTGTATTGTAACTCATTGCATCTTCTCTGAGTAGACCTGAATGTTCTCACATAGCAAGAGAGGCTGCTGTGAGCTGGTCACACTTCCTTTATAATGCTTATCTCATCGTCCTAACCCTCATGAAGGCTGCCATGTTCACTGCTACTAACAGACAATTCTGTGGTTTAAATCCTACACCGATCTACAAATATGTGGGCAAATGTCGGCAATAAACCATATAATAATGGATGATATGCAATGGAGAAAAAAGTTAATTCAGTAGTTAGGGTATTATAAAAGTGTATTTTATAATCTGATTAGTTGGTCCACATGTTTCACTAAATCTCTACTGTATTCTAACCAGTTTAGTTAGAGATGCCAATGAATGTAAGCTTTCCAAATGTGTAGATATCAACTTTCCAAATGTGTAGATTTCCAAATGTGTAGATATCCTCAGACAATTTTAAAACGGAATGATTTATTCTGCATTACAAACATCTTGTACAACCTAGTTTATTTTTTATTACTGTTACCCATCTGTAATTCATCTGTTTACATTTATATTCTGATAATGTATTTTACAAAATTAATCCTTATGTTTGCTTGGCATTTTTAACTGTACTTAGCATACATCCTTCTCTTCACTCTATTCCATCCATATATAGGGATTCTAACATAACATGCACAATAGTTAAAGTACCAGGTGCTTTAAGGCCAATAACATAAGATTTTTTAAGACAACCTGTTGCAATTTGGTGAACTTTGGCTATATTAATGAGAAATTATTTTCTAGTGCAAATCCAAAATTTGACTGGATTGAAGAGTTGAGGAAGTTGATAGGTAATTGTACCTGATCCTTATGCTTCTAATCCAGTGTTTCTCAACTTTAGTAACTTCAAGACATGTGGACTTCAACTTGCAGAATTCCCCAGCTAGAAATGCATCTTAAAGTTACCAAGGTAGAGAAACACAGTTCTAACTTAATTACAGGATAAAGTGAGCCATTCTTTATATTCATGATTTTATATTGATTCTTTATATTCATGATTTTATATTCATTCTTTATATTCATGATTTTTTGGCCCTGTAAGCATTTCACTTTCTGTTTGGATAATAGATGACAAATGTGTCTGAGGGAATAACTAAATTGTGTGTGTTATCATAAGTTTTGTTTCAACGATATGTCAGTATTAAACAGGATCTTCTGCAGACTTTCACCTGACAGTACCATAATTGCTAGAACATGATGTCCAGGCCTATCTTTAAAAAAAAAGGACAATCAGTATAGAAAAATCAAATGTCAAGTGTTTGTGTGACCTGCCTGTGGCATCAACTCCCAGCTCCAAAATTTGTCATTTTTTTCTTTCTTTTCAATCTGTGTACTGTTTCCATTCTTTTAAAGAAATGATATATGATCTATAAAAAAAAGTGGAAGTAGATATGGATGTGTGATAAGAGAGTGAATTAGGTCCCCATTAGCCAGACTAAATCAGAAGCAATTCTGGATATTAGGAGAAGATAGCTAATTCTTCAGCTCTTTCACATGTTGGTTGTTGTTATTTCCACTACAGAGAACAGACAGTGGACTATGGGCTCCTGAATCTCAAGTGGTTAAATTCCCTGGTTGGTTTGATTCCTTGACCTGGCTGCTGTGGGGCATCTTTCCTACTTTGATATCATATTTGGCAGGCTTTGAAATAGAATACAAGATAATTAAAACATATAAAGAATGGTTGCTGGAACTGGGTATGGCTGGCTCAGAAATTCTGGGAGTTGAAGTCCACGAGTCATAAAAGAGCTAAAGTTGCCTACCCCTGGTCTAGTTTAATAAAAAGAAGGATAGGGGGGACATGGTAGCCGTGTTCCAATATCTCAGGGGCTGCCACAAAGAAGAGGGAGTCAAGCTATTCTCCAGAGCACCTGAAGGCAGGACAAGAAGCAATGGGTGGAAACTAATTAAGGGGAGAAGCATCCTAGAACTTAAGGAGACATTCCTGACAGTGAGAACAATTAATCAGTGGAACAACTTGCGTCCAGAAGTTGTGAATGCTCCAACACTGGAAGCTTTTAAGAAGAGATTGGACAACCATTTGTCTGAAATGTTATAGGGTTTTCTGCCTGAGCAGGGGTTGGACTAGATGACCTCCATGGTCACTTCCAACTTTGCTATTCTATTCTATTCTATTCTATTCTATTCTAATTCTGTTCAAGATTAAGTTATATTAACAATTAAGATTAAAGGATAATTCCAGATTAGAATGGTCCCAACTCTATTGGCCTTTTTCAAGACTTTAAAAACATGGCTATATACCTGGTCATTTTTCATGCACAATGCTAAACATATTGGCCAAATTGCTGTAATAATTAAGCCATATTGCTTTCAATTCTGTTTGATTTACATACAATGATACTTGCACCCTATACTTGATATAATGATACATAAATATAAGTATAGTAATGCATTTGCATGTTGTGTGAGATATAGAGATATCTCAAGGGGGCTAACTCCAATTGACAATATAGCCACTGTATGCAGACAAGGCAGCATTTCCTATAGGATCCCTGATTGGGTGAGATCACTTCAAGTAGGAAAACATCAAACAGCAACTGAGCCAAATATATAAACAGTGGGCCTGGAAAAGCCTAGTTATTAAAGGAAATATTTCCAAGAAATTCCTTGTTTTTTTCTCAAAAAAGAATATTTAGGTCTCAATTTTGAACAGGTAGAAGTTCAGAAGACCTTTGTCATTAGAAGAGTGGGGAAAAATTACTGGCTTTCCCAAGTTGTACTGCAGTGTATCTGCAAATATTTCCATATTATCTGGGGGTGATTTTCATTTCGTACTTCGACCAAGTGATAAAGGACCATTCTTCTTCTTTTTTTTTTAGTGTTTAATTTTGCATTTTTATTACTCCGGCATCATTTATGTGCTGACTTCCTATTTTGGATGAACTGATCTGCAATGATTAGAAGGAGCACATTTACCCTAGGCTTGCAGAAAGCCAGTATTGACACAACTGCATACGGATACATTTTCACAGCCATGTTTAATTGGCAGATAGTATGACTTGAGATAAAAGATAGCATTCAAAGAATGCGGGGCCTAGGGGAAGAGCCTTCTCGGTTGCGGCCCCGGCCCTCTGGAACCAACTTCCCCCGGAGATCCGTGTCGCCCCCACCCTCTCCGCCTTTCGTAAATTGCTTAAAACATACTTTTGCCGGCAGGCCTGGGGCAGCTAACACCTTGCCCCTAGCCAGTGTATGTTTGTGTGTATGTTTGTGGAATGATTGGTTTTTCTTTTTTAACTTAGGGGTTTTTATATTCATGTATTTTACTGTGATTTCTATCATGTTGTGAGCCGCCCTGAGTTCTCCAGAATAGGGCGGCATAGAAGTTAAATAATAATAATAATAATAATAATAATAATATTTCTACTGGTCTTTTAGCTCCTTCAGTCTTCTAATGGCAGATTTCACTGTCACCACTGAAGTGATGTTGTAGGTCCAAGCTCCACCAGTTACTGTTTTCATACATGAGCCACAATGCCAAATACCTACTGCTTTTCTCTTCATTTTGGTCTTTCCACAGAAGGAGCATGTATACTTAGCGTGTTGATAAAAATAGGTATTTCCTATCATGGGCTTAAGCCGTGCCTTTTTTATGGAACTAAAGCACATGAGTCCTATATATAGACTCCATGGTGCCAAAATATTTGTTAAACAATAGAGAAACAGGTTATTCCCATGATTCCTGCAAGCCCAAGGTTTCTAACTAGCTCTACCTATAATTTGCTGTAGTTATTTCTTGCTTTATTTTAATATATTTGTTGCCTTTGAGTGTGTCTAGGTGTTGTTGTTTTTTAATTTTGTGAACCACCCTACAGCAGTCCACATAGGCTGAAATAACTAAACAAAGCAAATATCCAACCTACACTTAGTCACGCTTTTAAAACAAATTCAAGTAGTATTTTTTTTCTAGCCGGTTAAGCTTTAATTTTGGTTCGGCTTTTGTTTATTTCAACTTTGCTGACACCCTGCATTCAGAAAAAAAACACAGGATGACATAAAGAAAACAAAATACGAGTTTCTTTTACTAAAACTAAACAACTGGTTCTGTTTGGTGTGGAGATAAAGCTATTCCAAATCCCTCAGAAAAAAAAGATTGAGTTATTTCCCCCCCCCCAAAATGCAAACAGACTTACAAAAAAATAAACCAGGTGTTTCCAGCTACAGGTAGTCCTCAACAACTTACAACCACAATTGAGCCCAAAATTTCTCTTATAAGTGAGATATTTAGGTGAACTTTGTCCTATTTTATGACCTTTCCTGCCTCAGTTGTTAAGTGAATCACTGCAGGTGTTAAGTTAGTAACCCGGTTGTTAAGTGCATGCGGCTTCCCCATTGGCCTTGCTTGTCAGAAGGTCGCAAAAGGGGATCACATGATCTTGGGACACAGCAACGGTCATAAATATGAACCAGTTGCCAAGCATCTGAATTTTGATCACATGACCATGGGCAGGCTAGAAAGATCGTAACTGTGGAAAAACGGTTATAAATCACTTTTTTCAGTGCTGTTGTAACTTTGAACAGTCACTAAATGAATTGTTGTAAGTCGAGGACTACCTGCGCTTGGAGAACAGACTTGCCTTTAGTCTGGCTGCTAGTTAAAAGTGATGTAATTTGGACGCTTAACCACATTTCAAGCATTGTCTAATTTCAATAGGTATATATGTATAAAATTTTAATTCAAGAAATTTTCAAGAGAAAAATTACACATTTTGGAAATAAAGTATTAGGTATGTAAAAAAGAGAGAAAGAGAAAGAAAGAGAAAGGAAGAAAAATAGAAGAGAAGGAAAAAAATTGTAAAGAGGTGGCTTCGAATCTTTTTAACAGCAGTCACAAGCACATCGATAGCAATAGCACTTAAGACTTATGTACTGCTTCATAGTGCTTTACAGCTCTCTCTAAGCGGCATACAGAGTCAGCATATTTGCCCCCAACAATCTGGGTCCTCGTTTTACCGACCTCAGAAGAATGGAAGGCTGAAGTCAACCTTGAGCCGGGGAGGATTGAACTGCTGAACTGCTGGCAGCTGGCAGTCAGCAGAAGTAGCCTGCAGTACTGCCTTCTAACCACTGCGCCACCAGGGCTCTTTATATTTTGTATTTATATTTTACCTTACATCATAATTTCCTTCTTTCCATAATCATCAAACCCGTAAATCACAAGCTCATTTTTTTCCAGCAAAAAGTCCATAAGGGGTTTCCAGTCACTAATAAATATGTTTGCTGCTCTTTCCCTAACCAGGCAAGTCAGTTTTGCCATCTCTGCCAATTCTGTCATCTTCCATGGTCCTGTTTTCTTAACAGATGCACAACTCCTCGGAGGAGGCTCGCCAGGAGGTGGTGGTGGATTGCTCCCCGGGACTGACGTTTCTTTAGGAGGAGCACCAATAGTTGGTGATGGTGGAGGAGCAGCAGGAGGAGGAGGAACAGGAATAGGAGGAACACCAATACTCCCTGGTACCGGCGGTGGTGGAACCGGCGGTGGTGGAACCGGCGGTGGTGGAACCGGAGGCGGTGGAACCGGAGGCGGTGGAACCGGAGGCGGTGGAACAGGAGGAGGAGTTCCTGCCACTACAACAACTACAAGAATGCCCGTCACTACCACCACCACTACCACCACCACCACTACCACTACCACCCCAGTGACAACAACAACTGGTAAGCATCCAGCCATTTGTGGCACATCTGCGTAATAGCATCTGGTGGAAACCCCTGTAGGTCTTTGCCTAATGGCAAGGAGGAGGAGAAGTCTTAAGAGATGTGATAGGGTGGTGGAACTTGTGATTTTCTCTCTTCCCCCCCCCCCAGAAAATGCTGGAATAGACAATGAGACCCACCAAATACTGTAGCAGGGATGCAATTCAATTTTACAGCTGTACTCATAGAGAGCATAGTAGGGATGGGGGGGGTGATCTTCAGGAGTAGGGCCAAAATTGGCTACCACTATTACCACACCATCTAGACCAGGGATGTCAAACTGCCAGCCTGCGGGCCGGTTTCATCATAAGGAGGTCGCACCCACCTAACTCTGGCAATGCAAAAAAAAAAGTTGCGATACGTCGTGACACGTCACGAGTTTGACACCCATGATCTAGACATTCTCATTTATTCCCTTCCGAAGCTCCTCAAGAGGATGCAACGGGATAATGGGAATGTTGGCCCGAGGAGGTTCTGGAGAAGTAAAGATGGTGGTTTGGGCAAGGAACATTAATAGTACTGCAGCAAAACAGCCTGTGGTTGTGAATTTTAGTCTCTTTCATTTTAGCTGCAGAGATTATGGCAGTAATATTTCATGTGATGCGGTGATTTTTAGGGTTGTCATTTGTAATTTGAACTAATCATTTAGTGGTATTTATTTTAGTATTTTCACCCCTGATTTGTTTCTCTTCTAGGAGTAAATGGGTGCGGTACAACTTATGCTACCACCAATGGTAAGATGTATATCAATGTAACTCATAGATTCCATAGGGGTGGACAGTCTCCAAATCTTTGCACTCTTTGGACCCTTCTAATCATAATGGCTGAAAAATGCCAACTCAGCTTCCTGCCCTGTTATAACAGAAGCCTATTATGGGTATACAGGCAGTCCTTGACTTACAACAGTTTGTTTAGTGGTCGTTTGAAGGCACTAGAAAAGAGATTTACACTGTTTTTCACATGTACAACTATTGCAGCATCCCCAGGTCACGTGATTCCCATTTGCAACCTTCTGACAAGCAAAATCAGTGGGTCAGAGTCACCGAACCACTGTGTTCCTAGCTTAACAACTGAAGTGACTCACTTAACAACTGTGACAAGAAAGCTCACTTAACAACTGTCTCACTTACCAACAAAGAGTTTTGGCCTCAGTTGTGGTCGTATGTCGAGGACTACCTGTATTTCAGTTTAAAAATCTCCAAACTCCTCTCCAAAATACAGCCAGACCCATGAGCATGAAAGAGTACAGAGAAGAACAACAAAGATGATTAGAGGACTGGAGGCTAAAACATATAAGGAACGGTTGCTGGAATTGGGTATGTCTAGTTTAACGAAGAGAAGAACGAGGGGGGACATGATAGCAGTCTTCCAATATCTCAGGGGCTGCCACAAAGAAGAGAGAGTCAAGCTATTCTCCAAAGCGCCTGAGGGCAGGACAAGAAGCAACAGATGGAAACTGACCAAGGAGAGAAGCAACCTAGAACTAAGGAGAAACTTCCTGACAGTTAGAACAATTAACCAGTGGAACAACCTGCCTCCAGAAGCAGTGAATGCTCCAACACTGGAAGTTTTTAAGAAGAGACTGGACAGCCATTTGTCCGAAATGGTGTAGGGTTTCCTGCCTGAGCAGGGGGTTGGACTCAATGACCTCCAAGGTCCCTTCCAACTTTATTATTATTATTATTATTATTATTATTATTATTATTATTAT
Organism: Bothrops alternatus; assembly: GCA_034064705.1. Lineage (NCBI taxonomy): Eukaryota > Metazoa > Chordata > Lepidosauria > Squamata > Viperidae > Bothrops > Bothrops alternatus. Next base: position 7,722,029 of record JARGCV010000174.1, on the reverse strand, counting down.
TATTATTATTATTATTATTATTATTATTATTATTATTATTATTATTATTATTATTATTATATCCCCAAATTTCCCTGTGAGAGTCTCAGCCTTCAAAAATGTCACATCATGTCTATGGCCATCTGAAGTTTAACCCAGTTAGAATGATGGAGTAGGAATTAAGGAGACTAAGTTTCATCACAGCCACAACATTCACTGGATGACTTTTGGCTATTGACCATGTCTTATGTTAACATAACTATGCTTCAAGATAAGGTTGGGCAGGGGACCCAGAGAAAAAGATCTAATAAATCAACCAAAAAGAAAAGAAAAATCACAGATAAGACTCACGAGTTCTGATGGGATCCCTCTTGTTCCTGGTCTCTATTTACTTTATCCCTTCGAGGTGAAATGTCTTCAAGGTCCCCTTTGAGCAAGAGAGTTCATGTCTACGGTATTTTCTAGGGGATCAAAGAGATCTGCTTTACAACAGTCATGAAAAGATCTGATGTTTTCAGAGCCAGATTCAAAAGAGACATAATAGACCTAGCATTCAATGTCAACTGAACCAAAATTGTGTGTCTAGTCCAGGGATAGGCAATATTGGCTCTTTTATCACTCGTGGACTTCAACTCCCAGAATTCGTGAGTCAGCATGGTCCATTTGCCTAAAAAATCGGTCCCATCTTCCACCTTCCTTCAAGCCCTCTTCATTTGAACAATCTAGAGTTGATGTTGCAAAAAAAAAAAAAAAAGTCAAAATCCTTATGGAGGCAAGATAACGCTCCTCAAAATCAGCCATTAAATCCTTGTCTCTGTTTTGGCTGCTACCGCCTTTAGAACCGTAGAAGAACGGGCATAGGTTTGCCTTTTTATTGAAACTCTGTTTCCTTTTTGTTTCCTAACCTTTGACAGATAATGTGACCCTTAGACCCTGGGAAATTGCGATGATTGTTCTGGGCTGTTTATTTGGAGGCATGCTGATCTTTGGATTAATGTGCATGGTAAATATATGGCCATTTATAGGCTGGTTGGTTTGTTGCTTCTGCATTGATCTTCAAGGGAAAATGGATCAGGATCTGACAATGAAAAAAAGGGGTAAAAGCTTTTTCTGGAAAAATCTAATGTCCTAGATCAGACATGTCAAACACAAGGCCCGTGACGCCATCCTGGAAACAGTGAGGGAATGGCCCCTGCGGCCTTGGCCTGGCCAAGGCCAGCCGGGAGTCAATTTTGTGGTGGCCATCTATGCTGAAATGCACTCAGTCTTAGCTCCACAAGGCCATCTGGAACCAGCGAGGAACCAGCCCCTGCTGTGTCAGCCCACCTCCTGAGTGCATGCTGGGGAGGTGTCACCTTTTATGAGGAATAGCAAATGGCCCTCGCCTACTTCACATATCCAGCTTGATGGGCTCTGCCCCGGTCCCACCCCCTTCTGCCAGAGACCCTCAGATCTGTCCCACTCCTGCCCAGACCCCCACAGGCACCCTTGACGCGAATGATGTAGAGCTGGCCACACCCACCCAGTAGGCCGCACCCACTCCATCCACGCCCACCCAGTAGGCCACACCCCCTCAAGGGCAACTGCTATGTTGATGCAGCCCTCAATGAAATTGAGTTTGACACTCCTGTCCTACATGCATAGATCAATTGGTCCCAGAGAGCATGTACTTTATTGAGATACTTTATTACAGGGGTGGGGAATGATAGCCCTTTTATGACTTGTGGACTTCAACTCCCAGAATTCCTGAGCCAGCCATGCTGAGCCAGCCATTACTACCAGTCTCCAACCTGGAAGACCCCAGGTTGGAGACTGTTCCACCTCCGTTTTTACCACAAGTGAAACGTAGTCAATTTGTGCACATTCATCGAATCGGCTCAGGAACTCTGGGAATTGAAGTCCACAAGTCATCAAGGGGCCATCATTCCCCCACCCTGCTTCATTATGAAAAGCGTACATCCTTTTTATTTTTCTTCTCTCTTCATATATGTGATCTTATCAAACACTGCAGGACTAGCTGCTGATTGCAGCGCAGATTTCATGCTTAGGTTCTTGAAGGGGAGGGCAAATAGGGAGAAACTTGTAAAAGACAGAAAAACTATTTCCAGGGAGTTGTAGAAAGACAAAATGGAAGCAATTATGACCGTATGTTTACCAAGCCTTTCTTGTTTACTTTAGATCTGCTATTATCTGAAGAGAAGATGTCCTGTACAACAGAGCACTTGTGTAACAACAGGAAGTTACATCCCTCATGCTGTGCAATGTGGACGATGCTGAGATGTTAAACAATGGAAAAGACGTAATTGGAACAGACTGTTAATATATATTCAGGACATTTTCCTTCTTCCACATGTAGACTCAGATTATCAGTAATTTAGAATATGGACTCTACATTGGCTCGGAAGCCAAACATAATGGTCCTTGATGGACCTCTGTTGTTTGGTGTTCAAAGACACATTTCTTCGGAACATCTCACTTTTATTGGTGAACTGTTGTAGTTAATTAGTAATTCTTAGCGCTTTTCTCCAGAAATTGTCTACTCCTGCTTACCACCTATCTACTTTCTGTTATGTAGTGCCCCCTTGAAAGAAGTAAAACCTATTCTTAGATTGGAATGAGACAGAGAAGCTGATGATAGTTCTGTGACAGTAAAGAATAAAGAAGGGAGCCCACACTCCATGGAGTCCTGGGGGACCCTCTTTGGCTTACTAAATATCAGAAAAGTTTATTGATCAGTGCTAAAGTTTTTAACCTCATTTATGAAATGGCAAAGGCTAATGAGAAGGAACAAAAGAATGGTCTGAAGAGGTAGAATATGATGCAAATTTAGAGCAAGAGACAAAGAGAGAGAGAGAGAGAAAGAAAAAAAGAAAAAAAGAAAAAAGAAAAAAAGGAAAGGAAGGAAGGAAGGAAGGAAGGAAGAAAGAAAGGAAGAAAGAAAGAAAGAAAGAAAGAAAGAAAGAAAGAAAGAAAGAAAGAAAGAAAGAGAAAGGTAGAAAAAGAAAGGAAGGAAGGAAAGAAGGGAGGAAGGAAGGAAAAGAAAGAAAGAAAGAAAGAAAGAAGAAAGAAAGAAAGAGAAAGGTAGAAAAAGAAAGGAAGGAAGGGAAAGAAAGAAAGAAAGAAAAAGAAAGGTAGAAAAAGAAAAGAAGGAAGAAAGGAAGGAAGGAAGGGAGGGAAGGAAGGAAGGAAGGAAAGAAAGAAAGAAAGAAAGAAAGAGAAAGGTAGAAAATTGAGTCGGGTGACTCACGGAACAGCTGTACTGACTTACAATGGAAAATTCAGTCCCAATTGTGGTCATAAGTTGAGGATTACTGGTAAATGCTTTGGAATGCAAGAGTCTTGTAGGAATCTGAAACGTGAATTTTCTTCCTTCTGTAGTATAGTAGAGCTAAATTATCTTTTCTGCTTGCTCTGTCAGTAATTTGTTTCTACCTGCTCTGATTTGTATATTTGTAAATAAATAGATATTACATGGCATTGTAAGTTTTTCTCTCTTGCTTTTTGGTCGCATATATATGTTTGTGCATAAGAATAACTTTTTTATTTTAGTAGACATTTTAAAAACACAATCAAGACAAAACATTTAACTAAAGCAGCGGTTCTCAACCTGTGGGTCGCGACCCCATTTGGGGTTGAACGACCATTTCACGGGGGTCGCCAAACAATGCAGTCCGCCATTTTTTCCCCTTTTCCCCTCGGCTGGCGCAGGGGGCAGCACCATGCATGCGCGGGGTAGCACGCATGCGCGATGCACGTGGTCGCACATGCGCGATGCGGGCCGTCGCACATGCGCGATGCGGGCCGTCGCACATGCGCGATGCGGGCCGTCGCACATGCATGATGCGGGCCGTCGCGCCGTGCATGCGCGATGCGTGTGGTCGCGCATGTGCGATGCATGTGGTCACGCATGCGTGCTGCGGGCCGTCACACCGCGCATGCGCAATGCGCACAGTCATACATGTGCGATGCGCGCGGTCGCACATGCGCGATGCACGCGGTCGCACATGCGCGGTGCGCGCGGTCACGCCGCGCATGCACGGCACAGGTCGGGGTCATGCCGCGCATGCGCGGCGCAGGTCAGGGTCACAGCCAGAAAAAGGTTGAGAACCGCTGAACTAAAAGAAAGGAAAAGTAAGAGAGAAAAGGGATTTGTAAGGCTGATTAAGAATTTCAAAATCACATTAGACTACTGTTGCATATTAAAATATGTTGTATCAATTTTAAATTCAAGCCAATAGTCAATAATTAAAGTAGCCAGTATAATATAAATCAGAATAATGAATTAACAATTTTTGTCTCATGCAGAGACAAAAGCTTCTTAGGTCATGGTACCCTTAGTATAGCAATAGCAAAAGCACTAGCAGTAGCACTTAGACTTATATAACGCTTCATAGTGCTTTACAGCCCACTCTAAGTGTTTTACAGAATCGCTATATTGTCCCCAACAATCTGGGTCCTCATTTTACCAGCTTCAGAAGGATGGAAGGCTGAATCAATCTTGAGCCGGTGAAAATCGAACTGCTGGCAGTCGGCAGAATTAGGCCACAACACTGCATTCTAACGAATGCACCACCATGGTTGTTGATAATTCTTTTACAGTGACATCTAGGCCAGTCAGTACCGTAGTTCATATCATGTCTGAGAGAGGTCAACTATTACTGCAGGGATGTCAAACCGCAACATCGCGTGACATGTCGCGACGTATTTTGACTTTTTTTCCATTGCCGGCAATGGGGTGGGCGTGGTTTTGGCATGACGCATCCAGTCTGCAGGCTGGCAGTTTGACACCCCTGTATTACTGTTTTCCTCAAAAATTTAAAATATTCTGTGCCCTGTCAGTTTGCTCTGGCGGCCTGCAACACTGTGGCACACAGTTTGGGAAATGTGGGTCTAAATCAGTGTTTCTTAAATTTGCCAAATTCAAGACGTGTAGACTTAGCCATGGTTGACTAAGGAATTCTGGAAGTTGAAGTCCACTCATCTTAAAATTGCCAAGTTTGAGAACCACTGGCATAATCTAAAGATTCTATTCTTATTTAATAAATAAAAGAAAAGCTAATAGATTAAAGCTTTATGTGAAGGAAAAAAATCTAACTTTGAAAGCTGTACCATTCCCTAAGAGTAATCCATAAATGGTTTCTAAGTTGACTTATATTTTGTATGAGACATATTCCTCAAATATGAGGTTATGTTTGACACAGATGCATACACCCAAACAATATGGGAATAGGAGTATTTATAACATTTCTTCTGGGAAAGAAACTGGACAGGTTTGTTTAAATAATAAATTGCTGGGAGTTCGATCTTACATAATTTTAATAAATTATTATTAATAATAGCAAATCTGACCATTTATTCATTCCAGCTAGAGTTCTGGATGATTTGAATTTGCATTCCTCTGAATGAAGATATGTTTTCTGAATCTAAATTGCCATCAGCTTCTCAGATTTATTTATTTAGCTATTTATTACCAGAAGGGAGATTGTGCTTTGCAAAAGAACTTAGCACTAGAACTTGCTAACTGAATCACCACCATTCAGCCAATGGACTTCCTGTGTTACTTGTATGTAATTATTCTTGCATCAAGTTGTTAATATGGCCTGGTCTGATCTGATGTAATGTCAAACAGATCCCATTTGCAGCATCTAAACTGCCTGCCAGATCTGTCATCCACTCTACTTGTTATGACACAAATATCTCAGCCATCACTTTAGAAAATGCTCTGCTTTACAAGCCTGTTGTTAATTGCCTTGGAGGAAAATGCACGCACACACAAAACACACATGCGCACACACACACACACACACACACACATTTATTGCCCAGCAAGGGATATGAGATACTACCAGAACTGTAAGATTCCACAACTGATGAGCAGAAATATGAAGAGAAGGACGAGGGGGGACATGATAGCAGTGTTCCAATATCTCAGGGGCTGCCACAAAGAAGAGGGAGTCAAGCTATTCTCCAAAGCGCCTGAGGGCAGGACAAGAAGCAACAGATGGAAACTAATCAAGGAGAGAAGCAACTGAGAACTAAGGAGAAATTTCCTGTCAGTTGGAACACTGAACCAGTGGAATAAGATCATGTGAAGTATTAATACCACTTTACAATGCTTTGGTAAGGCCACACTTGGAATACTGCATCCAGTTTTGGTCACCATGATGTAAAAAAGAGGTTGATACTCTAGATAGAAAGAGTACAGAGAAGAGCAACAAAGATGATTAGAGGACTGGAGGCTAAAACATATAAGGAACAGTTGCTGGAGTTGGGTATGTCTAGTTTAACGAAGAGAAGGACGAGGAGAGACATGATAGCCGTGTTCTAATATCTCAGGGGCTGCCACAAAGAAGAGGGATTCAAGCTTTTCTCCAAAGCACCCTAGAACTAAGGAGAAACTTCTGACAGTTAGAACAATTAACCAGTGGAACAACCTGCCTCCAGAAGCAGTGAGTGCTCCAACACTGGAAGTTTTTAAGAAGAGACTGGATAGCCATTTGTCCGAAATGGTGTAGGGTTTCCTGCCTGAGCAGCAGGTTGGACTCGATGACCTCCAAGGTCCCTTACAACATTATTATTATTATTATTATTATTATTATTATTATTATTATTATTATTATTATTATTATTATTCAAAAGAAAATCTTGGAGATTTTAGCTGTCATGGGTAAACATAGTATAATTTGCTGATCAAATACTTCTCAACAAGGAAATTGTGGAAAGGATAAAGGGAAACCAACAGCAGATGTTCTTAGATCTCCTCTGTCCTCAAAAGAAAACCTGACAAACAAACTGGACATTTATTTTGGGAGCACCAATAATTTCTAATCCTGATGTCTGGGAGTGTCTTTGATTTTGTTAATTTTTAGATAGATTCATGAGGAGTATCATTTTAAGGAGCAGGTCCTGGAACCCCATTTATATCTCGTAAATGCAGCCAAGACAGGATATACAAGCAAGACAGGGCGAGACCTGAGGTTTTGGGATTAGAGTGACAATAAAGGAAATGAGCAACCCTGGGAGAGGTCCATCTCAGAGTTTTTCCCCCACAGTGCCCCACTTACAGAAAATATACTGGTCATTCAGATGATGCTAGCGTCCCCTAATAAGTAGATTGATGTCTGGCGGTTGTCCTCCGCAGCCCTGGGCAACTGTGGGAAGAGCAAGGCAGTCAAATGACACCATGTTGGCCATAATGTCCAGTTCTGGTCACCATGATACAAAAAAGGAAGAGTGCAAAGAACAGCAGCAAAGTTGATAAGGGGTCTGGAGGCTAAACCGTATGATGAACGATTGAGGGAACTAGATATGTCTAGTACAGGGTTAGGCAAGCTTGGCTCTTTTATGACTCATGGACTTCAACTCCCAGAATTCCTGAGCCAGCATGTCTCAGCTTGGAAACCTCTCCCTTTCCCCTCAGCATGGCTGGCTCAGGAATTCTGGGAGTTGAAATCCACGAGTCATGAAGGAGCCATAGTTCCCCCATGTTGGCTCAGGAATTCTGGGAGTTGAAGTCCACTAGTCATAAAAGAGCCAAGGTTGCCTACCCCTGGTCTAGTATGTCTGGGTGAAATAAAAGCAGTCTTTCAGTACTTGAGGAGGTATCACACAGTACTTCAGTACTGTCACACGTAGGAGGGGGTCACCATATTCTCCAAAGCATCTGAAGGCAGGAAAACAAGCAGCAGATGGAAACTTATTAAAGAGAACTAAGGAGAACGGCTGGAACTAAGGAAAAATTTCCTGATGGTAAGAATGATCAACCAGTGGAATGGCTTGCCTTTGGAAGACACTGGACAGCCACTTGTCTGAAATGGTATAGGCTCTCCATGACCGTCATAAATATGAACCACTTGTCAAGCATCCAAATGTAAATCACGTGACTGTGGGGATGCTGCAATGGTCGTAAGTGTGAAAAATGGTCATAAGTCACTTTTTTCAGTGCCGTTGTAACTTCAAATGGCCATTAAGTGAATTGTTGTAAGTCAAAAACTACCTGTAGTTCAATGGTGGGATTCAAATATGGGAACAACCGGGTCTTTGTGTGGATGCCGCTTCCGGAAGTCCATTCTGGGCCTGGGCAACAAAAAAATAGCTACCGGTTCTGCCGAAGTGGTGCGACCTGGCTGAATCCCACCACTGCCTGTAATCTTATTTTCAGAATGCACCAGTGTCATTCGCTTTCTCCAAACACACAGAGTTAAAGGTCTCTTTGGCCTCTTCTGCAGTCAGAAAGCCCTCTTTCCTAAAATGTCCCGGTTGAAAAACTCCAGTGACAGCCAAATCACTGTCATTTCAAGCTCTGTCTAGCCATCGAGCTACAAAAATAATCTAATTATGTGTTTGTGTCAAAAAAAAAAAAGAAAAGAAAAAAAAGGAAAGAAATGACTCCTCACCCTTTCGAAAATAGTATGGTTCATTTGTAGGTTCTGCTCTGCCCCTTCAGCCAAAGGTGCCATTTCCTAGCAGAACAGGACAAATTCAGGGGTTATTTTAAGCTCGAGCCCAGCCTACCATTCCCCCATTCCTTTGCACAGCTAGGAGAGAATATTTCAGTTTTTCCTTGCAAAGGGATCTATTAGCATCTGAGTGCAAGATGGAGCCGGTACGGAGTTATTTTGTCACTGCTTTGAAAGTCCCGGCAATTATAATAATGGGCATCTTTCTTCAATTAGTGGGTAAGTACTTGGGTCTTTTTACAGTTTGGACATATTTGCCTGCCCATCCCCACCCCAATGCAGTCTCTGTGAGCAATCATGCCTTCCGGAGAAACCAGAGAGCCATCATTGGCTCAGGGAACCCACCCAGAGTGTTATTTTACATGGTATAATAATGACACATTCCTGTGGGCCAATCAGAACAGGGGTGGGCCATCCTTTCTCGGGTGTGCTGTGTGCTAATGGTAGGCAGAGCTTAAGCAGGCAGTGGGTGGGCAAAGGCAAAAGCCCATCACTGTCAGTTTCTGATCTACTTGGCAATCGTATTTCTCTCTATATATAGCAATAGACTTATATACTGCTTCACAGTGCTTTATAGCCCTCTCTAAGTGGTATACAGAGTCAGCGTATTTGCCCCCAACAATCTGGGTCCTCATTTTACCGACCTCAGAAGAATAGAAGCCTGAGTCAATCTTGAGCCGGTGAGGATCGAACTGCTGAACTGCTGGCAACCGGCAGTCAGCAGAAGTAGCCTGCAGTACTGCCTTTTAACCACTATGCCACCCGGCTCCTATATTTCTACATTCTTCCAGACAAATGTTAAAGAGTTCTGCTCCAGTTCTTAGGACAGCAGAAAAACATTTCCCAGGATCAAATTGTACTGATTTCTTTGCTGATCCCTACTTGGATAGAGAAGATTATTGCAAAGCTATCAGAAGCCAGATTAATAAAAAAGATTGGTAGATTCCCTGGCTTCATTTCCTCTCCTGCCTATATCCCATGACAGCAGTAAAGCAATTATCAGCCACTCTCCCTAATGTGGTTGTGGGGCCAGTTTTAGAGACTCATAGTATGCTGTATTTTGCTCCTTGCCCAGTTGCTCAACTAACAGAATAACAGAGTTGGAAGAGACTTTAGAGGTCTTCTAGTCCAACCCCTTCTCAAACAGGAGACCCTATACCATTTCAGACAAATGACTGTCCAATCTCTTCTTAAAAACCTCCAGTGCTGAAACATCCACAATCTCTGGAGGCAGGTTGTTCCACTGATTAATTGTTCTAACAGTCAGGAAATTTCTCCTTAGTTCTAGGTTGCTTCTCTCTTTGGTTAGTTTTCATCCATTGCTTCTTGTCCTGCCTTCAGGTGCTTTGGAGATTAGCTTGACTCCTTCTTGTTTGTGGGCAGCCCCTGGGATATTACTACTATTATGTCACCCCTAGTCCTTTATTTCATTAAACTAGACATGCCCAATTCCAGCAACCATTCTTTATATGTTTTAGCCTCCTGTCCCCTAATCAGCTTTGTTGCTCTTCTCTGCGCTCTTTCAACATCTTTCTGAGGAAAGATACAGGGTGAAGTGGAGGTGATTTCCTGATATTCTTCCTAAGGCACACTGTAGTAATCAGTGCTCAGTCATTGCAGGGTGCAAATATGGCTGACCGCCTTCGCAGCGTTTATTCTTTTATACAGTTTTCCAAGCAGCAAAAGTTTAACATGGCAATAGCGTAGCAGTAGCATTTCATTGGTTAAACTTTTTACCAATCCTTAAGAAGATATCAGCCAGGAGGCCCAGCCAGGGAGCAGTTTCTACCATATCCTGTTGATGTAACTTGGCTGATATCATGTGAACCAGGTGATATCATCGTATCAGCCTGGGGTAATTTCCCACATTGCCATGGTGATGTGAATGGATGAGATCATGTAGAGAGAAGAGGCATGCAGGCATTGGAAGGGCAGTTTGCTGCTCACGATCTCTACCTGGCCCCTATCTGTACACCCACTTTTGCACCTATTACCTATTAATTGAGGTATTTCTTTTTTTTGAAACACATTTTATTGGTTTTTTAAATCTTAGAAAAAGGTGCTCAGGACACACTGTGGTGTTTGAGTAATCAAACATTCAACAATAAAACCATATATAAATAATTCAACTCAATACATTCAATGTCCCCTCTCTATTTCCCTCAACTAGCATAATACGTTTAAAATATTTCATTTTGAATTTAAATTTCTATAACTGCTAAACCTGTTTTAAAACTTTATAAATTTACAATCACCATAATCAAATTTAACTTTAAATCAACAAGTTATCAATTCAGGTGTCCCTTCCAGCTATATTCTAATTCTTAATCTCTTATATCCCTCATTTTATCACAAGTCTCATTTATTTCTTCTTCCACTACACAATACATATCCTAATTAAGATAAAACATCAATCTAACCTATACATATATAATCCATCAATCGATCAATCTCTTTAAAATAACAAAATAGTGTAAGTCTTAACTCATTTCAATTCATTAAACAAAATTCAAATTTCATCCAATTGATTATCATGCCTTATCATGTCTACTTTATCATACAAAAACATCATCTTACTGATTTAAAACAATTAATTATTAAAACAATCCAACTCTACAAAGCCAGCATTTTTTCCATTGCATTACATAATATTTTTCATAAAAATAAGCCTATTATTCCAAAAAGTACATTTTAAATTTAATTAAAACATCTGTTCTACTAATCAACCTTTTTTCTTACTTCTAACTCTGAATCTTAATCCTCAAAACTGTCCATAAATCAACATTTCCTTTAATCCATTACACAATTTTAAATTTCTCTTTTCAGTCTTATTCTGGCTTTTTTTTCTGTACCAAGCAGGTTTCCACAACCAATTCCCTTTCAGCCAATAGATCTCTCTTTGTTGCTTGTAGTGCTCTTTGAAACAATAGGAATCCCATCCTCTGCATTAGGCATCTATTTCTCTCATCCTTAGAGATTCGTTGCTTTAAAGTTTCCATTCTCAATCTTTGATTCTTCTGGTCCTCAAAGCTGTAGATGGAGTATTTATAAGACAAAATAACTTCCTCATTTATCTTAGTTGTTTCCTCTTCTAGTGTGTTTTGATTTATAGAATAGTCAGATGTAGTCTGGATATCAGATTGAAGATTTAAGGTACGACTTCTGGATCTTAATTCTGTAGTAAACTCTTTCATTGTAGCACATATTTCTGCAGTGGCCTCATAAATCTTTTCCAATATAAGTTTGCAGTTTAATTGTAAATGAGCTTTCTCCATTTTGATAGTAATTTAAAAGAGTCTCTTTTTTCTTCTTGTGGAGGCTGTGTTTAATAAAAGTTAAACAGTGTCCACCCCCACAACTCTCACAGCTTATCTTTTTTCTTCAAAAGTAATTTAAAGGTCCATCTATTCCATCTCCAAAGAATAGCCAAAAGTTGCAATATTAGATTTTCACCACTAGATGTCCTCAGTAAATTGGGGAAAAAACTTTTCCAGACACCATTTTTCCCTTTTTTCTTTTTTTTGAAATATAATGTGAAAAAAGAAATAATCTTCCAACATAAAATGATAGTAACAGCTCTTAGACAAAAAAAAATTCTGTACCCCAAAGCATATGAAAATAAAGTGTAGTCTTTAAAATTCTTTTGTTCAACACCTTTCTTCCCAAACATGTAGAAGCTGCTTTTTCAAGCCAGGGAAATAATTCCAACAAGGTTCTTACAGGCAAAAAAAAAAAAAAAAGAATGAAGAGAGGAGCAGGAAAAGGAAAAAAAAGTCTCACCTGGATTCACCACGGTGGGTCTTACAGCTTAGATGTTCTTTGACTTACGGTTTGAAACGGCAGGGTGATCGGCCATTTTATTGGCCGATCTTCTTCTCCATTGGCCCTCAGAGATAGCTCGGACAGCTGGAGGAGCTGCTGCTCCTCCGCAGCTGAGCAAAACCTCCTCAACAGAAGTCGCACCCTCCAGGGCAACTTTCGACCCGCATAAGGGTCTACCGGCAGAGGGAAGCTAGCCGACGAGGAGACAAGTCTCTTCATACGGCTAGAGGCGCTGCAATCCAGAACCGGAAGTCTTAATTGAGGTATTTCTGAGGATGGGTCAAGTGCTCTTTCAGAAGAGTGGCAAATGAATACAGTCAGTCCTCGATTTATGACTGAAATGGATCCTGTCCATTACAATTGTAAGTTGTGATGGTGATAAAATAGACGATCAGGTGACCCACCTGATTTTGTGAACTTTTTTGCGGTGGTTGTTAAACGGGCCCATTGTTTGCTATGGGATGTTTTGGGTGAAAATTGAAAGTAAATACTGGGGGGGGGGGAATTCATAAATCACAGTTATGTGATCACAGGACGATGCAATGGCCATAAATGTGGGTCACTTGCTGAGTGCCTGAAATCTAATCATATGACTACAAAGGGGGCAGCTATTAGAAAGCTTGTCAGAAAGTCCCAAAAGGGGATCACATGACCCTCGGTCACTGCAACCATCATAAATACGAGTCAGTTGCCAAGTGTCTGAATTTTGATCACATGACCGTGGGCATGCTGCAACAGTTGTAAGTGTGAAAAATGGGCATAAGTCACTTTTTTCAGTGCCATTGTAACTTTGAGCAGTTATTAACAGTCATTGTAAGTTGAGGACTATCTGGACTAGACCTAGGTGCATTGACCAGTAAAAGGGATAACTATAGCACTCATACTTGATTCTGCATAAAAAAAATACAGATAGTAAACACAGTAATAAATACAACTCCTTTCAGTAGAAAAAGTAGAAAACCTTTAATAGGTCCAACTGTAACACAACTAGTACTTTAATACACAGCTGGCAAAATCCAGTCCTCTTTCCTAGACTAAATTTATTTTGGAATGCTTCTCTTATTCAATGCTTTTTGAGAATGAAATTTGGGTGGGCAAGGAGCAGAAGGCACAATAGCTGTGTCTGTGTCTTCATGTTTGTTATTTTCTGCTAGGATCTCAAACATTTGCTTCTGACAACATTTTATCCACTGTCAAGAATGCTCCTGGCAATATTTCTATTTCTATCATTTCCACTGGACGTACAGACACCAGCACGTCTGAAGATGCCAGCGCTGCTGCCCAGACTATGATTCCTTGGGTCACCAGATATGGTGGTACAGATAATCTCTTTCTTGAAAAGGCTTCTGCCACTGAAAGAAGCATGACTTCAACAACTACTTGGACATTCATCCCTCCTGTAATTCATAGCACAGGTGTCTCCATCCCCACATCAGAGGCTTCCAGGAAAAATGATGCAATCTCTACTTTTGCATCTGACATTACTACTATAGAGAATGTAACTCAACACTTTACTAGGATCCCAACTGAAGAAAACATCCAACGGGAAGGAATCACCATTTCTTTGGATTCCAAAGCTGATACCATGGCCACTATGCCTGTGAATTCCACTGTAGGTATTGCCACGGAAACCACTACTGTGGTGACATCCAGAAGCAATGAAAAAATGTTTACTTCAATGACTACTGAATCTGCCACTAAAAGCTCCATTAACAAAACACTCAGTGATATAGGCTCAACTGGAACCATTTCTCTTCAAATAGTGAATAGCAGTACCACATTTACACAATCCAGTTCTGGCACTGAAACTTCCATTTCCATAGCTCCCGATAATGGTGATCACATTTCCACTTTCATCACTGCTTCAGAGACCACCTCAGGTAGAGAAGCCACCATTTCTCCAGTTGCAAGGACTCACATAGAAACATTTGTGGCATCCAGCTCTGTTGCTGTCTCCTCCAAAAATACTATCCGACCTTCTCTTTTGGCTAACTCCCCTACCACATTATCATCCATCTCAGCTGCTTCTGAGACTTTGACTAGTTTGGACTTCATCAAGGGCATTGAAGTGTCTGTTTCTGAAGCTTCCATTACTGAAGCAACTGTTCCTGCACCCAGCCTCACTAGCACAGAATCCTCTCTTCTGAAAATACTGTTTCCTGTTTTGGATACCAGTTCTACAAAGGCTACCTCTGCTGGTAGCACTTCACCCACCTTGGTGTCTACAACTAACTATGAACATACCATTTCTCTGGATTCCAGCAATGAAGGTGATATCTCCACTCCTAGCATTTCTGGAAATGATGATGAAACATCTCTTCCCTTTGCTCACATCACTGCCTCTGGAAGCATTGTACCTGAAACGGAGTCTTCCAAAAGAAAAAGGCCCATTATCACAGCTTTTGGAACTACTGTTGAAATACCTTCTATTTTGACTAATGTCACTAGAGCTGAAGAAAGTGTAGAAGTACGCTCTAGTTTTGTGGCTCCAGGAAATAGTCCTGAACCTACTTCTTCTACAAGTTCCAACACAGTAACTCAAATGTCCACTCCGGTGCCTTCCATAAGAGTTACTAACACATCAAATTCCTTATCTAACATTGCAGTTACTGATACTTCCACTTCTATACAACTCAGTACTAATACAGAAATCTTTTTGGTTTCCAAAAGGGATGCTACACCCCAGATTTCCATTGGGCCTGAAATTACTACTTCATTACCATCTAGAAGTGGTCCTGAAATCTCTGTTTCTACAGATAGTACTACTCAAACTTCCATTCTTTCTGAGACAACATATACAACCACGGGCACAATTTCTTTGGCTCCAAAGGTGGCAATAACGTCTGAAAGTCACACAACTGACTCAAACCCCACCCTTTCTAGAAATATTCTGGAAGCTGCTGCTGGAACCAATGTGACCTCTGTAACAAATGTGACACCTCAAGTCCCCATCCCAAAGGCAATGCCTTCCCCTACTGTTACGACCTCCACCATGACTGCAGGTAAGATTACCAATTCTACTGATGGAAGGGAATATTTGTAGCTCAGGGCTGAACTGTGGCAATGAACACCATCAATGCACTGAAGATATCACCTAGCCGGGTAATGAAACACCTCCAAGAAAACCGCTGAGCTCAGAAAGCACCAAGGCCCCCACATTACCAGCCGTGCTTTCAAAAGCAGGGAGAAATATGTTAGAGAGCATTCTTTGCTCAATAAAATGTTTCCCAATTGGGTTTTTATAACGTGAACTGGGAGTGTGTTGAGAGAAACGCCCACATAACACCATTGTCATTTGGTTATAAGTAGCAAAATCTGGGGGCTGGACAGGGGACAGATTATACCTACCCTCAGTGTAGAGGGGACTGCCATTCTTGAATTGGCCTTTTTAGCTGCCTTAGGACCTCTTTCCAGAGCACGATACCATAGTCTCTCGAGACTGAAGGATTGCAATGATGAATGAATGATAAATAGCAGTAGGAGGCATGGAATTGGGAGAAGACATGGGATAAAGTAAGCTGCCTACTTAGGTATGATTACTGTGTGCCCAGACGTCCAGAAAAATATTGAAATCCCATTAATTTCCATATACATCTAAAAAATTTGGGAAGAGATAAATATTATTTGAATGTAATTCCTATTTTTATCCATTTTATTATCTGTCATTTGTTTTTAGGTTCTGCTGGGCTGCCCTATTGGGCTATTATCCCCATCTGCTTGACTACAGGCTTAGCCCTGTTGCTTCTTCTAAGCCTTCCTTTTTTGGTAAGTAACCCAATCATCAGTGCCATTCCATTGGTGAGCTGCTTACAAGACACTCAACCATTGACCAAATGTGTGTTGTTATGAACAATTCCATCATATGGAATTCATGAACATTTTATGAACATTCCATCATAAACCAGCTACTCAGCAGGACGCTGGGAGCCAGGGGTGTCCACAGAGTATGGTCCAAAAAAAATCAAGTGTACATAAATTTAAACATACATAATAAGAGCTCAGAATTGCTCAAGAAACCTTGACTTTTAGTCCCATGAAATAAGGATGGAAACTCTTCTTTTTTTTTTTCAGATTCTTGGACTGCCTTTTCCACGATTGGGCCAACCAAGGACGTATTTTGCTCGCCATTTAATCTGGGAGTCGGATCCTGGAATAGAGTTGGAGCGTGGAGTAGAGAATCATGGAAGAAGTATGATGTGAAAGAGGAAATGCTGAGGAAGGATGCACACTGTGTGTTTGGATGAAGCAACTAAGACCAAATCTAGTTATTCTTCCATGCAGGCCTGATAACTATTTTACAGAATAAGAGAGTTGGAAGGGACTTTGGAAGTCTTTTAATCCAGCTCAGGCAGGAGATCCTATACCAGTGATGGCAAACCTTTTAGAGACCAAGTGCCCCAAAACCGCCCCACCTGCCTCCTGCCCTGCTCTGCCCCTGCCCCGCCCCCGCCCACCCACCCACAGGGCCACCCACCACCTCCACTGCCCACCCCAGCAGATCACCCAGGCGGCCCAGCAGCGCCATGGTGGCCACGCCCTCTGCCCGCGTCCTGCAGAACCATCTGTGTGCGACGGGGCTCAAGGGCAGAGTCTTGTCCCCGCTGCCTGGCTGCCATGTCCTCGGCTGCACTGCTCTACGCAGGCCGTGCCCAGGGGCAACTCTCCTCTGGGGGGCTGCTGGTGAGGGGGGCACTGGGGAAGGCAGGGCTGGGGTGACAATGCGCATGCCCACAGAGAAGGCTCTGAGTGTCGCCTCTGGCGTGCGTGCTAAAGGTTCCCCACCACTGTCCTATACCATTCCAGACAAATTGCTGTCCAATCTTTTCTTTAAAATCCTTAGTGATGGAGCACAGAATCAGTTTCTATAAACCTCTAATTCATGGCTTGTTTAAAGTTTCTGTCAGAATATGAAGGATTTATTGGACTGAAAGAAGGCAGGAAAAATCTATAAAACAAGGGGTGCACAACGTTAGAGGAGGGTGGGTGGAAGTTACATTTGGTCTCTTTGCGTTATGCCAGAGATATGTTTTCAGAAAGTCCAGGACAAACAAAGCTCAAATTTGACTTAAATTAAGTTTAATTAATAAATAATTAAATTGATTAATTACACTTTTATTTAATTTAAATTTGAAATAATTAAATTTACAAATTTAAATTAAATTTGAGCTGTGATGGCGCAGTGGTTAGAATATAGCATTGCAGGCTAACTCACTGCTCACAGCCTGGAGTTCGATCCTGATCCTCTAAAGCAGGGGTCTTCAAACTTGGCCCTTTTATGACTTGTGGACTTCAACTCCCAGAATTCCTCAGCCAAGCATGCTGGCTGAGGAATTTTGGGAGTTGAAGTCCATAAGTCATAAAAGAGCCAAGTTTGAAGACCCCTGCTCTAAAAGTTGACTCATCCTTCCATGCTTCCAAGGCTGGTAAAATGAGGGCCCAGATTGTTGGGGGCAATAAGTTGACATTTGTAAACCACTCAGAGAATGTTGTAAAGCACTATGGAGTGGTATATAAGTCTAAGTGCTATTGCTACTGTCTATGATTATTTCAATTTATTTTATGGTGTGAGTTGATGCCATCTTACTCTTTAACCATTTGTCCCCTTTCTCATGTTAAATCTTATCACTGAACAGTAAAAATATTAATTAAATTAACCTGTGGAATTCATTATTAGAAGATATGGTAAGATCTGGTAATATATATAGTCCTCTACTTACAACTGTAAAGGATCCTGTCCATTGCATTTGTAAGTCCTGACAGTCGTAAAGTGGGTTTTCTACATGACCAACCTTTTATGACCTTTTTTTTTTTGCAGCGGTCATTAAGCAAAGCAATTGTTCGCCTATGGTTTTTGTTGAAAACTTGAAGTAAACATTTCTGGCAAAAACATCACAAATTGCAGTCATTCTTCAAATGGCCATAAGTGCAGGCTGTTTTGCCAAGCACCCGAAATGCAGTCATGTGACCATGGAAGAGGATGGCCATTGGATCCTCAGAACTGGATATTAAGGACCTTTGGAGGGGTCCCTCATAACTTTGAACATTTGCTGTGCCACCGGTTGTACGTTTTGGACAACAACAACAACAACAACAACAATAAAGTTGGAAGGGACCTTGGAGGTCATCTAGTCCAACCCCCTGCTCAGGCAGGAAACCTCTATACCATTTCAGACAAATGGCTGTCCAGTCTCTTCTTAAAAACTTCCAGTGTTGGAGCATTCACTACCTGTAAACACTGTCTTGAATGGTTTTAAAGACAAATTACAAACCTGGATGGAGAACTATCAACCTTTAAGGCTCAGTGTTTCCCCCCCACACCCCCATTTTGGGGCAGCCAGACTCTAAATCCCAGTTGCTGAAGAATAACAGAAATGACTCTATCTTCTGCTTATACCCCAGAGGCATCTGATTGGCCACTGTATGAAAACAGATAAGACGTTAAGATAATGTCTCCCTAAAGCTCATAGCTAAGAAAGTGAGGACAAATAAAGGGAAATATTTCTTCACCCAGAGGGTCTTGATTTATGGAATTCACTTCCTGAAGGGGTCGTGACAGCTGTCAGCCTTGACAGCTTCAAGGCAGGGCTAGATAGATTCATGGATGCCAAGTGTATCGATGGTTATTAAAACGGATGTCCATGTGCCGCCTCTATGTTGGTTGAGGCAGGCAGGATTCCCTTGAGTACCATTTGTTGGGGGTCAAGGGAAAGGGAGGGTTTTGCCTTCTCTTTCTGCTCAAGATCCCCATGTACAATTGGTGGGCCACTGTGTGACACAGAATGCTGGACTCGATGGGCTTTGGCCTGATTCAGCATGGCTCTTCTTATGTTCTTATGTTCTTATAAGACTTGGCCTGAGGTAATTTAAAAAAAAAAAAAACAAAGATACCCCTCCTCCCCACAACTTCCTCCTCTCCAACCCCTAAGCCAGGCTGGCTGAGGAATTCTGGGAGTTGAAGTCCACACGTCTTAAAGTTCCCAAGTTTGAAGACCCCTGCCCTAAGCGAAGACTGCACATTTTCCTCCTATAGGCTTATTTCTCTACTTGTGCTCCAAAGTACTGCAAGCTTGGGAAGTGGCACAATAGAATTTTTATTTTTATCTTTTTTTGCCCCCTTTCTTGCAAGTTAGTTTATTGGCTAATTCTCCCACACGTTGGGATTAAGGAGGAGGACACCAAGTAAAGGCATAACCCAGAATCCAGAGTGCTTCAGCAAGAATTGTAAAGTAGTTCCACACCAAGATAGGAAAGAAAACCTGGAGGTATGTGCCCAGAGGACCTCTGGGAGATTACTGTGACACCCCACTCCCCAACATTTCACCCTATAGTCTCAACCCTTCATTTTCTTAATCTACAATCACAATAAGCTCTGTGATTTAGACTGCATAGTTGAGTGGGTCTCCTCAGGGTGCCGTCGGCCAGACAATGTCGGCTGGCGACCCCCAGGGGAGGGCCTTCTCTGTGGGAGCTCCAACACTTTGGAACGAGCTCCCCCCCGAACTCCGTACGATGACAGAATTGCGCTCCTTCCGTCGAGAATTAAAAACATATCTTTTTCGACAAGCCGGCCTGGGATAGTAGCTCCGGTACCAACAAGGCCATAATTGTTTTAGGGGATTGTTGCTTTTAAGACAATGTATTGGGTTTTTAATGATTTTGGGCCAAATTGTTTAATCTATTTTTAATTCATTTTACTTTTTGTATGTTGATGTTTTTAATTGGGCTGTACACCGCCCCGAGTCCTTCGGGAGGGGGGGCGGTATAGAAATTGCAAAATAAATAAATAAATAAATAAAAATGGAGCCTTGCATTCCAAATGATTCTTCCACCCTATGCTCTATGGCAGGGGTAGGCAACCGTGGCTCTTTTATGACTCGTGGACTTCAACTCCCAGAATTCCTGAGCCAGCATGCCTGGCTCAGGAATTCTGGGAGTTGAAGTCCACGAGTCATAAAAGAGCCAGGGTTGCCTACCCCTGCTCCATGGTAAGATGTGAGTAAGATTCATGCAATTGCCTTGCCCATCTGCTAGGGGTCAGAAGGATCATATTGATGCCTTATATTTGTCAAGCGACTTCAAGGGTAGACAGAGATTCTCACCTGAAACAAACTCTTGAGATCCATTGCTCAAAAGTGCAAAGAAGAGCAATAAAGACGATTAAGGGTGTGGAGACAAAAACATATGAAGAACGGTTGTAGGAACTGGGAATGGCCAGTCTAGAAAAAAGAAGGACTAGGAGGGAGATGATAGCAGTATTCCAGTATTTGAGAGGCTGCCACAAGGAGGAGGGGGTCAACTTATTATTCAAAGCACCAGAAGGCAAGACAAGAAGCAACAGATGGAAAATAATCAAGGAGAGAAGCAGCCTGGAATTAAGGAGAAAATTTCCTAACAGCGAGGACAATTAACTAGCGGAACAGCTTGCCTTCGGAAATTGTAGGTACCTAGCCTACAATTTGCATATAGCCCCAGATGAAAAAAAATGAGTTCTGAAAAAAGATAATTGGGGACTAATTGTTACTTTACAATAGAAGCTGGAACACAATATTTTATAAAGGCTGTGAGGCAGTTTTCTGAATCAGGACACCTTTCAGATACCTCGGACTACAAATTCCCACCATCCCCAGAAATAGGTTTTGCTAGACCAGGTGTAGGGAATGATGGCCCTTTTATGACTCGTGGACTTCAACTCCCAGAATTCCTGAGCCAGCCATTGCTACCAATCTCCAATCTGGAAGACACCAGATTGGAGACTGTTCCACCTCCGTTTTCACCACAAGCGAAAAGTAGCCAATTTGTGCACATTCACTGAATCGGTGAATGCCGCAAATCAATAAATCAACGAATGAATAAAATTGTTTCATTGCTTCTCACCATTTAATCATACTGGCTTCCTTCAGATTTTTATTTATAAAACATACATTTGTCATGATTCATACTCATGATCCCTTGTTGCATAAACAAAAAACTGTCACGGCAAGGCAGGATTTGGTTCATTAGGAACGTCTTTTCACTCAAAGGCTACTCAAATCCATTATATCTGGCATATTTCTCCACCCATTTTCTAATACAATTCATCCTGATTTACAGCCATGGTACACAAACCAACATTGGCAAGAGCCCATTCTTTGTCATGTGTTGCTCATGAAACTCGCCAGCCTTCTTTCAATTAATTACCAAAGAAAACATATCTAAAAATAATAATGTAACCCGTCAGGAAGCAAATCGCTAATGCAATATATATACATCTGCATTTCCCAGGTCTGCCCCCACCCCTGCATTCCATCTTGCACATAATATGACTTAGGTCAAGTGAGCCCCACCTTCCCTTCCAAACAAGGTATTACAGCTTCAAAATGACATTTATGAGTTCGAAATAAGCCACATTTCAAGTCTTTCGGAAGCTATAAAAGGGAGATAGATGTTTTCAGTGCATTAGGCATTCAACTCAAACCACAATGGGTAGCATGCAAAGACACTTCCTGGTTGCTTTCTGGATTATGTTTGCTCTGAATACCCACGTGAGGACAGAAGGTAAGTGTTTCATATTTTGTAGACCCATCATTTCTAGATTGTATTCATGCTCCTGAAATTAGGGTGGGTCAATTGGAATTTGAGATCATTTGTAGGGCAATTTTGGATGCAATGGAAAATAGCCTGAGGAACTACAAGTGTAAAACACTTGCAGAAAGAAAGAAAGAAAGAAAGAAAGAAAGAAAGAAAGAAAGAAAGAAAGAAAGAAAGAAAGAAAGAAAGAAAGAAAGAAAGAGGGAGGAAGGAAGGAAGGAAGGAAGGAAGGAAGGAAGGAAGGAAGGAAGGAAGGAAGGAAGGAAGGAAGGGGAAAAGAAAACAACAGAAGTAATTTAGATCATATTATAACTGGGAAGGGGAAATATAAAAATGAATATTGTTCTGTTTTCATATAACCACTTCTAGCATGATTTCTCTTTATACAAATATAGATAGTCCTCATTGAATGACCAAATTTGAGGCTGGCAACTCTATTGCTAAGCAATATGGCCATTAAGTGAGATTACATGTGATTGTGGGGAACTTGCTTCACTTACTCATGATAGTTCAGTGAGCGACCTATGGTTGTTATGCAAGACATCACATGACCACAACTTGTGATTTTTCCTGCTGGCTTCTCTGCTGAGTCTGCTTGTCAAAAGCTGATGGTGAAGTGCACAAATGGTGGACATAAACATCTGCCAGTTGTGAAGCTTCTCAGTCTTAATCTGAATCTGCTGAGATGTGGCAATGGCTATAAGTGTGAAGATCAGTCGTAAAGTAAATTTTCACTGCCGTTTGTAACTCTGAATGGTTGCTAAACAGGATAGTTGTTAAACAAGGACTGCTTTGGCAGTTCTGGAAAGGTTCAACTTCTACAGGAAAAGCTCATTTCCTAGCACACAATCTTTTTTATGTATATCACTTTTATTAAAGTTTTTCTTCATGTAAAATGTAAATAAAAGTAAAGATAATGGGAAAAATAGGTAAAGGAAAAGGAGAAGAAGAGAGGAGTGAGGGGAAAGGAAAGAAAAGCAGTGCCTTCCAACTTTTTTCAGTGCAGTAAAGTTACATAGTAAAGTTATAATCTCAACTTTTTACTTCTATATAGTTAGAGAATACTAGCCATTTCTTATAATAACAACCGATTTTAATCATCAAAACCCAAAGTTTCAATTTTTCTCTCTCTTTTGACCAGGAAGTCCAGAAACAGTTTCCAAGTGGAAACCAAACTAGCTACATTCCTTTCCTTAATTAAAATAGTTAATTTGCTATGTCTGCCAATTTCACCAATTTTTTTTCTATCCGTTCTTCTATTGTGGAAGTTGACACATTTTTATAAAATTCTCCCTGTGGCCAGCATATATAGTAACCAAGTTCTATATAAGTTCTTTTTTTCAATATCTTTATCCACCAATCCTAAAAGAAACATTTCTGGTTTCCATCGTATGTTTGTTTGAGGATCATCTAGATTAAAACATAAATCTGGGCCCAATCTTTCTTTGCTTTATCACAAGTCCACCACTATTGATAAAAAGTTCCTTCTTTACATTTGTATTTCCAGTAGACATTTGAAATATCTTTATACATCTTTGACAGTTTATCAGGTATTAAATGTCAGTGGCGCATCATTTATCAGGTATTAAATGTCAGCGGCACATCATTTTATCAAAATGTTCTTTTAGGTTACAGATTAATGTAAATTTCAGGCTTTTAATCCACATATTTACAGTGTTTTAATGTTTTAATTAAATCCACACGTTTAATGTTTTAACTTTCCACATCTAATGTTTTAATGTTTTTAACTTTTTAATTGTTTATGCTGTTATTTATGGCATTGTAAGCTGCCCAGAGTTGCTTGATAATGAGATGGGCAGCATGTAAATTTAATAAAAAAATAAAGAAATAAAAATATTTTCCCAGTGCTCAATCATTATATTATTAATTTTTTTTGCTTGTTGAAACATATAGTGTTTAATATATTTATTTTCCAGATTCAACTTCAACAATTTTTTTATCAATCCTGGCAATAAGAGGGTCACCATTAGCACACAATATAGTTCCAAATTCATTTTTAACAGATTCAAAATCATGACTTTTCTCATTTAAATTAAATCTTTCTTTCAGTTGTAAGTATATAAACCAGTGACAGACAGGTCCTTCTGATTCCAAATCTGCTTTTGACTTGAGATTAGGTTCACCTTGAGTAAAAGCTATTATTTTACCCTAAATCCATCAATGTGATTTACTGTCATTTCCTTTGTAAAGCTTTCCAGGTGACACCCAAAGAAGCATCTTAGAAGACAGCCTTGTTTTATATTTACTCCAAATTCTTAGGATAGCATATGACTCTTAAAGTCTGCATTCATTTTAATCTTACCACACCATAAATAGGGATTCCATCCAAATCTCAGTTCGTGGCCCTCCAAATTTTTATAGTTACCGGTTCTTTCATCTAGAATAGATCAAACAACATACCTCAAAGTACAATTTTAAGCCTGGTAAACTCACCCTTTCTCTGTTTTAAGCATCTTGCAACAATTTATAGTTAATTCTTGGGTTTTTCCCCCTTGCCATATAAACTTAGAAATATCCTTTTGTCATGGTTTGAATGCAACAGGAGTCATAAATATCAGTAATATCTGAAATAAAAGCAGCATCTTTGCTAAAACATTCATTTTGATTATAAAAATCCTACCCAACAAAGACAATTGCAAATCATCCCACCTAAGTAAAGTCCTTTTAATATCATTCCTACTGTTCTGAAACAACTTAGAATTTGTATTTGACAATATCGCTCCAAGATTTTAACTTTTTTTCTACCTAAAAAAAAACTTGAATTCCATATTAGGTTTTCATATTCTGGGCAGCAATACTTTTAACTAACATCCTTATTTTCTCTGTATTTTAAAGCCAGCAAAAACTGCAAAGTCATTTAGCTTCTTCATCAAATATTCCAACCCAGTCTTTGGCTCTTGCAGAAATATAACTAAATCATTGCAAAAGTTCTTAGTTTATAAGTCACTTTTTAAATTTTCATTCCCGTAACTTTTTCATCTTGTCTGATATTCTTATTCAAAACCTCCAAAACTAAAATGAAAAGCAGTGGAGACAGAGGGCAACCATGTCTCATTCCCTTTTGAATCTCATAGGGCTTAATTAGATCACCATGAATAAGAATGTGTACTTGCTGGGGTGTATAGATCTACTACCTTAAATAAATTGCTTTCCAAAGTCCACTTCTTCCAAAACCTCAACAAAAATAACCCAGTTTAAATTGTCAAATGCTTTTTCTGCATTCAGAAATATTAAGGCTGCCTGTTCCTCATTGTGGCATTGCAAATATTTGGTAACATTCAAGGCCCTTCTGACATCATCACTCAATTGTCTTTTCAGCACAAAAGATTCTCATGGATAAATTTCTGCAAACTCTCCTTCAACCTCCCACCCAATATTCCCATAAAAAGTTTGTACGGAAATCAGTCTAAACTTTTTTTTGTCAATGTGATATCTTGACCTTCTTTAGGAAGTAAGGCAGTGTTAGCTTCCATCCACTTTGGAGGCATTTTAAATACAGGTAGTCCTTGGCTTATGACCATAAATGAGCCCAAAATTTCTGTTGCTAAGCAAGACAGCCGTTAAGTGAATTTTGCTCCTTTTTACGATGTTTCTTGCCAGAGTTGTTAAGCAAATCACTACAGCTGTTAAGTTAGTAACATAGTTGTTAAGTGAATCTGGCTTCCCCATTGACTTTGCTTGTCAGGAGATTGTAAAAGAGGATCACGTGACCCAAAGACACTGCAACTAACCAAAGACAGAAGCAACCTAGAACTAAGGAGAAACTTCCTGTCAGTTAGAACAATTAATCAGTGGAACAACCTGCCTCCAGAAGCTGTGAAGGCTCCAACACTGGAAGTTTTTAAGAAGAGATTGGGCAGCCATTTGTCTGAAATGGTATAGGGTTTCCTGCCTGAGCAGGGGGTTGGACTAGATGACCTCCAAGGCCCCTTCCAACTTTATTATTATTATTATTGTTGTTGTTGTTGTTGTTGTTGTTATCAACTGTCATAAATATGAATCAGTTGTCAAGTGCCCTAATTTTGATCATGTGGCCATGGGAATGTTGCAACAGTTGTAAGGGTGAGAAACGATCATAAGTCAATTTTTTTCAGTGGTGTAACTTTGAATGGTCACTAAATGAACTGGTCTAAGTCAAGGACTACCTATATCTGTAGTACAGAGCTCATGTAGAAGGAATGACTCTGGGGACAGAGTCAAAAGAGGAACAAGCCTAGAATCTCTACATAGCCACAAATGGATTAAGTCCAACCCCCCTTGAGTGCCACTAACCCTTATCTAGGGCCAAAACAGTGCTAACCATTAGTTGATTAGATTCCTGTGCTTAGGCATGAGCTATAAATCAGTTTAATTGGAACTATATATGTAGTCCTGGTCTTTCACACCTGACTGTTCATTATATCTTTCAATGGCTGTAGCAATTGTTCTTCAAAGCATTTATAATATTGGCTTGCAAGTCCATTTGGGGCTGGAGCTTTGCCTCTTTTCATCTTTTTAAAAGGATCTGATATTTCAAAAGTACTTACTGGATCATTCATGAGTTGTCTTTGTGCTTGTGAGAGCGTTGGTAAATGTTGCTTTTGCAAATAGCCATCTATTTTTGTATGCCTGCTTCTTTTTTCTTATACGAGTTAGAACAGAGATTTTTGAAGGATTTTTTTAAAAATAGAATTGTCATCGGTTAGTGGTGACTCACCCTCCTGGGTTTTTCCAATCAACGTCTTCTTCTCTTCCTTTTCTCAGTTTGCATGCCAGCCATCTTCCTCAAAAGGTCTTTGTTTCTCGTAATTCAGTTTTGTTTCTGATAGAAGTTTTGTTTGTATTTCAGATAATCAACATAGATAGTATTTCAGATAATCAACATAGACAGGCTTGGGGCGTGTGAGCTGCGCTCTGCCCCTGGGCCTTTGATTGGGAGTGTATGTTGTATGAGTGAGTATAGTTTTATAGTTTTATATTGTACTACTATTTTAAATTACTTATATTTTTGTACTTGTATTTCTGTTGTGAGCCGCCCTGAGTCTGGGGAAAAGGGTGGCATATAAGTCGAAATAAAGATAAAGATAGTTGCAGACATAGTAACTATTTGGTGTAAAATGTTAAGAGTTCGTTGATGACTTCCATCAAGGCAATATTGTCTAAAACACCCTTGTATTATATGTCCCTGGTGTCCATTGTGTTCTAAAAAGTCTACCTGCAGTGTTTCTCAACCTTGGCAACTTTACGATGTGTGGACTTCAACTCCCAGAATTCTCCAGCTAGCATTGCTAGCTGGAGAATTTTGGGAGTTGAAGTCCACACATCGTAAAGTTGCCAAGGTTGAGAAACACTGGTACCTTATCACTTACCTGCGATCTGATGCATCTCCTCATGGAGTAGCTTACCTATATTTCCCACCTTTGTCTCTTATTGCCTAAATTGTTTTGCCCCAAAAGTATTCCATCATAGCTTTCATGCAGTGCAATTCTCCTGATGCACTTATTTACCTGCTTACACCTTGTAGTCATTTCTATAATTTAACAACTGTCCTAAAAAAAAACCCCAGCATTTTATTTTATATTAAACAATTCCCAGAGCAAACGTGTGTGGGTTTTTTTTTTGTCAATATCATGGCTTTTGGCTCCCTCCTGTGGTAAAATAATGAATCCAAGCAAAAGTTATATTTCCTGTCACTAAATTCAATACTGTGGTCTTTGGCTCCCTCTTGTGGCTAAGGAGTAAATCTGATTCAAACAACCAATTTAGCAGATTAGTTTTTAGTTCTCTCTTAAATCAATTATACACAGAAAGGCAATAGCAAGTTAGATGTTAATTCCCAATCAGACTATTCTGTTTTGGTTGGAAACTTCCATTCTCTCACAAAGTCACAATGTATAAATCCAAAAAGATAGGCAAAAAGAAAAGAAGAAAACAAGTTCACAATAATAAGATAAGCTTTATTGTTACTTTTTACTGTGGGTACACTGGCACACATTAAAGTTGACATTCTGTTACCTGCTGTTTAAAGCCATAGGTTTCCAATAAATTTGAATAGGAAGAGGAAAAAACAACAGAGATTATTTGCTGGCATGACTCTGCCATTCCCCTCTCCTCACTATTTTATTTTAATGAAGCTTCAAAAATGATGCAGTTCCACGAAAGGGCAAAAAAGTAATCTACGGTGGGGCAAAAAAATATTG
This sequence comes from Bothrops alternatus, assembly GCA_034064705.1. Classification (NCBI taxonomy): domain Eukaryota; kingdom Metazoa; phylum Chordata; class Lepidosauria; order Squamata; family Viperidae; genus Bothrops; species Bothrops alternatus. The sequence goes on along the minus strand of JARGCV010000174.1, from coordinate 7,694,002 downwards.
AGGCAGCCACCAATTGTGCAAGTTCTCCCACTTAAAAAGATGAGAGAGGCCTGTAATTGTCATCATAGGTAGACCTCACCTATGAGAGAAAAAATGAGAAAACAAATCCAGACAATCACATTGTCTGATTTGGAAAGAATTTATTTGCAAATTATGGTGGAAAATAAGTATGTGGTCAATATCAAAAGTTCATCTTAATCCTTTGTTATACATCCTTTGTTGGCAATGACAGAGGTCAAACGTTTTCTGTAAGTCTTCACAAGGTTGGCACACACTGTTGCTGGTATGTTGGCCCATTCCTCCATGCAGATCTCCTCTAGAGCAGTGATGTTTTGGGGCTGTCGCTGGGCAACACAGACTTTCAACTCCCTCCAAAGGTTTTTTAGGGAGTTGAGATCTGGAGACTGGCTAGGCCACTCCATGACGTTGAAATTCTTCTTACAAAGCCACTCCTTCGTTGCCCGGGCGGTGTGTTTGGGATCATTGTCATGCTGAAAGACCCAGCCACGTTTCATCTTCAATGCCCTTGCTGATGGAAGGAGGTTTGCACTCAAAATCTCACGATACATGGCCCCATTCATTCTTTCCTGTACACGGATCAGTCGTCCTGGTCCCTTTGCAGAGAACAGCCCCAAAGCATGATGTTGCCACCCCCATGCTTCACATGGTGTTCTTCGGCTGCAACTCAGCATTCTCTCTCCTCCAAACACGACGAGTTGTGTTTCTACCAAACAGTTCTACTTTGGTTTCATCTGACCATATGACATTCTCCCAATTCTCTTCTGGATCATCCAAATGTTCTCTAGCAAACTTCAGACGGGCCCAGACATGTACTGGCTTAAACAGGGGGACATGTCTGGCACTGCAGGATCTGAGTCCCTGGCGGCGTAGTGTGTTACTGATGGTTGCCTTTGTTACGTTGGTCCCAGCAGGTCATTCACTAGGTCCCCTCGTGTGGTTCTGGGATTGTTGCTCACCGTTCTTGTGATCATGTTGACCCCACGGGGTGAGATCTTGCATGGAGCCCCAGATCAAGGGAGATTATCAGTGGTCTTGTATGTCTTCCATTTTCTACTTATTGCTCCCACAGTTGATTTCTTCACACCAAGCTGCTTGCCTATTGCAGATTCAGTCTTCCCAGCCTGGTGCAAGTCTACAATTTTGTTTCTGGTGTCCTTCTACAGCTCTTTGGTCTTCACTATAGTGGAGTTTGAAGTGTGACTGTTTGAGGTTGTGGACGGGTGTCTTTTATACTGATAACAAGTTCAAACAGGTGCTATTAATACAGGTAATGAGTGGAGGACAGAGGAGCCTCTTAAAGAAGAAGTTACAGGTCTGTGAGAGCCAGAAATCTTGCTTGTTTGTAGGTGACCACATACTTATTTTCCACCATAATTTGCAAATAAATTCTTTCCAGATCAGACAATGTGATTGTCTGGATTTGTTTTCTCATTTTGTCTCTCATAGGTGAGGTCTACCTATGATGACAATTACAGGCCTCCCTCATCTTTTTAAGTGGGAGAACTTGCACAATTGGTGGCTGACTCCATACTTTTTTGCCCCACTGTATCAGTAAAAAAAAAAAGCCTGTTTTACAACTCCAAGATAAGTAGGCAACTTAAGAACTATGTAGCAGGGACATTTTATTGTCCTATTTAAGAAAAGAAACAGCTGATTTTTCCAAGTGAACATGTAGTACTCGCCCCACCTCCTAGCTGGACTCACCGGGCCAACTTCTTAGCTTCAGCTTCAGAGACCCTGTGCAAGCTGCAGCTGTCTGGAGGATCCAGGGGGGTTGATTTCCCTGTTCCAGAAAAGTTCTTTGGGATAAATAATAATAATGGGTAAATAGCCAAGCACTGAAAAAAAACTGGGTCTCCGTGCTTCTTGCTGAAACTGGTGCTCAGATGGCCACCTCTACCAAAAATCCCAACAATGAAGCCAGCTCAAAGAAGATACTTCACAACAGAACGCAGTTTTAAGACTGTGCTATTCTTTTAATGTTGCAGGCACATATAAACACACACACACACAAACACACACATACAGAAATAAAGTGTTGAAGGTATGTATGCACACGCAGAAATCAGACTGCTTTAGGAACAGTATATAACTTTTATGGATATTAACACAAGGGTGATTTTACATGGTATTGGATTCCTCCTCTTGCTCGGCTCTTTATCCAACATAGTCCAGAACCAGCTTCTTTTATTTTAATTATTTATTTATTTATTTATTATTAAATTTCTATACCGCCCCTCTCCCGAAGGACTCGGGGCCGTGTACAGCCTTAAAATTTAAAAAACATATAAATATACAGAATTAAAATAATTAAAAATAAATTAAACAAATTAGGCCATAAAATCCCATATAAAACCCAATATGTGCGAATCCTAAAAATTACACAATCCCCCTAAAACATTTCCACCCAGTTGGAGCCGGAGCTTCTATGCCAGGCCGGCCTGTTGAAAAAGGAAAGTTTTCCGTTCCCGACGGAAGGTGCATAAGTCCGTCATCATACGGAGTTCGGGGGGGAGCTCGTTCCATAGCGTGGGAGGTCCCACAGAGAAGGCTCTCCCCCTGGGGGTCGCCAGTCGACATTGTCTGGCTGACGGCACCCTGAGGAGGCCCTCTCTGTGGGAGCGTACCGGACGGCGGGAGGTATTTGCTAGCAGTAAGCGGTCCTGTAAGTATCCAGGTCCGATTACGTTGGGACCAGAGAGAATGCAAACTCTGTAGACTCTCTTGTAACACTGTTTTATCCTAAGCACCAATGGGAAGAAGAGTCTCCAGTCAAGCTGTAGAAAGGAACAAAAACCCCAGATATGAAGGAATGAGACAACTCACCACAGCCAATTCTCCGTGGCCAACTGGCCATGGCCAACTCACCATGGCCAACTCGCCATAGACAACTCACCACAAGATAACTTGCCATGGCCAACTTGCCAAGGGACAACTTGTCACGGGACAATTCAGCAAATGCAAAAGTTAAATTAATTTTGATGGAACCTTGGCCAATAACAATAAAATAACGTCAATCCAGAAATTCCACTGTTACAATAATTTCAGTGAAAAAAGAGTCACCAATAATAAAAGTAATTGAATGAAATGATTAATGTAGCATTGAATTGTCCTGTTGGCTGCAGTGAGTGGGCTGTGGCGAGTTGGCCACGGAAAGTTGTCCTAGACCCCTACCTTATTGACACCGATTCACCCAATAAAGAGATGGAGGTAGGAAGTTGAGTCACTGCACCTTGCTAACCTTTGGCCCATCGTGACCCCTGACTGATTTTGTAGGAAGAAGGGGGAGATTGCTTAGTAACAGCTGCCTCACTTGGGTCCTCCCATTTCTTCTCCTGACACCGAGAACAGGGCAGTGAAGCATCTCATTTTAATCCATGGGTGACTTATCAGAGCCTCAGTGAGTTGTTATGAAGAACAACTCAAGAAAAGATCAGTGAGAGATGTATTTGGATGCGGGGTTTTCTTTTAACTGATTATATGCCGTGAAATCACTATTGACTCTTAGTGACCAGCTATATAGTAGCTTTTTCTCCTTCATGGTCTGCTTCTTGCTTTTCATGTCTTCCAGTGATGTCCCATTATTGCTATAATTTTTCAAACTCTTTCTAAAGAGATAGTAACATCAATTTCCTCTCCAGAAACAACCTCTGCATCACCTAATACCACAGAAACTTCATCCCCAGAAACCTCAGAGGCTTCATCAACAGAGTCCTCTTCCAGTCCTCCTCCAACCACCTCAGGGATTCAATCTTCTGAAAGCCCATCAAGTGCACCTTCAGAGGCCCCCTCAACTGTCCCCACATCAACATCAGGGACCGTATCTTCAGATCCCCCCACCAGCCTCCCTCCAAAAACCTCCAAGGGACCTTCTTCCAAGAGCTCTTCAGCTCCTCCTTCACCAACCTCTGAATCTGCATCTCCAAAATCTACTTTGGCAGCAGGTAAGAATGCTGTAGCTTCTATTAAAATGTTGTTACTTCTTTTTAACAGAATTCAAATTGCAGGAAAGGGACTGTATCTAAGAAAGCATCCCTTTTACAGACAATCACCTTGAGACAAGATGGGTAGTAACCTTTCTGACTTGGCAGACCGGCAGAGGTAGTGGCGACAGTGGGGGTGGAGAGGGGATGTTTTCACACAAGTTCAGCTTGATGTGGACCTTTGTGCATATGCATGCTCACCCATCACTTCTGTGGCCCGGTTTCTAACGGGCTGTGGCCTGGCAGACTGTGCTGCAGACCAGGGGTTGGGGACCCCTCCACTAAATGATTCAAAATCAGTCCTGGTTCTCTTTTTTTTTTTTTTTTTAAACAAGTTTTATTGGTTTTTTCATTTTACAAACAAGTGCTTAAGAAACAACGTGATGGCAGGGCAATCAATTGTCCAAAAAACAAAGTCATACTCATAATGTTCAGATTAAATCATTAAAAACCTCCTCTCTTTTCCCTCTAATAACATATTATATTCAAATTGATATATTTCAATACAACTAAATCAATCATAACAATCCTCAATAATCTTTCATCTAAATAAATCCACAGATCCAGATCCTGTGTTAAGCTTGACTATTTCAATTGCTATATTCCATATTTCTAATCTAAATACCTAGTTAACACTTCGGGAGTCTCCAATTACCTTTTTCCTTAACATATTCAATAAACATTTATTAATGTTTATTGTTTATTAATAATTTATTATCTGGGCCCTCAGCAGTCTGGGTTCAGGTCCGGTTACAGCACGGAAACTGCTTTGGTCGCGCTGACCGATGATCTCTGGTGGGCCCGGGATAGAGGTTATTCCACTATCCTGTTGCTTCTTGACCTTTCAGCAGCATTCGATACCATCGACCATGGTATCCTTCTGCGCCGGTTGGAGGGGCTTGGAGTGTGGGGCACCGTTCTATGGTGGTTCACCTCCTACCTCTCTGGCCGGTCACAGTCGGTGCTTGCAGGAGGTCAGAGATCGGCTCCGAGGTCTCTTCCATGTGGAGTCCCTCAGGGGTCCGTTCTCTCGCCTCTGCTTTTTAACATCTACATGAAGCCGTTGGGTGAGAGCATCTGTCGACACGGGGTGAGTTATCATCAATATGCTGATGATACTCAGCTTTATATCTCTACCCCGCGCCATTACAGTGAAGCAGTTGAAGTGATGAACCGGTGCCTGGAGGCTGTTGAGGTCTGGATGGGTGCCAGCAGGCTCAGACTCAATCCCGACAAGACAGAGTGGCTATGGGCTCTGCCTCCCAAGGACAATTCCAACTGTCCATCCATTACCCTGGGGGAAGAAGTTTTGTCCCCCCTCGGAGAGGGTTTGCAACTTGGGTGTTCTCCTCGATCCACAGCTAAGTTTGAAACATCATTTTTCGGCTGTGGCGAGGGGAGCATTCGCCCAGGTTCGCCTGGTGCACCAGTTGCGGCCCTATTTGGACCGGGAGCCACTCCTCACAGTCACCCATGCCCTTGTCACCTCGAGATTCGACTACTGTAATGCTCTCTACATGGGGCAACCATTGAAGAATGTCCAGAGACTGCAAGTAGTCCAGAATGCGGCCACGCGAGCTGTCTTGGGTCTCCCAAGACATGCTCATATCACTCCAGCTCTCCGTGAGCTGCACTGGCTACCAATTGGTCTCCGAACACAATTCAAAGTGTTGGTTATGACCTATAAAGCCCTTTATGGCAATGGACCAGGATACTTGCGGGACCGTCTCCTGCCTCATGAATCCCAGCAACCGGTCAGGGCGCATAGGGTTGACCTCCTACGAGTCCCGTCTGTTAAACAATGTCATCTGGTGGGACCTAGGGCAAGGGCCTTCTCCGTTGCTGCCCCAGCCCTCTGGAATCAGCTTCCCTCAGAGGTTTGTACTGCTTCCTCCCTCCTAGCTTTCCGGAAAGTGCTGAAGACACATCTATGCTGACAGGCTTGGGGCATATGAGCTGTGCTCTGCCTCTCGGCCCTAAGAGTGTCCTGCCATCAGCGGCTGCGAATTGATTGTGTTTGTATGTGGTATGAATGTGGTTAATTTTAAAATTGTTATTGTATTCTTGTTGTGAGCCGCCCTGGGTCTTCGGAGAAGGGCGGCATATAAGTGTGAATAAACTAAACTAAACTAAACTAAATATCATTTCTTCTTTTTTCTTATTCCTCTTCCATTACAAAGTGACTATCAGTTCTAATAAAAAAAAATTAGTTCAAATCAGAAAAGAAAGAAGAAAAAACAAAGACAAAACAAAAAAAAGAAAAGAGAAAAATACCTTTCTATTTTTTATTATTCTTTATAATCTAACAATCATTCCCTCAATATCTGTATCAAATCTCTTTAACCTCCTCCCAGCGTTACTGTATCCAAAACATATTAATACATAGACAAAACAAATCATTATTAAGTTCAAACCTTTAATTAATTTTTATTCAATCTACCATCTTATTTAACTGTCTTAAGCCATAAATCAATCCATATCAAATAAGCCTTTTAAACCCAATACATAAAACCTTAAGTCACACTCTTAAATCTTATTCTAGCTTTCCTTTTATGCCAAACAGGTTTCCATAAAAAGGCCTCTATATCAATGAACAAGTCACTCTTTATGCCTTGTAGTATCCTTTGAATCAAACAGAGACGTCCTCTTTTCTGTTTTAGAGACCTAGCTCCTTTGTAAGTAATCCCTTATTATTTTTGAAAAGTCAAATCTCCACATTTGAAACTGTTGAATAGCTGGCTCAATTATGTCCAACTTTGTAGATAATAGTTGTTTATCCAAGCTACCATAGTTCTCAGTTCGTTGGGCTTGTCTGTCCATTTCTGTTGGTTTTAAGGTTGTAAGTGGTTTAATTGCAATCCTTTTTAGTTCCTCAGAGATCTCATCAGCATGCATATGAAATAGGATGGAATCTTCTTTATCTTTAGTTAATCCCGCTTCTGTTTTATTTTGGTTTACAGAGTGCTCAGATAAGATCTGGGAGTCAATTTGTAAATTGAAAGCAAAATTTCTGTTTTTTATTTCCATAGTAAATTCTTTTATTTGCAAACATATTTCATCAGTAGCTTCGTTAAATTTTTCCAGTATAAGTTTATAGTCAAGTTGAACCAAGGGTTGCTCCATTTCAAAAATAATTAGAAACAGTCTGTATCATTTAGTAGAGGCTATGTTCAGAGAACATTTAATCAGTGTCCACCCCCATCAGTACAGCTGTTAATTTTCTTTGTATTTTTCCTTTTATAGTAATCTGAAAGTCAAGGTCAGTCTGATCATCAGAAAAAAAGAGAAAGTTGCAATTTTAACTTTTTCCACAAGGTGTCCTCAGTACAATGTAAAATCTTCTCCCATAGACCAGGAATCTCATAAACAAGATCAGGAAACACAGAAAAAGGAGAATTCAAGTCCAATAGCAGATTCAATATTAAAAAGTTTTCCAAGACCCCAAAGTGAAGAAAAAAAATAGAAAAAAATCACTTTAAATTAATTCAGTCCATTTAAGCTTCTTTTTCCCACACTCACAAACACAGCTTTCTTAGAGTAGGGAAATCATTTCAAAAGTGCTTTTTACAGGCACAAAAGTAAAAGGAAGCCCGGCTCAGCCACAGTGGTTCCTGTGCTTAGATGTTCTTCTGACTTCTGGTTACAGCGGCAAGGTGAACAGCCATTTTACTGGCCGTTCTTTCCACTGTTGGACCAAAGGAGAAATCTCGGTCCGTGGAAGAAGCTGCCACTCTCCCACAGACGCCAAGGACCTCCTCAGTGGTAGCCGCCCCTCCAAGGCGGTTTTTCGACCCGATTAAGAGTCTACCCACAGCGGAGAATTAGCTGGCGAAGAGAGCAGTCTCATTGCACAGCTGCGAGCACCGTAATCCAGAACCGGAAGTCAGTTCTGGTTCTCTTGTACTACTGCCTTCTCTTAAAGCTCGTCTCTTCAGAAGCAAAAATATTTTCTGTTGCCATCGTGTCTCAAAATTTTGAATATAAACATTCTGCAGAAAACTTACTTATAAAAGTTTAGTAAACTAGTACCAACAACCTCTGAGATATTACTTTCTTTTACTAGTAAGTGAGATGAATGCAAAAATTCAAAATACAAAACACAGCAAATAACATCAGGATATCTTTATTCAAAACAGCTGGTACTACTTCCCTGGAAATGTCTAGGACTGAACTTACAACAGTCATGATGAGTAGCAGAACAATAAATTCATCTTCTCAAACTATCACCTCAAGCATATCCACTAAGACATCAGAAAAAATGCCACCTGGAGCTGAGAATTCAACCTCAGCTCTGCCTCCTGTAGCTACAAATATCAAGGCCACAACTGTCAAAGCCACAATCACTCCTGCTTTGGTCACCACTTCCAAAACCACTGTGACTCCTAGAAAAGAGACAACTTCTAGAAGTAGCACCTCCATCACAACCAGAAGTACAATGCGCTCCATCGCTACAGTTTCTTCTGAAACAACTCAGCAAAACAATACAACTAGTGGTAAGTTTATCTGACTTCATTCAGATCTAGTCACTGAGTTACACAAGTCACCAGAAATAACCATCTATCAGAACACAATCCACAGCCACATGCAGAGTAGTCAGTTTGTTGACTTTTCCTAGGTGTGAAAACAGTCTAAGGCAGTGGTGGCGAACCTATGGCACATGTGCCAGAGGTGACACTCAGAGCCCTCTCTGTGAGCATGCATGCCGTCATCCCAGCCCTGCTTCCCCCACGGCCCCCTCCTCACTAGCAGCTACCCCTGGAGGAGAATCGCCCCCAGGCATGGCCCGCGCAGAGCAGCACAGCCAAGGACATGGCAGCCAGGCAGCAGGGACAAGACTCCGCCCTCGTGTGCCATCATGTGCAGATGATGGTGCGGGGCATAGGCGGAAGGCGTGGCCGCTATGGCCCTACAGGGCCGCCTGGGCGATCTTCTGCAGTGGGCTGTGGAGGCAGGGGGGTGGGGCAGTTTTTGGGCACTCGGTGTCTAAAAGGTTTGCCATCACTGGTCTAAGGGCACAATAAATGGCATTGTTTACATTAGAGGGTGGAAGTATCAGTAGAAAGAGGAACATTCTTAGAGAGGTAGAACTTAGAGATCACAAGAAGGTACCCCAGATTATCATTACATTACAGCCATAAAGGTTATGTTATAATTGACTTTTGTCATCCTTATATATTATTTCAGGGGGTATGTAACCTGTAACCTGGTGGTTTCAAGGCTCTTTTGACAAGGAGCAACATGATGGCTATAGCTGTGCAGGCCAAATAACATACATCTATCTCTAAACACCTTGGTTCCTTACTTAAGTGGGTATTTTTCCTCACAAAACAACTGCATAGATCCTGTGTTCATCCCTTCTTTTTTCCTCAACTTTGCAGGAGACAAATACCCAAAATGGGCGTTTATCCTTTTCCTTTGCACAACTGTCACGCTGTCTTTCCTGTTCCTGGCCTGTCTTGGCTGCTTGGTAAGGATGGGAAAAGCTGCCCTTTGCAGCGGGCAAAGGGAACAAAGAGCTAGGCTTACATGAGAATTGGCAACTCCAGTTGAACCTTAGAGAGCTTCCAAGTGATGCTCAAAAGGGGTCAACTCACCATTTTGGAATGCAATGGACATAACACCATTGTGAATGACACATGTCCCAAACCAAATTGCTGATGAATTGTTCAAATAGTCTTGTGAATTCTGTAGGGTGAGGAACCCCTACATCCAAACTATATTGTGATCCACGGTAAAAACATACAGCCATGAGTCTTCTTATAGAGGGCAAGTATCAGCTTGGGAGAAAGTCACTGAGTCAACCTTTGATCCTCTGGAGAACTGCTGTCAGTCAATGTAACCCACTGGGCTGACTCTGTGTACTGTAAGGCACCTTCACATGTTCCAAAGGCTCAAAAGATCAGGTGAGCTCTTGTGTAAAATCTTAGACAGCCATTGTTAGTTAAAGTATGGAATACAGTACTCTTCTTGGAGAACCAACCATCTGATCCAGGGCAAATCTAGTGAATTTTAGGCAAGAGAACCCTATGGAACCTCTATGATTATACTTCCATAATTACAGATGCTAAGGTCATGTTACTTGATTACAAATGTGGGTTGTACCTGCCCACATTAATATCATCCCAGGTCAAGTGAGGATCTACCATGACTGCTGATATTCTGCAGGGATTGCCACTAAAATGATATCAATTCTGTGGAGCTCTTGGTGCTCTCGAATTTGGTTGTTTTCTTGTAGATATATCATCATGATGATGTTACGTAGTGTGATAATGAGATGCCTGCAAGAAAACAACCAAACTCAGAGATCACTAAGGTTCCCACAGTTCAACCCTGAACCATAAATATTATTTTCTATATCAATCTCATTTTTGTTTCCCATTTGGTCTCATTCTCTCTTCTTACCAAACTCCTGCAGGTTGCCCGCTGTGTGAAATCACCTTTGTGTGTTCCTGAACCTGAGAATGTGTACAGAAGTCACACTGTGCTTCAGAGTTTTCAGAATCTCAGCTGTGAAAGGAACAGCAATCCACAGATGCCCCAAGACAATAACCAAGAGATGCTGTAAAATATTCACCAACAGATGTTTCAGACTTCCCAGGATTGATAGCAATTGATTGGGGGAGGGATTTCTTCTCAGTTTATTTTTGACATTTTTTAGCCAAAACATTTACCTTTCCCCCATCATCTCATACATGAACAAACAGGACATGGTAGAATTTCATTTGATCTGTATTTGTTAGTGAATGGACTTAATTGTTCTTCTTCAGATTAATATGTAGATGCTCTATTTATTCTTCAAGTGGCAATCCTCTGAAAGCCAGCGCAGCCTTCAGTTCGTAAGTTAAATCAATGTTCCCTCGGATCAAGCTTCAGTTCTGATGACTTCATGAATACCTCCTTGTCGTTTTCCTGGCCACAGAATGGGAATAATTAGTTTCTGTCTCCGTTCTGTTTTATTTTTCTCTCTCCAAATTCCAGCATAGATTACAATCATAATATTTCATAGTCATCTTACATCCTAGTACTGTACTATTATTTATTATTATTATCATTTATTATTATTATTATTATTATTATTATTATTATTATTATTATTATTATTTCAAATTTCTATACCGCCCCCTCTCCCGAAGGACTCGGGGCGGTGTACAGCCTAAAAATTTAAAAACATATAAATATACAAAATTAAAATAATTAAAAATGAATTAAACAATTTTGGCCGTAAAATCCCCATTTAAAACCCAACACATTACGAAACTAAAAATTACTCAATCCCCCTAAAACATTTTAACCCTGCTGGAACTGGAACTTCTATGCCAGGCCAGCCTGTCGAAAAAGGAACGTTTTTAGTTCCCGACGGAAGGTGCGTAAATCTGTCATCATTCGGAGTTCGGGGGGGAGCTCGTTCCACAGCGTGGGAGCTCCCACAGAGAAGGCTCTCCCCCTGGGGGTCGCCAGCTGACATTGTCTGGCCGACGCCACCCTGAGGAGGCCCTCTCTGTGGGAGCATACCGGACGGCGGGAGGTATTTGCTAGCAGTAGGCGGTCCTGTAAGTACTAACCAAATTTCACTCTGTTTCACTGCTTGAGATCTCCGAAAAACACCCGGTTCAACCTTAAAATATATGAATTTTATTGAGAGTCAGTTTGGTGTGGTAGTTAAGGCATCAGGGTAGAAACTGGGAGACCGTGAGTTTTAGTTCCACCTTAGACATGAAGCCAGCTGGGTGATCTTGGGCCAGTCACTTTCTTTCAGCCCCAGGGATGGGCAAATCTCTTCTGAAAAACTTGGCCAAGAAAACTGCAGGAACCTATTCAGGCAGTCACTGAGAACCAGACATGATTGAAGAGAAGGGGGAAAGGCTACTTTATTTAGGATAGATTGGAGGAAACTGTACCAAGCAACTGCGCATCTTCATGTGATATTTTTTTTGATACAGAAGATCGATCAATTTTTGATTGAATAGATGTAAGTTGACATGGACCAGAGAAAGATGAAATTTATCTATGCTTAGAGCAGAAGATTGGATGCACAAAGTGCTGAGACTGCTTGGACTGACTGCATCTCTTTTAACTCTTAAGTCATTTCAAATGTTTATCTGTCCAGGAAGTTAATATCCTGCTTTGTTGTTTCTCACTGGTCTGAAAAATGCTGAGAATAAAAATTGTTGATCATTGGGGGAAGAAAAATAAAATAAAAAATAAAAAATTGTTGATCATTGGAAAAAAAAATAAGACTAGGATTCAGCAAATCAATGCTTGTGAACTGCATCCGGAGGGCAGAAATGAAGGCTCCTTGTACAGGTAGTCCTTACTTAACAACGGGACACTTAATGACCGGTCACAGTTACAATGGCCTCAGAAAGAGTGATTTATGGCCCATAAAGCATTTCTGGCCATTGTGAAACATTGTGCAACCTTCCCACCACCCCCCGCAGTCACATGACCATATTTTGGGCACCTGGCTTTGATGGATTTGTTTATCAACCACATGGTCTGCTTATTCACCCTATGATTCACTTAATGACTGCAATGTCTTGCTTTACAACCATCATAAAGCAATTGTAAAAATGACTGTTATCTGTAGTTACCCATTTAATGACCACTCTGACTTACAACCAAGCTCTTGGGCCCAATTGTGGTTGTTAAGTGAAGACTACCTTCATTAAAGCACCAAAGACCCAGATCTTCATTTTTTCTTCTTCTTCCATTCAATTGTATCTGATTCTTGGAGACTGCCTAGTCCAGGGATAGGCAACCTTGGCTCTTTTATGACTCATGGACTTCAACTCCCAGAATTCCTGAGCCAGCCGTGCTGAGGGGAAAGCTGAGTCCACGAGTCATAAAAGAGCCAAGGTTGCCTACCCCTGGACTAGTCTGTACCAGCATGATTTTTTTTTTTAACTTTTCCCCTTTTACAACATATCCCAGAAGTAATTCTGTCCCTCAGCTGTGATCTGCCAATCTTGTATTTCCAGAGGTGTCAAGCATTACATGCTGGATTAAGATTCTGGAAGCAGCTTTAGAAGTCTCCATGCTGAGAGAGATGGTAGTCCACTGCCTTGTTATAATCATGCACTATGTTGGCTTTACTTCCATTGAGATATTTTTAAAATAGAAACATATTTCCTTACAGCTACAGACTGGCAAGTTTCCGTTTTGTACTGAGCCAGAGGGGGGGGGACTGTGTTGCATTTTGTTTGTCTCCAAATAAATCACAGCATCCTGATTGTTCTTAGGGAAATGACACATCTAAAATCTAGCATTGACCATCTGGACTCTTAACTATGCAACTTGTATAATTGTGAATAAATAGATATTAGAAAAATGCACAACTCTCTGGCCACTTCCTAGTCCTGTTCCCCCACCTCAAAACCCTACATATCCCCCTAAATCATCCAAAAATTGAACAACTATTTTAGACAAATGGCAAGGAGTGAAAAATCACATGATGCACTTCATACATATAGTTGTTGATGATGCACATATGAAGGACCTGAAAGGGAAAATATTTGATGACTAGAAGATGTTCTATTGATAGCTATGGTTTTTTTTTTAAAAAATATCTATTTTACTTGGGAGGCTGAGGCGGCTTCAAGAGAACAGCCTGGCTGACAGCAACATGCTATCTTTTTTCCTCTGGTGTGCCTCTAGACTCATAAAAACGGGAATACATTCTGTTAAGCATTTCCAGATATCTGGGAGAGGAAGGATGAATTAAGGATTAAAATGACCCCTGTTGTCCCTGCATAGTAAAATGGAAGCCTGATGAGGATAGTGGGCAACTAATTGGGCACAATGGTTTAGTGGGTAAGGGGTTGAGGTAGGACTGGGGAGATTCTAGTTCACATCTGTTCAGTAACTAAAAAAGCTAATACAAACCTGGGTTGTATAAACAGAGGCAAAGAATCAAGATCACACGAAGTATTAGTACCACTTTATAAAACCCTAGTAAGACCAGGGCTTTTTTTGTTATAGAACGTCCAGAACGGAGTTCCGGCACCTTTTTTGAATGAAACCTTGTAGGGTAGGCAAGGTAGGTTGTATGACATGTGTGAGTTCCGGCACCTTTTTTCTTTTTTACAAAAAAAGCACTGAGTAAGACCACACCTGGAATACTGCAGCCAATTTTGGTCACCATATCACAAAAAAGATGTTGAGAGTTTGGAAAAAAATCAGAAAAGAACAACTAAGGTGGTCAAAGGCCTGGAGACTAAAACATATGAAGAATGGCTGCAGGACTTGGGTTTGGCTAGTCTAAAGAAAAGAAGAAATAGGGGAGATATGATGGCAGTATTCCAGTATCTGAGGGGCTGCCACAAGGCAGAGGGGGCCAGGTTTTTCACCAAAGCACCAGAGGGAAGGATGAGAAACAATGGGTGGAAACTGACCAAAGAGAGAAGCAACTGCAGCTGCGCGAGCAGTTGTGGGCCGTCCGCGTTGTGCCCACATTTCACCAACACTCCGCATGCTGCATTGGTTGCCTATTGGTCTCCGAGCCCAATTCAAGGTGTTGGTTATCACCTATAAAGCCCTTCATGTCATGGGACCAGGATACTTACGGGACCGCCTTCTGCCACATACTCCTCTACGACCAGTGAGAGCGCACAGGGTTGGCCTCGTCCAGGTCCCGTCAGCGAAACAATGTCATTTGGCGGGCCCTAGGGGGAGGGCCTGCTCTGTTGTGGCGCCCGCCCTCTGGAACCAACTGCCTCCTGAAGTCCGCGTTTTTCCAACTCTCCCGGCCTTCCGGAAAAATTTAAAAACTCATCTTTGCCGGCAGGCCTGGGGATGACTGTGGTTGATTGTTGAATTGAATGTGTGTTCTTTTTTATTGATTTTTTTTTAGATATATTTGTTTGGGTTTTTATGGTACTTCACTGTTATATATATGTTGTTAGCCGCTCCGAGTCCCTTGGAGAGGAGCGGCATACAAACCCAAATTAAATAAATAAATAAATAAATAAATAAATAAAACCTGGAACTAAGGAGAAACTTCCTGACAGTGAGGACAATCAACCAGTGGAACAGCTTGCCTCCAGAAGTCGTGGATGCTCCATCACTGGAGATTTTTAAGAAGAGACTAGACATTCACCTAGCTGAGACGGTATAGGTTCTCCTGCTTAAGTGGGAGGCTGGACTAGAAGACCTCCAAGGTCCCTTCCAGCTCTATTCTATTCTACTCTAATCATGAAAGCTTACTGGCTAACTTTGGGCAAAGCATTCTCTTTCAATCCAACCTGTCTCCCAGGATGGCTGTTGTGGGGGAAAATTGGAAAAGGAAGTGCTCCATTAAACAGGTGTAATCCATGTTTTAATATAGTCCTTGACTTACTTGATAACTGAGCTCAAAATTTCTGTTGCTAAGCGAAACAGTTGTCAAGTGAATTTTGCCCCATTTTACGACCTTTCTTGCCACAGTTGTTAAGTGAATCACTGTGGCTGTTAAGTTAGTAACATGGTTCTTAAGTCAATCTGGCTTCCCCGTTGACTTTGTCAGAAAGTCACAAAAGGTGATCACATGACCCTGGGACACTGCAACCATTATAAATAAGCTGCCAAATATCCAAATTTGGATTACAGGACCTTGGGGATGCTGCAATGCTCATAAGTGTGAAAAGCGATCATAAGTCTTTTTTTTCCAGTGCCATTGCATTTTTGAATTGTCACTAAATGAACTGTTGTAAGTTGCGGACTATCTGAATATCCAATTATCCATGTATCTAACTTGGCTTCCAATAGTTTCTCTCTTTTTCTGTTTACAGAACCATTAACCCAGCCTTCGGATGCTTCAACTATGTCAGCGGTTCTCAACCTATTTCAGGTTGCGACCCCGGCCCGCACCGTGCATGCGCGATGCACGCGCGACAGCCCGCATTGCGCATGCGCAGCGCGACGGCCCCATCGTGCATGTGTGGTGTGCCCGCGATGGCCCGCGTTGCGCATGCGCGGTGCGACGGCCCACATCACGCATACGCGGCATGATGGCCCGCATCGCGCATGCGCGGTGCTACCCCCTGCGCCGGCCGAGGGGAAAAGGGGGAAAAATGGTGGACTGCGGTGTTTGGCGACCCCCGTGAAATGGTCATTCGACCCCAAATGGGGTCGTGACCCATAGGTTGAGAACCGCTGAACTATGTTAAAGCGTCATGATATTAAAAAAAATTAGAATTTTCACATACATGTAAGATTAGATAACCTCATGTGTTTTTTTTCTGTGAACACATTAAAAAATGGCACACATTAAAAAATGAAATTCTGATGCCCGCTCTCAAAAGACAATAAATATTTAGACCTGTGATTGGAGACTTTTTTGGCAGTGGCAAAATAATGGCAGTCTTAAAACATGATGGGACACTGCCTGCTGCAATGAAAGATTGAAAACATCTGTAAGAACCCAAGACAATTCATCCACACACTCCTTAAGAACACACCCAGGGATATTATCAGGGCCTGCAGCTTTCCGAATGTTAACTTTCCACAATGTCCTCCACACAGAGGTAACATCAAAACTAAGCACTTGCTCATCAGGATGGGGCACAGCTTTCCCTTCAGGGGTACTTTTTCATGTCTTAAATCTTCCCAAAAATGAATCCGGCTCATTTAAAAAGTCCTCGTTGCCTTACAACATGATGGAGCCACCTTATGGTCTGTGATGGCCTGGATGCCTGGTCATATACGCCTGTTGTTTGTAGGGTCCTGAAAAAAGTTCTGAACTTTCTGAAAACAGGTTTGCCTTGCTGTTTTTAGGGCACTTTTCGAATTGGCTCTAGCTGTTCTAAGCGTCAGCATATCACCTGATTTAAAAGCCAACCTCATGGGTCATCCATGGCTTTTCATTAGCCCACACAGAAACACACACAGAGACACAATACACAGACAGAAACACATACACATCTATTTTTCTGTGTGATTCACTTCTAGTCTAATATAATAATAATAATAATAATAATAATAATAATAATAATAATAATAATAATAATAATAATAATAATAATAATAATAATAGTAGTAGTAGTAGTAGTAGTAGTAGTAGTAGTAGTAGTAGTAGTAGTAATAGTAATAGTAATAATAATAAAGTTGGAAGGGACCTTGGAGGCATTGAGTCCAAACCCCTGCTCAGGCAGGAAACCCTATACCATTTCAGACAAATGGCTCTCCAGTCTCTTCTTAAAAACTTCCAGTGTTGGAGCATTCACCGCTTCTGGAGGCAGGTTGTTCCACTGGTTAATTGTTCTAACTGTCATGATAAGGCAGCATTTGGAAAAGAATTTAATTAGATGAAGGAGTATGTTCTCACTGCCTCAAAGCAAGTTCATCTACTCATGAGTCTGGCAGCTGATAATCATAGAAGAAATATATTTTTCATTGTCAAGTAGGCTTCCGTTCCATATAGTAGTCCTTGATTTATGACCAGAGTGCTTGATTAGTCCTTAATTTATGATCATAACTGGACTGGAACTTCCATTGCTAAGCACTGTGGTCATTAAGTGACCTGATTTTACACACACACACACACACACACACACACACATCCTTGACTGTTAAATGAATATGTCTTCCCTTATTGACTCTGCTTATCAGAAACCCCCAGGGATAGTTGCAAATGACAACCATATATCCCAGAGACATTGCAAATGTTGTAAATACATCACAGGTGCCAAGCATCCAAATGTGGATGACATGACTGTGCGGATGCTGCGATGGTCATAAATGCGAGGACTGGGTGAGACTTCTCACCAAGATGGCTGCTGAAGGATAAGGGACTTTCTTTCTCTTACCCACCATCTGCTGTGTTTGCTGCCAGAGTTGGTTCTTTGGCAATCCTGCCTTCGGATTTGAATGGGGGCACTTAGGAATCACCCAAGATGACTTTTGGATGGCTGTGGACCCACCCAGGAGGAAGAATCTTGAAGACTGTAGTTCCCTGTGGGAGCAGCTGGAAAGTCAATGGCCTTTTCAACACCTCTTCCTACCAGTAGAATGTTTTCGTAAGGAATCCTGGGACTTTTAACTTCATTTTTTGAACTTTTATTTTGTTCTTTATCTTTAAATATTAATTGGCTGGCTAAATGATTATTTATTTCAACCCCCTCCTGGACTCCATTTTTTCTTTTTTTCTCTTTTTTTGATTTATTTGGCTTTTTTAAAATCAACTTCTGCTTTTCCATATGGAAGCACTTGCCTCTAGATGGTGAAAGTGTTTATATTTGAATTATATATTATTGAATATTCAATGCAGGGAATCTGTATTTTATTAACCTGCAATAAGTTTTTGGATCAAAATGGTCAGAAAATATCTTCTATTTCTTTTTGTTTAATCCCTGCTCTACTTATCTACTTCATTGAGGAACAACATATTGGATTACAGAGAGAAGGAGTCTGACACTGGTGAGTATGTGTGTAGGGGAAATGAATAGACTGTTTAGCAACATGCAATCCTTAGCTGAATTCTTTTATAAAAGGTTTGATGAACTCATAAAGACCATGAAAAACATTCTGAAGAAACTGAACGTAAATACTTTAAACCTACAAAAGGAACTTGTTTTCAAAGCAGTAGATTTGTGGGGAAGAAATATGGACTCATAAACATCACAGACTGCAGAAGTCAAGAGGAATATGATTTCCCAGAAGTAAATTGGCTGGGAAGAAACATGAACTCAGAAATTACAGAGTCAACTTTATACATTTTCCTAAGGCTCAACCCTGTGCTTTTATATAATGCATAAAACTCTCTGGATGAATAAGTGGTAAATGGGTCTTTTTTAAGGAGTTTGAAGGCGAGTGGGAAATGGTCTTATTACATTTTAATTGGGGAACGATCTCATCTGTTTTTGGGGGGAAGATATTTTTGCTTTGGCGATTAGCCATTATATTCAATTAATCAGAAATTGATAAGAGATGGTATTAAGAAACAAATGTGGATATTTGATCTGGGACCAATTGGGGTTAATTTTGGAGATTGAAGCCATGATAAATTTTCTATGAGTTAATTACA